>JAJJWX010001081.1:24109-624109 GCA_023529315.1 Papaver bracteatum | reverse complement strand
GGTTTGCAATCAATGTTAGCTTAGTAACAGAGCATTCAATATTCATCGTTAGATGAAAACCTGATTAGATTCAAGCTAATATCTTTCAACCATTAGATCAAAAACTTAGCTTGTTATATACAAATGAAATGCACCTTTTAGGTTTGTTTAACTGTACCCAAACATGTACATTCGTTGGTTCAACAGTAGTTAACTAAATGGTTAGCCATATGATCACTTTCATATTAACCATATTCTTCTTCACCATTGTTGATGGTGGTTTTTAGTTTAGGGCGAAAATTTGTAAAAGTCTATTTACCTGACCCGACATCGGAAGTAATAGACTTTGATATGTCTATATTCTGTAAGGAATTTGAAGAATATGTCAAAATCTGATGAGTGCCTATGCCGCTCTTCATATTGTATTGAAACTCAAGCTCCAAGATGAATTGTTCACTAGTATAGAGCCTAACGAGTATTTACGCTCCTAGTTGCATTATCCACTAATAAAATGGAGCCATTTAAAAGTGTTGAGTGCCTAAGCCTCTTCACTCATATATGTATTGAGAAATTCAATATATTTATGTATAAAATTTACTCAGAATGGTGCATGTAGCAACAATCCCAAATATTCTATAAATTTTATCTTGCACCAGCATTATTTACTATTGCATGGCATGCCTAGTGTTTTCCTATGCTATGTTCCCAGCGAACACTCAATATTAGCATGACATGGCGATTAAATGTTCACTCGCAACCGAGTAGCATGAATCTCCTGAAGTGTCAGTATTGGGACCTGCATACACTCACATAGGCTACACCACCCTCTGACAAAGAGATCAGCGCATTCACACACCTTTTAATTAAAAGTTGGCGCGATCGAACGCACTTAAATTCCTTAAGGAAAATATGGAATGTTCACATCAGTCTCAAAAAACGATCACAGCCACGCAATTTGTCCGCACAATTCAACAAGCTTATCCAAGCCCTGGCGTAAATAAACTACTATCATGATGACCATTGGCAGGCCCACCAACTCTCCAACTGATCGGACCATGCCTAAACGCATCCCAGCGTTGTCAAACACCAAACCCGAGCGTGAATGATCATGATGTCGAAAGAAATCTCAAACAATCTAGACTGTTCAAAACAGTCTTAGAAGCATCACAAACGTCCAACTTTGCCAATCTGATTGGACGGCTTGGATCCTCCTACAAACAGTTAAGGAAGTGCAAGCATGATCATCAGCGGGCCCACTAGTGCCCTAGTCGACCGACTTACATGCGACAAACCTATAAAGTGCTCAATCACTTACCCAAACATGGGCGTTCACGCTGCTCAAACGAATTGAGACTGGCAAAGACGATCTCAAAACACATCACGACTGTCCAACTTAGCCAGCCTAGTTGGACGGCTTAGATCGCATCTTGAACGATCAAAGAAGTGATGCCGTGTCCACCGGAGACCCAATTACACTCATGGTTGATCGACTTGCTCACGGCAAATCGAGAATGTATATAATCGTTCACCCAAGGTAGGGTGAGCGCGCTGTTTCAAGAAAACCTAAAATTACGTTTGCGGCAACACACTACTACCGCAAATCAATCACGATTGTCTATTTTCTCCGGACTATTTGGACGGCCTAGATCGAATTTCAGGGGGCCAACGAGATGCTAATATGTTCACCGTCGACCCAACTCCATCGTTGGTCGATCGACTTGCCCATAGAAAGCTTGGAACGCATAGAATCGCTCAACAAAAGTAGGATGAACGCGCAACTTCGAAACCCTAATTGTCTTTTGCGACCGCATGTTACTGCCGCAAATCAATCAACGTGATCACTGTTGGCCCACCTTCACGCGTGAATGACCACCTGATCGAGATGATGATCGAAGCCTCGAATCGCTCGCCCAAAAAGGGTTGCCGCGCATCCTCCTAAACCCTAAAGTCACGTCAATGGCAGTTTGAAACTGCCGCAAATGATCACGACCATCCAACTTCGCCAGCCTAGTTGGATGGTATAGATCTATTTTTAGGAAATAAGCAAAGCAACATAATGAATACCGGCCATCCTTCATCCACATGGGGTGATCGACCAAGTGATGAATTGACCATAGGGTCTTAAAACGATCACCCAAATTTGGTCGATCATGCTTCCTCCTTTAAGACACCAATCCGCGACTTATGTAATCATGCTCTAAAACAATGATGCTCCATACGCATCGATTAGTTTGAGCAGCTTAAATGCGATGCTTCACATGCTTCACATGCATCGAATACATATAATATTTTATATTAGCCTCATAAACAGCTTAGTTGTTTCACCTAATAACACCATGATATTCTACGCAGCGGGTCCCATGACATGACCCACTTATTCGAGATATCAAACATGTCACAAACTGGGGGATGCTTACTGGGGTATTGGTCTGGCGGTTTACAGCGTGCGACGTGCAACACGTCTATTATGAGAGTGTGTCGGGAAAGACGGAAGGTTATCAGTAATGAGAATAGTGGGAGAACGTGTGATCAGTCATCCCTCATAACGGAGACATGATGATCACTACCTTCTGCACAAAACCCACTTCTCCACTACTTCACTTCCTCCACTTCCTAAGAGATCAGGATGCGCTCAATGACTTGTATAAATAGGTTTTTAACCTATTCAAATGATAGAACACAAGTGTTATCAAAACAAGTAGCCAAAAACTATTTTATGATACGCAAGTCATAAACAACCACAACTTCATAATTCAACATCCTGATCTCAAACACCTTCTCTGCTTTCCTCCCTAAGATCAACCCTTCACCTTGTGACTGAATTGAATCTGGAACAACCATTTCTTGGTTTAGGCCAGAGTCTTACAGATTGATTTATCGAACCTAAAAGCATTCCCGTGCAATGCATTTGTTTAGGGTTTGAATTCGTTTCTCATCAACACACCCCAAATTACAAAAAACAACAGAATCAGTTTTTACCCCAAAACAACCATAACTAGTCTAAATGACTCAAATGAACTAGTTATAGAGTTGTTCAATTGCTTAGATCTTATATAAGTATACAATACACAATCGAATCAAAAACGATTTGTTTCACTCGAATCGATTCATGAACTTTATAGCCACGGTTTGCAAACTTGAATTCCTTAGTTAATATAAGTATAAGTTCACGAATAATCATTTTTAGAAAATAACCAACCTAAGTACGCGGACTTAAGGACCCGGAATAAGTTTGTAAAAGTTTACAAACTCCAGCAGATTTTCTCGGGAAGAGAACCTCTGATAGTTCGCGGACTGGGTTCGCGGACCCTTGTTCCAGTTTTCCTGAGCATCAAAGTACACAAACTTTGGTTCAAGGAATAAGGATTTATACATGTATGTGTTTCCACACAATGCTTATATCCAACAATGGTTATATAATCTAAAATATCATTTCAATCATTGAAACATTCTTAGAGGACGTTATATAGTTGTTATTCACAAGCAATTTTTCGTCAAAGCCATTTTCAAGTGATTGAAACATATCATGACTTTCGTCACTAGGTAAAGATGAACTTCGCCAAAGCGAAAGCTCACCAACACATATTTTGAGAAATAGATAGGCGAGATAAACTCGACTCGAAATAGCAAATGTCTATATAGTAAAACGACTTTTGTCTCAAGATAGGAGATAGAGTAGATAGACTTTTGAGTGATAGATAAGTTCAAGTTTCCACATACCTTTTAGTCGATGAAGTTCCACCAGTTCCTTGAATAGTTCTTCGTCTTGTATGATGATCGCCATGGAGTTCTTGAGCTCAAATCAAGACTTATAGTTTTAATCACTAACATTGACAAACATGATTAAGATAGAAACGCATGCGAGTTCGACCGAACAGTGCTCTAAAAATACCTCGTATAAAATCATTGCTAAGACATTGGCGACGAGTCTAAAACAAGTACTTCTGAATATGATCTCAGACACCCAAAGTTCATTCGTAGATAGGAGACAGATTACTGATTGTATCTTACTCTCTAATGAGTGTATGGATACAAGGATGAAACAAAATGAAGATGAATGGTTAATAAGGTTGGATGTGGAGAAAGCGTATGATAAGGTGAACTGGAATTATCTACTTATGGTAATGGAGAAGATGGGGTTTAGATTCACTTGAAGGAATTGGATCCGCTCTAGCATTTCACATGCACAATTCTATGTCTTGGTTAATGGGGTGCCATGTGCTAATATTAGGAGCTCTAAGGGACTTAGGCAAGGGGACCTTTTATCTCCATTTTTATTCACTATGGCCATTGAAGGTTTTTTTCGGATGATTTCTAAAGCTGAAGAAAATGGTCAATTATCTGGCTTTAAGTTAAATATATATGGACCTGTTGTGTCGCACTTGCTTTTCGCTGATGACACTTTACTCTTTAGTGCTGATAAGACTCAAAGTTTACATACCATTAGGGAAATGTTAACCTATTTTGAGTTGGTGTAGGGTCTAAGTATAAATCAGATGAAAATCACATCAATTAATATTGAAGGTACTACACATGAAGAGGTTGTGGAAGATTTTCTCGGTTGTACACTTGAAGATATGCCTTTCAAGTACTTGGGAATACCTGTAAGGGCTCAATATAGGTGCACTAAGATTTGGGACCATGTCATAGAGAGTGTAGAGAAAATATTAGAAGGATGGAAAAGAAGGTATCTCTCATATGTGGGGAGATTGGTTCTTATTAAGAGTGTTCTATGTTCACTTGCAGTCTACTTGATGTCTTCCTTTACAATTCCTCATCATGTATCAAAGAAGATCGAACGACTAATGAGAATTTTTCTATGGGGACAAATGATGGGAGAAATAGAACTGCATTGGTGGCATGGCACAAAATATGTCATATTAAACAAGAGGGAGGGTTGGGGATAAAATCTATATCTGTGATGAATGATGCTTTATTGTGTATGTGGCTGTGGAGATTCTCAAATGAACCGGAGGCACTGTGGAGAATAATTATTGAGGGATAAATATGCATGTGACAGTAATGGTTGGGATGCTAAGCAAACTAAGCGACCATATGGCATGGGGTTATGTAGAGGGATATAAATTCAAACTGGGAATATTGCACAAGGTTGGAAATGGGAGAAAAACTCGATTCTTGGTGGATAGATGGCTAGGTGATGAGGTGCTGAAGGACAAGTTCCTAAATCTCTACAAAGTTATTAGAAAGCAAGGGAATTATCTAAGTGAGCTGGCTACAAGCAACACAATAAGGGGTACTAATCGGGACTTATATCTTAAAAGAAGACTCACAGTTACGGAGATTAATGAGGCTACATGTAGCGCCCCTTAAGCTAGCAGCTGACTAATCCAAGAGATTAACTAAATAAAAGGCACTAAAATTTAAATCATCTACTTAAACATTCAATTAAGAAATTTGCTACAAAACTTAATCCAAAACTAGCCCCACTCAGAAATATATATATACAAGGATTACTCTCAAATGATACATATACAATAGTCATTTGGTTTACAAATAAAATATACAACATAATAAACATAGCAGAAGTTAACCAACTAACGAAATCAACCCTTGAAGCTTTTGATGCGCAACTCTGAACTGTCTATGAAACTGAAAGTGGGAAAGGGTGAGCACATCATCCGTAAAAGGGGTGCCCAGTAGGAATAACATTTAACTTTTAAGTAATCATATGCAAGATTTGGAAAACATTACATGTTTTCCAAAACATTAAACAGCGACCAAGTCACTGAATAAACAAACATGTATATGGACAAACTCCTTCTTCAAACAATGTATAATATTCGTGCTAACCACACTCAATAGATATTGGTATCACCAATACCATGATGACCCACTCTAAACAATAAAAGCTGAATTCATGTAGGTATAAATGTGAAGGAGCGTATCCTATATACCATACGTGGAAATTCTCATTTCCCATAACAATTCATATTGACAACAAACATTACAAGTTCTTTCTAAATCGAGGAAAGATTAACAGAATCAACAGAATTAACATAATGCAATTTAAACAAAGCATGGAATGCACGAACAGACAATGCATGAGTTTGTTAAGCATAAACTTTTGTAAAAACAACAATAATGGTTAAAAAAGAGTAAAATGTATTCCCACCTCTTTTGATGACAAGCCACGCCTACCTCGAGATCCATGATCTACTAGTTCATCCTTTGAATCGATCGTTGTTAATAGACTAACTGTTAATCGTTTGATCAGCGGAGTCAACTAACAGTCAACATCTAAGTCTAGATCAAAGTCTGGTCAATTCCATGATCAACTGGTCAACTTAGTCAAAGGATTCAACTCAGTCAAGATTTACTGAATCAGGTCCGTTCATCTGAGTTAAACTGATTCAACTCAGTCAGATAGTCTGAGTCAGGTAAGTCAGCTAGACTTACTAGGATGACTAACAGGTCTAAACTTTATTACAGCTACGAGAACACAACCAAATTGATTCTACTCATTTGATTCTCACACAAACAATCCATAAATTCAATACAACTGCAACTAAGATTACCTTGATCTGCAATTGCAGGCTTTCACTAAGGTCACTGCCAAAATATCTTTACAACTACAACACCAATTTCTAGAGTTCTGCCTAAGATCCTAATTCAGAATTCGATATATTCTATTCACTGCTAACCCTTGTTATCAACATCAACACTTAACAACACACCATAATCTTCTTCCTATTCAATTCAAAGCTTCCTAAAATCACAACTAACATTTCACTTCACCTATTATACAATTACCACCATTCTGATATTACAGTTCTACCTGCGAACACACAGTTCACCACCAACTCTAATTTGCATCATCATCTCATACTTCCAACTGTATCTGCAATTACCAATATTAGTTCATAATCACCAGCAACTCCAATTCAAGCAACTCTTACCATTCAGTGCACCAAACCACTTGCAATATCCACTTAAGGTTTAGTTCATACACTGCAATTCTATTCCATTCTACTTCGACACAACACTACTAATACCTATGTAACTCCATAACCAATAGTTCCATCACCACCTGCCATATCCTCACCAAAATCCATTTAAGCACAATGAATACACCATCTAATTCATGTTCTTCATCTGTGAAAGTTTATAGCAACACCACAAAAACTTTTTATTCAATTACTAGACTATTGCAAAACCAACACAACTGCATAACCAATACACAAGTTTCCTACAACATCATCTCACATGACCTTAACCCTAGTAACCATTCATACAACATCAATAATCAACTCATTTCTCTTGTAGCTTCAACCCACTGTAACAAACTCTTTGTTCTTGTTTCATAAAACTCACTCGAAGATAACATATCAACTTCCAATTACTACAGACATCAAAACAACCATACTTCAATAAATATAATAGCCTTAAATTGAGTAAGGAGATATTACCTCAACAACAAACACAGAAGTCTTTTTTTTTCCGTCTAATTACGCACCATTAGTCTAAACTCTTTCATCAGCAATCCAAACCCATGAATCTTAAATCTCAATCAACTAAGAACCCTAGTTTCCCACTCATCACAGAAACATATCTCTCCAATCCTCCACTGTAAATCGAAGATTGAACACCAAATCTTCTTTATAACTGTATCTTCAAATCCTGAACTCAGTCACCATCATCAATTTCCTGATCCGAGGCTTAATTTCACATGAAATACCACTTTAATACACTCAATTAGACAAAACCCATCTTAAATCCCCTTTTTAAAAGATCAATTTCATCTTCTAATTAATCTTTAATCGAATCTCAACCCAGATTCAGAAACCCTAATTCTCAGTTCATCTCTAAGACAATTTCAGAACTTCAATCGAACCTAAACCCATGATTCTTCAACTCGACATACCTCTATATTTCATCTTCTAAATTCTCAGAACACCCATCAACTCTACAAACCCTAATTATGATTATAACAACATCTACCCCTTTTCTTCCCAAAATTAGTAAACGTCATACACCACCACCAGTCGCATAATTTTCATCTATCACACGGACTAATAAACTAATTCACTCCATTAAATCTCACGAACTCACGGAAGAAGGAGAATAGAGAAATAGAAGAGCAAAATAAGAAAGAAGAAAAGAAATAAGAATAAGAAGGAAAGAGAAAGAATACACGAGTTTATCTTCTCGGTCTGGGATAAGACCAACGACAACTGATAACAACACCCTTCCAAATGACATGAGCAGTCAGGTCGGTTTGAGTGTTAAAGACTAATTTTCCCACCTTACTAATCTGATAAATTCTTATTCGTCCGGTATTCGAATGACACGCTCGCGTAATCCATTTCACATAACTTTTCAAGACCTATTCCATGATGTTGGTTTCATATCTAGATCGTTTTTAGATTAATTCCTATTAACTAATGTTTGAGTTACACTAATTGAGTTATTAACGGCTAAATCATCACTTGACCGGTCTAATAGTGTTGACGAGCTTGAGGGTCCTTACATTCTCCCCACCTTATATATTTTCTTCCTCGAAAATCAAATCATCCTTCTGGTCTTCAAAACTCCCCACCTTATAGAATAAATCCACCTATTATCCAAGTGCAAAACAAAACGATAACAAAAGCACAAACCTATATGGCTTTCTACAACTAAAATTTATAATTTGTAGCTCTAGGTTCAATAGTCTAATTTATATTTCATAAGATGATTGTCTCTAAGATCACTATGCTGAATTAATTTCTAACACATGACTAGGTTCAAATTCTTATTACTAAATTTCTACTTCAATAGATTAATGGTTCTAACTACGAAAGAAAGTATTCTATCAGTTTCTAAGTAAAGTTTGAGATCTTCCAGTTCAGTAATAGAAGCAAGTTTCTCTTCAATGCCTAGTGATACAAGAACGCAATTTCCCTGTCTAGGTTCGCGACGCCTGACAATGCCTACCTACGTAACAAGTATCACCCGAACACATCAGAATTACCAACCTCACTATTCCCCAGTGCTGGATTAACTAAGTGCAAACTTATTACGATTAACTAAGTATTAATTTATCAAGATTAATTAGTCTGTAGATTTTTATCGTAACTGGTGTAAGTCCGATAAATTTACTTCGTAAAATATATAGATAGTTTACATCATTTTAAACAATTTAGTCATCTGGATTTATTTATTTTATTTTTATTTCTCATTATTTTATTTATATATTTTAATGAAATTGATTTTTTTTAATTCCAAATAAAACTATATTATTATAACTAAATAATTTTTAAATTCATGTACTATTTAAGATTAACTGGATTTTATAACCATTATTTATTTAATGTTGTATTTATTTGTTTATTGCATTATGTGACTTGATATAAGTAAATAACTGCTAGCAATTTTCCATAGTTGTTTGGTATTATTATTTTATTATTACAATTACATTTATTTCTTATTTCTTAAGCTGATAAAAGTTAATCGTAATTAATCATAATGCCAAGTTTAATTTTATGAAAACGGGCCAAATACTTGGATAGATTAGGTTTGGTTATTCAAATGCCGTTTCTCGAAAACGGGCCAAATACTTGGATGTATGCACTTCTTTCGGATACGGTTTGGGGTTTTGGTTTTCACTTCTTTAGGGGGAACTTGGTGAGGATTTTGTAGCTTTTTAAAAAAGGCTTAAGAACTGCTTGGCTAACCTGGATGCTAAAACTAGTCATGGTAGTTTCCTTTTCCATAAATTAGGTTTGGTTATTCAGAAAGGTATTGGCGCCTAACTTGTTGCTAGGCTACCAACCACTCTTTTGTAATTTTTCTTTCATTTGGAAATTAAATAATAATAATATAATAATAAATTTTATGATTAATACTAGTTTTGATTTGGTCTAACTTTATTTCCTTGCATTTATATTATTATTTTCTTAAGTAATCCTTATGTTGTACTATTAATAAAATTACATTTTGCTATTACTATCCAATAATTATTGTCCAAATGATATTACAATAACTCTAACTTTACAGTAATTAGTATTATATAATAATATTATTTGTTGATCTTATAAAAAATTATTGTCTTGATTATATTATCATTTTTATTATTCTTAAGTTAATAGTCCGGATGGTACACAAAGCTTTAATATTCTAAATGTAATAACTCTATATTCACGTAAAGATTTATATAATAGATTTTATTTATTCATATTTAATCGGTAGTATAGTATATCTTGTTACATATTGACGTTAGTAATTTAATATGATTTAAATTTTGAGACTGCATGAAATTTTAATATGTCTTAATAGTGTTTAGATTTTGGGTATTAATAATAAATATCTAATTCACATGCAATTTTATTCTCCTTTAAGTTTAATTTTGATATAAGCATTCAAGTATTATAAATATCACTTCATGTGTATAACTTAATAATTTAGTGAATCATTTATTGGACTACAGATAATCTAGGTAAAAGATAGTTTACAAATTTAGTTTTTATTATGTGTCTTACATGACCTCACATTCTTTTATTCCTACTTAATAAGTCTTATTTATCTACCTGGTTTAAACGCAAAACACATAATTCTAATTTTTTTATTAGTGAACTTCGCAAAACTCAATTCTAATTAAACACTAATAATTTTTCCATGGTTATTTAATCATAATCATTATTTAATCAATATATATTTGTAAATGAGATTTTTAATTTAAGTTATGCTCAATATAATACTAACTTAAATTCTAACAGTTTAAGTTTGTCGTACTAATTTTTCATTTCCAAAAGATGATTGAATTTCTTTACGAAGAAGGATCCTAACAATATATGAATTTTATTTTCTTTTGATTCTAATATTACACTAGGTATCTGAATACTATTATTACTGCTTCACGTATATTTGTTTCATTTTAAAGATTTATTGGATCATTTGTTAAACTAAAGATAATTTATGTACAAAATTACTAACAAATTGAGTCTTTTTATTTTATATATTATATCCTCGCTTTCTTAAGTCTAACATTTAATAACTATCATTTTAACTATCTAGTTTAGACGCAAAACCTTTATCCTTAACTTGTAATTAATTTACTTCGTTAATAATAATAACTATTAGTCATTATTAGATCTTTAATAATTATTTAATCATAATTATTATTTCTGTATCTTTAATGAAATTTTAGTTAAGTTCAATGTGATACTAAATGATAATGTTAATCATTACTTCATTAAAATTGTTATTACTTTGATTATCATCTATAATTACTATTATAATATTTTATTTTTAACATTGATGGTTGAACTATTATTCTAACTACTCTTACAAATATTATTTAGTCCCAAAAATATTATTAACATTTATGTAGTTATAAATTGTTGATTCTATGTATAAGTCAAGGTATACAAAAAATTTATATGTGATTTTCAAGATTTATTAATAACGTTAATCTCACTATTTTCTAGTATTGGATTATCTACATGTTCATACTTTTTAGATTAATTATTCTCAAATCCTTATTATCTAAAGTTATCTGTGTACCCTAATTTTTTTACTTCAATACATAAACAAACAAACAAACAAATCAATTAAATAAATAAATCTTTTAATTATTGATAGCTTTTAGTGATTAAGATTTATCTCACAAACCCAACCCAGTTCTAAACTAATCTATTTCACTAACTGGCATTGGCTATTCCTATTGTTTCCCATATAAGATCTAATAATGAGCTCTGATACCAACACTGTAGCGGCCCCTAAGCTAGCAACTGACTAATCCAAGAGATTAACTAAATAAGAGGCACTAAAATATAACTAATCTACTTAAACATTCAATTAAGAAATCTGCTACAAAACTTAACCCAAAACTAGCCCCGCTCAGAAATATATATATATATATATATATATATATATATATATATATACAAGGATTCCTCTCAAATGATACATATACAATAGTCATTTGGTTTGAAAATAAAATATACAACATAATAAACATAGCAGAAGTTAACCAACTAACGAAATCAACCCTTGAAACTTTTGCTGCGCAACTCTGATCTATTTCTGAAACTGAAAGTGGGAAAGAGTGAGCACGTCATCCCTAAAAGTGGTGCCCAGTAGGAATAACATTTAACTTTTAAGTAATTATATGCAAGATTTGGAAAACAATATATGTTTTCCAAACATTAAACAACGACCAAGTCACTGAAATAAACAAACATGTATATGGACAAACTCCTTCTTCAAACAATGTATAATATTCGTTCTAACCACACTCAATAGCTATTGATATCACCAAGACCATGATGACCTACTCTAAACAATAAAATCTGAATTCATGTAGGTATAAATGTGAAGGAGCGTATCCTATATATCATACGTGGAAATTCTCATTTCCCATAACAATTCATATTGACAACAAACATTACAAGTTCTTTCTAAATCGTGGAAAGATTAACAGAATCAACAGAATTAACATAATGCAATTTAAACAAAGCATGGAATGCATGAACAGACAATGCATGAGTTTGTTAAGCATAAACTTTTGTAAAAACAACAATAATGGTTACAAAAGAGTAAAATGTATTCCCACCTCTTTTGATGACAAACCACGCCTACCTCGAGATCCACGATCCACTGGTTCATCATTTGAATTGATCGTTGTTAATAGACTAACTGTTAATCACACAAGAACTCTAAGAATCTAACCAAAATGGTTCATTCAAGAATCATACAAATCTATCTAATGGTTCTAAGCCCAAGTCCACTAAACAAGCCCATTACACAAGGCCTGGTCTAACTGGTCAACTAACGGTAAACGTTTGATTGGAGGAGTCAACTAATAGTCAACATCTAAGTCCAGATCAAAGTCTGGTCAAGTCCACGGTCAACAGGTCAACTTAGTCAAAGGATTCAACTCAGTCAAGATTCACTGAATCAGGTCCGTTCATCTGAGTTAAACTAATTCAACTCAGTCAGATAGTTTGAGTCAGGTAAGTCATCTTGACTGACTGGGATGACTAACATGTCTAAACTTTATTACAGCTACGAGAACACAACCCAATTGATTCTACTCATTTGATTCTTACACAAACAATCCATAAAGAACATAATTCTATAAATTCAATACAACTGCAACTAAGATTACCTTGATCTGCAGTTGCAGGCTTTCACTAAGGTCACTGCCAAAATAGCTTTACAACTACAACACCACTTCCTAGAGTTCTGCCTAAGCTCCTAATTCAGAATTCGATCCATTCTATTCACTGCCAACCCTTGTTATCAACATCAACACTTAACATCACACCATAATCTTCTTCCCATTCTATTCAAAGCTTCCTAAAATCACAACTAACATTTCACTTCACCTATTACAGTCGAACCTTGATAAACGAATGTTCGATAAATAAATAACCTCGCCAAATGAATAATTTTCTCCGGTCCCGATTTGGGCCAAGGTGATAAATGAATAACCTCGCTTAATGCATTAATGAATATAAAAAATTGGATCCTTAAAGGCCCTATAGAAATATAAACGAATAATCACTGAATTATATATAAAAAAATATACATAAAAATAAACCAAAATACATAATCAGAAAATTTTACACAAAAATATATGTAGGAATGAACTCAAAAAAATTCATCTATGGTTGATTGTCTTTTTCTTCCACCCAAATCAAAATGCATCGTATCCTTAATTTAATGCAATGATTACACAATTTCTGGAATATTTTGCTCATGTTGTAGCAAGTAATATTTTAAAGGGACCATCGCTTGAAAAGCATCTTTAGATGACACATTTGGTACGGCGCTACCATCATCTGGTTCAGGATCATTCTCATCATTCATTACTGACTCAATAATTTCTTCGTCTGTTTGAGACTCCACAACTGCATCATTCTCGTTAGGATAATTCAAAAGATGTTTAACGTCCATCACATTTCCATGACGTAAATTAAAAATGACATCAGTTAATTCAAAAGAAAATGAATGTTAATTGAATTATAGATAAGAATTTTGACCAATATTTCCTAGGTATACTTGTACATTTTCTCGTATACAATTTAACTTCTTAATTAAGAAAATATTGTCTAAATGAATAAATATTCGTTTATCGATAAATGAATATTTTATCCGTTTATCGATAAATGAATATTTTATTCATTTATCGATAAATAAATAACCCTGCTAAACGAATATTTTTTGTTGTTCCCGAGAGCATTCATTTATCGAGGTTCGACTATATACAATTACCACCATTCCTGATATTACAATTCTACCTGCGACCACACAGTTCACCGCCAACTCTAATTTGCATCATTATCTCATACTTCCAGCTTCATCTGCAATTACCAGTATTAGTTCATAATCACCAGCAACTCCAATTCAAGCAACTCTTAGCATTCAGTGCACCAAACCACTTGCAATATCCACTTAAGTTTTAGTTCATACACTGCAATTCTATTCAATTCTACTTCGACACAACACTACTAATACATTTATAACTCCATAACCAACGGTTCCATCACCACCTGCCATATCCTCACCAAAATCCATTTAAGCACAATGAATACACCATCTCATTCATGTTCTTCATCTGTGCCAGTTTATAGCAACACCACAAAAACCTTTTATTCAATTACTAGACTATTGCAAAACCAATACAACTGCACAACCAATACACCATTTCCCTGCAATATCATCTCACATGACCTTAACCCCAGTAACCTTTCATACAACAACAATAATCAACTCATTTCTCTTGTGGCTTCAAACCACTGTAACAAACTCTTGGTTCTTGCTTCATAAAACTCACTCGAAGATAACATATCAACATCCAATTACTATAGACATAAAAACAACCATACTTCAATAAATATAACAGCCTTAAATTGAGTAAGGAGACATTACCTTAACAACAAACACATAAGTCTTCTTCTTCATTTAATTACGCACCATTAGTCTCAACTCTTTCATCAACAATCCAAACCCATGAATCTTAAATCTCAATCAACTAAGAACCCTAATTTCCCACACATCACAGAAACATATCTCTTCAATCCTCCACTGTAAATCGAAGATTGAACACCAAATCTTCTTTATAACTGTATCTTCAAATCCCGAACTCAGTCACCATCATCAATTTCCTGATATGAGGCTTAATTTCACATGAAATACCACTTTAATACACTCAATTAGACAAAACCCATCTCAAATACCCTTTTTAAAAGATCAATTTCATCTTCTAATTAATCTTTAATCGAATATCAACCCAGATTCAGAAACCCTAATTCTTAGTTCATCTCTAAGACAATTCCAGAACTTCAATCGAACCTAAACCCATGATTCTTCAACTCGACATACCTATATATTTCATCTTCTAAATTCTCAGAACACCCATCAACTCTACAAACCCTAATTCTGATTATAACAGTATCAACCCCTTCTCTTCCCAAAATTAGTAAACGTCATACACCACCACCAGTCGCATAATCTTCATCAATCACACAGATTAATAAACTAATTCACTTCATTAAATCTCACGAACTCACAGAAGAAGAAGAACATAGAAATAGAAGAGCAAAAGAATAAAGAAGAGAATAAATAAGAATAAGAAGGAAAGAGAAAGAGAAAAAAAACACGAGTTTATCTTCTCGGTCTGGGATAAGACCTACGACAACTGATAATGGCACCCTTCCAAATGATATGAGCAGTCAGGTCGGTTTGAGTGTTAAAGACTAATTTTCCCACCTTACTAATATGATAGATTCTTCTTCGTCCGGTATTCGAATGACACGCTCGCGCAGTCCATTTCACATAATTTTTGAAGACCTATTCCATGATGATGGTTTCATATCTAGATCGTTTTTAGATTAATTCCTATTAATTAACGTTCGAGTTACACTAATCGAATTATTAACGGCTAAATCATCACTTGACTGGTCTAATAGCGTTGACGAGCTTGAGGGTTCTTACACTACATCTCTAACTCTTCTATTAGAAGGAATTATCTTAAATGGTGTGGAAGATACCATAAGTTGGAGATGGGAGACTAGTTGAGTATTTTCAGTAAAGTCGTGCTACCAAGGTCTGGCAAAGAACTCCGGTATCATTTTCCCTTCTACACATATATGAAAACTCTTAGTACCAACAAATGTATCTTTTTTTTTTGTTTAGTTAATTCATCATAAAGCTATTTTAACTCAAGATAATCTACATAAGAAGGGGTGGCAGTTAGCCAATATGTATATATTTTGCAAGTGAAATGAAAAAACCCTAGATCATCTTTTCATTCACTTCCCTGCAATGTATGGCGTTCGGATGTTCTTCATGAAGGAATTCCACAGGGATTGGGTTATCAGTGAAAATGCTACAAACTTATTTATGGAGCAGCATGCTCGCGGGATCACTGAGATTGGCAAAACTCTTTGGGAATTACTACCCTTTGTGTTTTTTTGGGGCGTTGAAAACAAATATATAGGTGCATCTTTCAAGACTCAAATTACTCGCAAGAAAACTTGACTAGCAGCAAAAAAAAAAAAAAATTGATTAGGAAGATTAAAGCTCTATTATTGTATTAGACATCTACAACCATATCTTTTAGAGGAATTACCTTTCAGAATTTGCATTACAACTGCGGTATTTTAGTTAATAGGCAGTAGCTACACTTTGTTAATTGGGTTTTACCTCAATTTCGGGAAATTCTGGTGGTTTAAGATCTTGGCCAATATGACTTTGATCCTAGTGAACGGCTAGTTATCTTTCTTGTTGACCAGAGCAGAAATGCTTTAGTCAATATTTTTTTATCTTTATTTTCTTTTCTCTTGTCTACTGTTTGTAACATACCTTCTTCATTTATAAGATATTTTGTAGTATTGATAAAAAAATAAAAAAATAGAAAGATATTAATTATATCGCTATTATTTTTTCTTTTGATTTTCTATTATAAGATGGTGATTTTTTCTTGTTTTTCTTATTGACAATAAATAATTGCGTGCCAAAAAAGAAAAGTAGCACCCAAGGAAGAAGCATGTAAGATCACCATCTACCATTTTGAATATCAACCGTTGAAGATTAACGGTTGAAATCAAAATTTGTGGATGATGAAGTTTCGTATTTTGGCATACTCTCATCTTTGGTAAGGATGTAGAGTTTTATACGAGGAATGTCACAAAAATCTTAGCTTCAAATTAATCGTCGTTTAGATTTTCTAGAGAAAAGGTGCCACCATGTCAAAATTATATCATTATAACCATGTCAACGGATCCTACCTCAAAGATAAAAGTGCACAAAAGAAATTAAAAAAAGAAACTAAGGATATATAGCAAGCGGCTTGAAGTGGAAATCCTTCCAATTAACCATCACCCTATTGATAAGAAATGTTTGCAAACTATATAACAACTGAATTCCAGAAATAGATTGTGTGTTTAACAGTATTAATTATCTGAGGCAAAGACTGAAGCTTGTTGTTGTAAGCTCTATCGTTTCTAGCATTCCACAAGCACCAAAGAATAGCTGGTGGTATTGTGTTCCAAATTTTTCTGTCGCGAGTAACACCAGTTAACAACTGCGAAGAAATTACAGAAGACTCAACATAACTTGGAGTAGTGAAGAACCAGTTAAGTTATTTAGTGAAATATGCCCATACATCTCTAGCATTTTAGCAATGTAGCATCAAATGTGACGAAGTCTCATCTTCTGTGCAAAAAAGACACGCCGGAGGAAAATCTAAACGTATAGAAATCATATTATCTCTTGTTGATAGTTTATTATGAAACGATTGGGAAGATGAAGCTGAATTTATCATAAGCAATACTATTTTTTTTGATCGAAATCAAGAACAACAATATTATTGTCTGAACGAACTAATTTCTCATAACAGGATATGGCCAAGAATAAACATTTAGCTAAAGGACTTCTCAATCGGAACATATCTTCAACATATTAATATTTAAATTCTTGTAGTGCATCTTCCACAAGATTGAGTTCTCCTCTTGCAGCTGGAGATAGACGACGAGAAAGAAACAACTAAGGCAAAAGAGAATCGAAGTTATCGTCTATTATTTCACTTCCCAACTTGAGTTTGGATCTTGATGAAGAATAAAAAGCTGGATAAATAAGAGACATGGGTTCAGAGAAAACCCAACTGTCTTCCCAAAACCTAAGAAACCAACCATTTTGCACTCTGAGCTTTGTATTATGAAGAAATAAACTCTTTGTTTGTGTAATGCATTTCCTTTCATTCGTACCAAAGCTGGTGTTTATTGGTTGGCTTGAGGTAGGCTTCTTATCCCGATGGTTCCTTAACGATCCATCTAAATCATTTGATGCCTGTTGTGGGATGTATGATGTAGTTCTTTTCAGATAATCATCCCTAAAAGTCTTTTTTTGATGGTCCATAGGCTCATGAAGTCTCAACCTAATTATGTATAATAGTTATTACAAATATCATAATTTGTTTTAATTACAAAGTTTTCCATAAGTGAGTATTGACAATATCACAACAAATACGGCGAATACCATAACTAACCTCTCTATATAGTAGTTCTTCCAATGCGGCTAGATTTTTATTTGTAGCAAGCTTTCTCGCATACTTTAGAAGTGATTTTTACTTGTTGTAGTATTGTTGGTTGTAATTGAGATTCTGTAAAATGTTGACATTAAAATCAATTACGTTAGGAAAAAGAAATAAAATGTGATACAATCACCATAGAAAATAAGACTGAAGGCAGTAAGTAAACTATATGGCTATTAAAAACAGTGAGGTGCAAACATAATCTCTTTTGAAGCCAATACATTTTTGGAACAATTTTTTTCGTTCCTAGTATATTTAGTGACAATTTCCGATGTCACTAATTTGGAACAGATATAAGAGTTCCAAATGTTGGTGGGTTTATAAATGGGGTATCTATACCTGATCAATGACCCTTTCTTCTTTGTCCGTGATTAACCTAATTTTGATCTGTTTTTCAGGTTAAAATCTCAGTTGGGAATTCTTCAATTATTTATCAATTTTCTCGAAATTTTCAATCTGTTTGTTAGTATTACAACGACTGATATTTCTCATATGGAAGAATTTTGAAGAATAACCGTCTTAAATTGATCAAATTCTAAGAATTAATATATATTTTTAAACTTCATTTTTTAGAATATTTGTTGTGTCAGTTTAAAACATCATCACCACTAGATTACGACATTGACAAAATTTTACTGGCGCTATTTAAAGAGACCAAATTGTACATTTCTAAGAATATAAAGTGGATGTTTAATCGAACAAAGCAAAGTTGCTAAATGAGTGAGTGGTGAAGTTATGGGTCGAAAATAACTGAATTGACAAATATAATCCACTCATAACATTTGTTAGAATATGGGCATCCAACTCAAAACCAATTGTCAATGACTGGAGTGGCCCTAAGGATTATAAACCGTAGGATCTTAGATAACTCAGACAATGTGGGACTAATAATCCAAACACGCCCAATCACGTGTAGCCTGGTTGTGTCTAACATGTGGACAATAAATCGGGTGACGCGGAGTAAAGGTGCAGTCAAATAACTCGACACAAATATCCTTCCTAATTCCATGTTAGAATATGGGCATCCAACTCAAAACCAATTGGAAACGAGTGGAGTAGCCCTAAGGATTATAAACCGCATGATATTTGAAATACCCCAATATTCGGCAGTGGTTGGCCGAATGGAATATAAGTAATGATTTGTCCTTTTCTAACACCGAGGCCTTTTCATCACAATTGGTTCCAGAGTTGGAAGAAAACTCTGCAGTTAAGCGTGCTAGGGCGGCAGCAATCCAGGGATGGGTGACCTCCCGTGAAGTTGTTGCTGGATAACCGCAGCGATGCCCGTTGAAAACCCCACACTGCCGGATGATCGCAGTGGCTAAGTGGGGACAACATCGGTGGAGGGACGGGTCATTACAAATGGTATCAAAGCCGACGACGGGTCACCTGCCGAGGTTGGGAAGGCACGCTGGACGGGGTTTGTCCAGGTGCTTCTCATGAGGGGCAGGGAACTTCGGAGATCTAGGATTGCAGATATATTCCGGAGCCGAGGACGGCTCCAATTTAAGGTGGTGGTATTGTAATACCCCAATATTCGGCAGTGGTTAGCCGAATGGAATATAAGTAATGATTTGTCCTTTTCTAACACCGATGCCTTTTCAGCACAATTGGTTCCAGAGTTGGCAGAAAAATCTGCAGTTAAGCATTCTCGGGCGGGAGTAATCCAGGGATGGGTGACCACCCGGGAAGTTGTTGCTGGAGAACCGCAACGATGCCCGTTGAAAATCCCACACTGTCGGATGACCGCAGTGGCTAAGTGGGGACAATATCGGTGGAGGGACGGGTCATTAAAATCTTAGATAACCCAGACAATCAACAACCTAAAAACTCAATACCATCCCTCACTCCAGAATAAAAGTAGCACTGGTGCTGCTTACCCTCTTTCCAATTGGTTGGTTACCGTAACCTCGCGCTCTCATTGGTTAATTGAGAAACCATTCGTATTCGTCAGATGAAATTTCGTTAGATATGGAGCGTTGATCTGACAATGTGCGGTGTAGATTGGATGGATTAGTGGGACACACCTGACAGACGGCCCCCATTATTTAGAAAAATTACTATATTAATTTTGTGTATTTATTTTCAAAATCCAAAAATTTAAAAAACTACTATATTAATTTAAGACATATATGATTAAAATAAAAAAAAATCAATTCAACATATTTATGGAATAAAATAATTTTTTATAATTTTATGATAATCCAAAAAAATAAAAAACTTACTATATTAATTTTGGACATTTATGATTAAAATAAAAAAAATCAATTTAACATATTTATAAAATAAAATAATTACATTTATAGTTTCATGTAATTATTGTAAAAGATCCATAGAATTTAAAAAATCTACGTATTTAAGGAATAAACAAATATTTTAATTTTATGAATCTTTTAAAAGGAAAAAAGATATATAAATATCTATATTAATTTTTAGCATTGAAGATAAATATCTAACAAAAAATACTACATTAATTAATATTTAAATTACTATTTATATTTATGTTAGCAATATCCATTAATATATAAAAAAAATCTGATCATTTACATGAACATAATCTAACAAGTTCCATTAATATGGTTGATTTACTAATTAAAACAAAGCCAATGGTTAATAAAGGATGGAAATCATTCTTCATCTCTATTTTCTTTATAACAATCCATATAACTGAATTTAATTCCATAACGAATAAAAAAATATTTTTATTTTTGAATCTTTTAAAAGGAAAAAAGATATATAAATATCTATATTAATTTTTAGCATTGATGATAAATATCTAACAAAAAATACTACATTAATTAATATTTAAATTACTATTTATATTTATGTTAACAATATCAGTTAATATAGTTAAAAAATCTAATCATTTACATGAACAAAATCTAACAAGTTCCATTAATATTGTTGATTTACTAATAAAAACAAAGACAATGGTTAATAAAGGATAGAAATCATTCTTCATCCCTATTTTCTTTATAACAACCCATATAACTGGATTTAATGCCATAACGATTTTAAAGATTTTCCTTGGAACCAAGTTTCCAACATCTATATAAAGAATGCAAATCACTCTTTATTCCAGAATAAACCACGTACTTGCTGTGAAAAAGGAGGTAGCGAACAGAAGATATCAACTATGACTTTTGAAGAAAATCATAACAAGGGGGAAGCAATGATAGTTGATTCCAGTGGTATGTAAACTTATTCAAGTGTCACAATTTCGAATCCTAGACTGCTAATTTTTTTTTATCTTATCAATTTTTAAATATATGATGTTTATATGTAGGTAAGAAACCTTCGGGAATAGTCTATAACCCCTTCAAGCGTCTGGTTAGGAATCAGACACAACAAAAAGTGGTGCAGGCTTTGGTTCTTTTGTGCAACAGAATTCAGGTGAGCTAGAGCCTTAGGTGGGCATATGAACATGGATAAATCTAAAAATAATATGATCCTCCAATTGATCATTATAGTCCAAAACATCATGACTACAGTTTATAGATCTGTCTGTAGCATCGTACTGCAACCTTTATGATCAGCACAAGGTTAGAGATGTTGATGATGCATCCGAAAAAATCATATTACTGGTTACTGGTTTCAGATTTTTTTTGTTGTAGGTCTCCTCCCACAGTCCATGAAGATAATCACGCACTAAAGAAGAAACCCGTAGGATCAACAGTTCTTTCACTATATCTCCCACACATATGGTAAAACTTTGAGCACAAATTCGGTTTCTCATCTAAGATCATTTATTTATTTGTTTTTGTCTTCGGATAATTCAAATATAAGATGTCCATATTTCATGGTATAGCTTTATGTTATTCCAAGGTATACAAAGGGAAACTTGCAGCATAGTAATCTTTCGCGTGGAATGATCAGAATGTGGAAAATTGTAGAAAATTCTCAATGGACTCCCAAACTAAGCTCATAGTAATCCTTCAGTTAATGTACTTTACTGGTACTTTTACTGATTTTCAGTGGTTTGGAAGCAACAAAGAATGTGCTTTTATTTCCTGGATTTTTCTCCCTTATTATTAATCTTACTAGCTTCGTGGATTCCATCTATGATGGTAACCTAAGAATATTCCTTACATATGTATTCTAATTCTGGTGACAACAACGAATTTCCTGGCATCTGATCCGAAAAAACTCAAAGACCATCTTGATATGTTCTTATCGAATAACAATAAATAGATTTTGGTTTTTTGAGTTTTTTTTCTAAGATCAGTAGATTTTAGTTTTGTTTTGGTGTCGTTTGATATAGGCACACACTTCTTTATTAATAACTATACGTTTCTTCCAATAATTTTTTTGTTCTCTTATACCGTTATTTTTTTTTCGAGAAGAAAAGGTTATATTGAGAAGAGAAAAATATGTACAGAGTGTTGAATCAAAGACTCCCATGGAAAAAAAAAACTATCTAATTAAAAAATAACTACATCTTCCTGGTGTTGAGTGATTTGACTCATCGAGTATCCCTTGAAAATCTCCATGAGCTCCATATAAGAATTTGAGAAAAAGATATCAATATTTTCACAGTATTATATCTGGAAGCGCAAATTAAGAATTTTTTACATATGGCTTATTATTGAGAAAAGAGTTTTTCATCGATTCACACAAATTGTGGCATTTGAAATTATTTTTGGCTTTATTTTTGTCAATAAAGAGAATTTTGATTAGAATATGTGGTTAGAATTTTCGATTGCTTTGCTTAATTTTATTTTGGTTCTTAACCCTTCTTCTTTATTTATGTTAAAGGTGTCGGGATGCAAGCTTCTCAACAAGGGATTATTTACATTGACGAAATTGACAAATTAATTAAAAATATACTCCTTACAATAATTCAAATCACAAAAAGTATACTTGACCACCCTGTATCAAGCGGGTTATCACCGCCAAGCCGGTATCAAGTAAATTTTGCCAAGAAGTACGAAAATGATAACCTCAAAGTAACAGTTCAAGAATATCACATTCACAAGGTCTATGTATATCACATTATCACATATTGTTACTATGAGTCTAACAATTTTTTGCGTATGTTGTTTTCACACAAAATGGGCTCTTTAACAACTGACCATTTCATATATCAGCTCCCTTAACGAGGTCTCTAAGAGGCTCCTTACCACTAGAAGTCTAATGTTGTTTGGCTTTCTCAAAAATATGCTTAGTTATTTTATCAACTAACGATGCAAGGTTTATCTCTATATACTCTGACATCATTTGGTTATGAACACAACAAAGTACTTCAAACATCCACTTTCACTTTGTGTATTTGGACATATTATATATAATCCCTACATAAAAATATATGAACATGGATGAGATGTACCTTGGTTGTGATCAGTCAATAAGTGTTATGTCCACACTCGCTATAAGCCATTTTGTTTCTTCATCGTGCTATTATAGCATTCAAACCTAAAGTTAATGTTCAATTTAGAATTTCTCAAGTTTCTTTCACCCAATTCAGCAACAATAACAAAACTAGCACACCACGCGCCAAATGGATCCTTGATGTATTGGTCGTAAGGCCTTACATATCAATATGAACGAACTTGGAAAGTATAGACTTGGAGTTACATGTGAAAAAATTACACAATCATTTTATAATGCTTGCACGGGATCATTTTTTACCTTTGCTTTTTTTGCTTTTTATCTATTTCACTACATTACTCACATTAGTGTAGAGCGTCTCTTGAAGAGAGAAACTCAAGAAACGGGAAACACTTCATGTTTGATTTCTGAAGAAAAAAAATATATTTGTGATTTTCCTTGATTACATCTTCTTCAACGGGAAACACTTCATATGTGTTGTACTATTTAGAATTGAGAATCTATTTTACTTAATATCATTTTTTTTAAGTGTATCGAATACCAGATATCAATACAACTATATAATGGGTGTAACTGTTCATTTGTCTACAAGAAGTTAGTGCCTAACAGAGCAGTTAAATTGATCGCTTGATTTATAACGTAACTATATGATTTTTGAAGAAAGATATATCAGTATATTTCTTATATTACATCTTCTTTGAAGGGCACACTCATATGTTTTGTACTATTTAGATTTGACAATCTATTTTTATATAATATCAATTTTTTTAAGTGTCTCTAATATAAGATATCAATACAACTATATAGCGAGCGTGATTTTTTATATAACTACAAGAAGTTAGTGCATGGATGAGCAGTTAAATTGGTATTTTGATTCTTAACGCAGCTATATGATTTCTGAGAAAGATATATAAGTATATTTCCTATATTACATCATCTTTGACGGGAAGCATTTCATATGCTTTGTACTATTTAGGCAATCTATTTTATATTAATATCGTGTTTCTTTAGTGTCTCTATCAGATATCAGTACCTATATAGTGAGTATAGCGTTCATTTTATTAGAAGAACTTGGAGACTAGAAGAGTTGTTGAGTTGGCCACTTGATTCTTAAAGTAGATATATGATTCCCAAAGAAGATATATCAATTCATTTCCTTGATAACATCTTCTTTGACGGGAAGCACTTCATGTGCTTTGTACTATTTAGTGTTGGCAATCCATCTTATATTTTCGTGTTTTTTTTAGTATCTCTAATATTAGATAGCGAGTGTGATTTTTCATGTAACTACCAATAGTATTGATGTTGGAAATATCATGAACTACGTACTGATTTCAAAAGTTAAAATATTTTTTTTTCAAGTATTTTCTTTAAGAGGATTTCTTAATCTCCAACACTTTAAACCATATGTAATTGGTGATTTTGGTTCCAACTGTTAGTCTATTAAATGTTAATTGGCATTTTCATTATACACCGCAGATGTTAATTGGGACCCCCTTTGGGACGAGTGCAGCCTCACTAAATTGTGATCAATTTCGATGGTACCTGGTGCATAACACTGGTTAACTACTAAAAAATTCTAATATATTTTAGTGTTTATAGTTTAAACTATTTTGCTTTCGATACTTTGATTTATTTATTTTAATTTATTTGTAGAGTTGATTACTGCTTTATTGGGTTACTTGAAATTAGTTTTCAAAACCATGTGAGATCTTTAAATTATGATAATATTATACATTTGATTATTAGAAATTTCATTTACATAGTTTTAATTGTCAATCTGTTGAATAGTAAATTTTATAATAACTTATTAAAACTCTTATTGGGACGGGTGCGGGGCGAAGCCCCACCTCAGTGGACATGAACCAACTCTGTAAGAAATTCCAACAGTCCCGGTGCGTAGCACGGGTTTCAAGCTAGTGTGGGACTAATAATCTCAACAACCTTTTCCTGAGTCTTCCAATCAGTAAGACAAATCACATACAACAAATTACGAAAAATAAACATAAAGTGAAAGATTCAATACTATTGTAATAGGATGATGAGATCACTAAGCGATGATAAAACTAGATTACTTCTTCAGTAGTGTAGGGCGCATCAGGGAACTGTATGGGGCTTTCTTTTGTGATCCAATTTGTAACAGTTTTTGCAACATTTTATGTAACATCGTTTTAATAACATTTCTAAGCGTAATATTTCTGTAATATTTATCTTGTAACAATTTTGTATGTTTGCACTTGCCAACTCTCAGTAGTTTCATTATGGCTATGAAGGCAACTAAGATGGGATGAAGTTTGTTGAATCATTGGTGTTAACCGGAAGTTCGAGCAGGTGGTGTTCATCTCGTTCAAAGGACAGATGCAACAGGTGGTATAGTTGGCTGCAGACGAGATTTACAAGGGCTATGGAGATGTGCAATCGATGGTGGTGCTGTTGTTGTGCAAAGATGGAGCTGTGATGACGGAGAAATGGAACTGATGCCATGGTTTGAAGATGGAACGGAGTTGAAGTTAGATGTTCAGGCAACAATAGTTGGTTGAAGTCGATCGGCAGTAGTGCTTTTATCTATTACTAGCTCTGTGGTTGAATGTGGACTTAAGTTCAGGGAAAAAAAGGCGAAGTTGCCATTGGTTTGTGGGGATGTTTTAGAAGGACTGTTAGCTCGTGTAGAGGGTCAGGCAAACCACAATTTGGGTAAAGTTCAATTAGGAATTAAAGCCGTGAAGATACACATGATGGAGTGCGCTTTGGAGCTATGGCATCGATTGTGTATGTCCTTGGGAAAAAATGAATTTATCTGTCCTTGGAGTAGTGGCGTCAACGGATTAAATAAAAAGAAAAGGAAAGTTATTGGCTTACTTACCTTTAATAATGGATTGAGTGGGATTTGGTTACTTTGGTTGTTGGTCATATATTTATACAGTGAATGCTTAAAATTTGGAAGTATATTCTCTTTCCAAAGTTGGCACTGTAACGACATCCATGCACCGTTTATGAGATACTTTCCTTAGTTCTAAAATGGGAGGAGGCCGGCCAGAGGGGAGAGTTTTTTTCGGGAGGCGACGAACAACCGTGAAGGCAAGAACGGAAGAACAAGAGATCGAAGGGAAAGGCGACGATTCGGTGACAAGGGTTTACTCTTTCCTCTATTTTTCTTGTAATTGTTTTTGTGGGTTTTGAGAAATCCATATTTATGAGTTGCTACACTTTTTAGCTAGGGTTTTATGTTGAAACCACTTAGAGCATTAGACCACTTTCGATTTGAATACATATGGTTTTAAGGCTATTATGATTTGAATAAATTAATTTCATGATTTTATATATTGATTTTAGCGATGATATGAGTTGTTGCTTCGCCGGTTCTGTACAATACAGTAACCTATGTGCTTCATTTATAAGATTGCAAATTTATTTATCTACATATTTGATATCCCATGCTTGGGTTAAATCCTTTGATGGGTTATGCTTAGAATAGCCAGGTATTATTGGTGAACCTAAATTTAGTTTCGTATGATTTTCTTGCTAACGCAATTCGATGGTGCATGCTTGGGTTTAGACTTTTGATGTGACATGCTTAGGGTGTCCTAGTGATATTTGCGACTCTAATACATATAATAGGCGATGTCAATAGAACGAACGATAAATAATAATTAATGAGTTATGTTTCGTTTCAGTAATTGAACAGAAATAGTGGTGGATACGATATAACCCCGGTTACTGTTTTTCCCATTGATTTCATTTTATTATTTCGTTTTCCATTCAAAAAATCCAAAAACAACATCTCTGGTTATTGATTATAGTATTTCCACCGCTCTTCGTGGGAACGACCCGTACTTTCCGTTGTTCTACTAGTTAGACACCGTGCGATTGCGGTTTATAATATATAGGCATCTCCGGATCCTATCAATTTTTGGCATCGCTGCCGGGGAGCGGTTGTGGAATATTGTAATTGGTATTTTGTACATTTTTTATTTTTATTTTCTGTACATAACTTATTTTTCCTTTTCTTTTATTTTTATATTTTCTTTTAGTTCTTTTTACGTAGCTATTTGAATTTTCTCAGGTACTTTAGTCTGAAGAGCGACGATTGGAATCAACAACTTGCCTAAAGTAAGTACTTGATATTCTCACAAAGCTTTTGCAAGGTGAGTTATTGAGAAAATTTTACTTTGTATAATGGTTTCCAGTGAGTTCACTTCTTTTATAACTTTTTGGAATCTTACCAAAAGAGCTGAGACAGGGGAGTCATTTGATATTTCACCTGAGGAGTATGCATATGCACCTTCTCTTTATCAAGAACCTGCCGAGTGTGTAAATAATGATTGGAATTATTCTCATAGGTATGATCATTCCGGACCTTGTGAAGGTTATGATCATTACCAACCTTACCCTGATTATGATCCACAATATGTTGATTCCAATTATTATTCACATATTTCTCCGTCACAATATGAGAGAGATGATCAATCTTACTGTGACCCATCAGCATCACAATTATCTTTGTTAGAACGCCTCAATATTGAAATTGTTGAACAGACCAAAGCTAATGAGTTGTTTTTTGCCGAGCTTAGTAAAAGCCATGATTATATTGCTCAACTTGCTGAACAAACTTATTTATCGATGACTCAACTAACGCAGTCGGTAAAAGAATATGGTCTTACCGAGGAAACAAGTTTTAATTTTTCTAATACTCTTGATATTTATGATGAAACCGTTTTAGCTAATGAATCAATGTGTATGGATAATGATGATGAACTTGATAGTTGTGATCATAGGAATAGAGACATTGTCATACCAAGTGAAGGTGGTGTATTTAGTCCAACTCATGATCGTGTTAATGATCACTCGCCTATTCAAAAGGATGAGTATAGGATTGAGAACACCATTCTTTTAGACGGTGTGACATATCAGTGCTATAACAATGATGCTTATGTAGAATGTGTTAATTCAGAGGAAACTGTAGTTAAGTCTAACGACTTAGAGACATTACACTCTATCTATAAGGTTTTTTTTAATCATCTTTATTGTGATATTCCTATTAATTCCTTGGTTAATGATGATTATGATGATGATTTAGTACAGGGTCACAAACCCAGTTGAGAAGTTAATATACCTAGAATTGTTAGCACAACTTTTCAGAAGATTCCTAATTTTGGATTAGAATTGTGTGCTTCTCCCGTATTACTAGATTATTTTGCATCTCGTGACTTCTCTTTGCATGTGCATGACTCCCAGATCGTTTCAGTTCCCATCCCTAATGAACCACTTGAGTTGGTAATTTTTTTTACTGACGATATATCCTTTGCAAAAACTAGGTTTGGGGGTAATCCCCTATTTCTGACCGTTTCAGTGTCTCCATATTTTGATAACATAATTGTGAAGCTGTCGTTTGTAAATACTGTATTTTGGGTTGATCCCCAAATTTTCAGGCTGTTGATTTTTGGGGATCCGTTTCTGTACATTCCAGTAGGTATATTTATTTATTTATTTTTATCTTTTAGTTTATTTTTTCCATATTATGAATTTCCCATCTTAATTTTTTACGCTGGATGACTCAATTACATTGAGAAGACAATGTAATGTTTAAGTGTGGGGGAGTGGTTAAGTTTTTACTCTTTTGCAGGAATTTTCTTGCAATTTATGACCAGCTGTGTAGTGGGTCTAAAAAAAACAAAAAAACAAAAAGTCGCGGGTCTTGTTTATGGAATTTGTCATGACCAGCTGTGTAGCGGGTCTAACTCTCTCTTATTATATGACTAGCTGTGTAGCGGGTCAATTCTTTGTTTTGCTCGAGGACTAGAAAAATATAAGTGTGGGGGTGTTGATAAGCACGAAAGTGTTACATTTCATACCCATATTTATATTAGTTAGTTCTCGATATTTTGGCTAATGACACTATTTTAGTGCTTTTGCAGAATGTACAAACGAATGCGATCTTCCTGGAGAATAAACAGCAAAATAAAAAGCAAAGTGGTGTTTTCGACGAAAATGATCAATATCACTCATGGAAGAGACAGCCACTTTAACTATTCATTTGGGATACCACCGAAGGCATGTCACGCCAGCAGATCATATGGTATGAAAATTTGTCTTTGCCCAAGCCCACTAAAGGGTAAACAAGAAGTGCATGGCTGAAGTAAATGAGGCAGTGATGGTTTTACATTATCATGCTGTTGTTGATGTCTTCGTCTGCCGATAATAATGGATTCAACAAGGTGGTTCTGGTTATGAGTCTGCTGGTGACTGATTGGATATACTTGGATGGAGAAAGGTGCTGGTCGATTTCAGTCGAGTGAAAGAAGATTCTCGGCAGTGGAGGGAGATGGAATTTGTATTGGCCTGAATATGAAAGTTGGTCGAGCTCTTGCAACCGACTGGTTTTAAATGAGTTTGTTATGTTGGTGTTGGCTTGAGTGTGTTGCACATGGAGAAAGAAAGTAAAAAATACCGTGGCTGGTCTTGTGTTGAGAATTGCTGCCTGACTGCAATCGATGAATGTGAACCGGCTGATGTTGATACAGAGAATTAGTGGAATGGAAGAAGCAGAAAAGAAGATTTGGAGTCATGGAGGACTGAAATAGGTCGGAACAACTGGTGGCTGTGGTGATTTGTATGACTGTAATGGGGTGATTGGTGCTGCAGTGGATTTGTGGTAGTTCTGGTGACCGAGGAAACAAGGAATTTAATCACTTATTCGGGCAATTAACACCAGCAACATGAAATTGAAGAAAGGTGATGCTGCGATGGACTTCAGTTAATGATGAATTCATATTGCCAACTCTCAGTGGTTTCATTATGGCTATGAAGGCAGCTAAGAAGGCCAATAAGATGGGATGAAGTTTGTTGAATCATTGGTGTTAACCGGAAGTTCGAGTAGGTGGTGTTCATCTCGTTCAAAGGACAGATGCAACAGGTGGTATAGATGGCTGCAGACGAGATTTACAAGGGCTATGGAGCTGTGCAGTGAGCGGTGGTGCTGTTGTTGTGCAAATATGGAGCTGTGATGACGGAGAAATGGAACTGATGCCATGGTTTTCAGATGGAACGGAGTTGAAGTTAGATGGTCAGGCAACAGTAGTTGGTTGAAGTCAATCGACAGTAGTGCTTTTATCTATTACTAGCTCTGTGGTTGAATGTGGACTTAAGTTCAGGGAAAAAGAGGTGAAGTTGCCATTGGTTTGTGGGGATGTTTTAGAAGGACTGTAAGCTCGTGTAGAGGGTCAGGCAAACCAAAATTTGGGTAAAGTTCAATCAGGAATTCAAGCCGTGAAGATGCACATGATGGAGTGCGCTTTGGAGCTATGGCATCGATTATTTATGTCCTTGGGAAAAAATGAATTTATCTGTACTTGGAGTAGTGGCGTCAATGGATTAAATAAAAAGAAAAGGAAAGTTATTGGCTTACTTACCTTTAATAATGGATTGAGTGGGATTTGGCTACTTTGGTTGTTGGTCATATATCTATACAGTGAGTGCTTAAAATTTGGAAGTATATTCTCTTTCCAAAGTTGGCACTGTGACGACATCCATGCACCGTTTATGAGATACTTTCCTTAGTTCTAAAACGGGAGGAGGCCGGTCAGAGGGGAGAGTTTTGTTCTGGAGGCGACGAACAGCCGTGAAGGCAAGAACGGAAGAACAAGAGATCGAAGGGAAAGGCGACGATTCAGTGACAAGGGTTTACTCTTTCCTCTATTTTTCTTGTAATTGTTTTTGTGGGTTTTGAGAAATCCATATTTATGAGTTGCTAAACTTTTTAGTTAGGGTTTTATGTTGAACCACTTAGAGCATTAGACCACTTTCGATTTGAATACTTATGGTTTTAAGGTTATTATGATTTGAATAAATTAATTTCATGATTTTATATATTGATTTTAGCGATGATATGAGTTGTTGCTCCACCGGTTCTGTATAATACAGTAACCTATGTGCTTTATTTATAGGATTGCAAATTTATTTATCTACATATTTGATATCCCATGCTTGGGTTAAATCCTTTGATGGGTTATGCTTAAAATAGCCAGGTATTATTGGTGAACCTAAATTTAGTTTCGTATGATTTTCTCGCTAACGCAATTTGATGGTGCATGCTTGGGTTTAGACTTTTGATGTGCCATGCTTAGGGCGTCCCAGTGATATTTGTGACTCTAATACATATAATAGGCGATGTCAATAGAAAGAACGATAAATAATTATTCATGAGTTATGTTTCATTTCAGTAATTGAACAAAAATAGTGGTGGATACGATAAAACCATGGTTACTGTTTTTCCCATTGATTTTATTTTATTAGTTTAATTTTATTATTTCGTTTTCTATTCAAAAAATCCAAAAACAACATCTCTGGTTATTGATTACAGTATTTCCACCGCTCTTCGTGGGAACGACCCATACTTGTCGTTGTTAAACTAGTTAGACACCGTGCGATTGCGGTTTATAATATATAGGCATCTCCGGATCCTATCAGTATGGCACGGCAAGGTGGATGGCACGGCATGCCATTGGTACATGTGGTGCGGCTAGCATGGTTGGCATGCCTTGGCGCGGTAGATGTGGCTGGAATGGTTTCCCATTGGTACAGTGATGCGGCTAGCATGGTTGGCATGCCTTGGCGCGGTAGATGTGGCTGGCACGGCATGCCACTGGCACATGTGGTGGGGATGGCATGATTGGCATGCCTTGGCGCGCTCGATGTGGCCGGCATGGTTTGTCATTGGCACATGTGGTGCGGCTGGCATGCTTTGGCGCGGTAGATGTGGCAGGAATGGTTTTCCATTGGCACAGTGATGCGTCTAGCATGGTTGGCATGCCTTGGCGCGGTAGATGTGGCTGGCACGGCATGCCATTGGCACATGTGGTGTGGGAATTAGGGTTTGGCCTATTGAAACCCTAATTAGTTTTAAAAAAAGGTACCCTGGTAATTTTCTCACAGACATATTAAAGGGTTCAATAAATGCATTCAGTGAAGACATTATTACTCAATTCTTGTGACGTCACTGTTCGACTAGGGTTTTAAGATTTTAACCCTAAGCTAAAAACCACCATCAACATTAAGTCCCCTTCTTAGCTCGGAACAGGGGCATTGTTGCGAGGTAAGCATAAGATGGTGACATACAAGGACAGAGTTGAAACATAAGTCATGCAAGATGGTCAGGAAAGTCCAACTAACCTTTTTCGGGAAGTAAGGAAAATCTGCGATCCTCGTATTTGGCGGCTTTGCGTAAAATTTTCTCGTGGTACTACAGGTTAGGCTGGAACGGAGCCGCTAGTGTATATTTGGTGTGAAGGAAAGCTGCTAGCACTGGTCGGCTTGGACTTTAAGTCGTTAGCACTGGATCGGATTGGAATGAGAGCCGCAAGTATCGTGCGGCTTGGAAAGGAGACGTGAGCATTGGATTAGCTTGGAATGAGCCAACAACATTGGTTGGCTTAGAATGGAGCCGTCATCATTGGTCGGCTTGGACTTGGAGCCGTCAGCATTGTATTGGCTCGGAGTGAAGCCGTCAGCATTGATCGGCTTGGGATGGAGCTGTCAGTATTGGTCGGATTGGAGTGGATCTATCTTAAGTTCTTCGGAAGGATGACGACTAGCTTCAGTTCCGTGGAATGATGGTAACTTTGTCTAAATTAGGGTTTGGCATGCCGAAACCCTAATCAGCGCCCTTTACTAGAATCACTGTTGAATTCTCGTATGGACTCGGATTTTGACGGTCCTCCCCTCCATTTTGAACGGAAACGAATTTCCTATCTCCTCTCGCGGGAATATTTATGTTTTGAGATCGTTCGGGAGGTGAAAATAGCTCGACAATAAATTTCAGGAAGAATTCAGGAGGAATGTTGCGGGCCCGAGGTGGCATAGTCGCGCCCAGTCACCTATTCCCGTTCATGGAGCAAAAAGGAATCTTCATTTTGTTCAAACTTTAGAAACTCCATCCACATGAAAGAGGTATCGACCCTCTTCTGCCGCTCGTCTGGATCCGTATTTTTATCTGTAGTGTATCTCCAGTGGATTTCAAAATTTACCAAAACTCCACTGCATTCTTGGGATAGATGGATGAAATATATGCTCGGAAATGATCATGTCAGGGATAATCTTGGAGATTGTCGTTGCGTTGTCGGTCCATCCTTGACTTTAGGTTGTTTAGTGTCTGGACCTTCTGATCGCGATGATTGATATGTTGTGGATGATTGTATGGTAAAAATCTTCCGAAGATACATGATGAAATAGATAAGTTGGGAGAAATTTTGTTGCCGATGTGCTGCTATCAAGTCTTCAAGGACTTTGTTCCAAGAGACATCCTTCGAACTAGCTTATGAATCCTGGACTATTGTATGGAATGGGATGCAGTGAGAAGTCCCCAGTTATATTTCTGTTAGATCCGATGGAATGGCCGAATATGTGAATGTATCTTTGTGGCTTGCTTTTGGAGTTTTCGATGCACATGTACGGCTTCAAGTTTAGAAATTCCCGCGGCTCGTAAAACTTAGGCAGTGATGATGTTGAAATCAGAAATAACCAGGTTGAGGGGAGTGAAAGCGTCTCGTGCTGGTAGTCCCCATGTATAGCCTACTTTCATCGCATCGTCTTGAATCCATGTCCACGAGATTTGATACAAGATTATTGTACTCTTCTGGATGTGACGATGGGATGCACATGGACGAAATATTTTGGATAGTGAAAAGGCAAGAATAAGAGAGTTATGTTGTTTATCATGGCTCCCCCTGTTTCTTCAAGAAAATGTTTCAGCCGCGTCTCTGGAGTTATCTCATGAGTCTTTTATGGTCGTCGGGATGGAGTGCGATGAGAAGTCCCAGTCATATTTTTCTTTAGTTTCTGAAGTTGTTTTCCTCTGAGCATGCTCGGGATCCTCCGCGGCCTCGTAAAGTGTTGAAGGTGTCTTCTAGAGAGAGAGCGGTGATGATATTCTTGTGCTACACCCTTGAAGAGTATATGACCTTGTTGTGGTTATGGCCTTTTGGTTGACCGTGTCTTCTGAGCTTTGACAGTGAAAAGATTCCGTGTAGATCCTCAGTCCCCAAGTATGGTTTACTTGTTTCCATATTGTATGGTCAGTTAGTTGACCATGATAAAGACATCACCATCGTGCATTAGTACTGGTGATTTTGTTACTTCTTCCACGTGAAACTAAAATATAGATGAGTACGGGTTACCTTGGTAGTGATTCCTGCTGCGGTGAAGATCTGGCTGGTATCAAAAAATAAGTGGCAACATTTCTTGGTAGCAGATGTAACCAAAAGAGACTACACTGTCGTGGGAACAAAGTAGGTTGGCTAGAATTGTATGGGCACCCACGGAAGTAAAAGGATTGGATGGATGCGTAAGCGAGAAAACTGTCCATGGTTGCGAGTTATGGCGGGATGGATCAAAAGGTGGCCATGACTACGAAGATTGGTTGGCTGCGATCATGATCCTTGACATGGGAAGTGTGGTGGAACGACCCTTTGTAGGAAGGAGTGGTGTTGAATTGGCTTCGTCTCTTGGAGAGGACGTTGAAACTTAAGGACCCAAATGCTGCTTCGGATCTTGAAAAATTTTATGGATATAACGCTGAAGCGGAGCGGCTTCTGGAGCGAACGTTGAAGCGGAACTCCTGCTGAAGCGAACGTTGAAGCAGAGTCATTGCCAGAGAACATTGAAGCGGAGCCACTTCTGGAGAGAACATCAAAACGGCACCTTGAAACTCTCAAAGCCTTGACGGTTACAATGTTGAAGCCAGAGGCTGTGTCACTCAGCATTCTGTCAAACTCGACATCCCTTAAGTGAACAGTGGTTAGGAGTCCCCAGTTTCATCTATCGATCGTGCCTTCCAAGAGAGGTTGGGGTTTGGGAACGGCTTTCCTGGCTGGAAAAGGCTGCTTTCCTGATGCAGTGCGGTTGAGGTATGCAAATATGTCTTGACGCTATGCCTGGGAGAAATATAAGATCTTACATAACTGTTTCATCATAGACTACACGATTTTATGTGCGAGGTCCCCAGAAATCATGCATCTCCTGACGGGAAGAGGGTGTTTGTGAATTCAGGAGGGTTGCTGATTTCCTTTGCCTTAATTTTGGAGAAGTCGTTCCTGATCTTTATGAGTGATGAAATTGGATTGCTGATTCCCTTCTACTGGGCATTCAAGAGAAACGGGAGCCTCTTCATCTATAAATGCACGTCCTGCTGAAGTTCCTGCGCCGGATGTTAAAAGCATTCCTTGTCAGATCCTTCTTGGGTTGACGTGACTCTTATGATGGCCGCTCCGTCAGTGTCTTGAGGAAAGAGGTATCTCTTTCCGAGTTATAAACACGTCTGTCTGAGCCTTACGAGAACCTTTTGTCTTTCTATCAAATTAACAGTGGTAAAAAGAGGTCGGATTCTTACAGCTCTTACAGTATCTTGCCTGATGGTGGAGTAGCATCGTCTCTGGTGACGGTTGAAGCTGTTATACTTGAAGAAACATTGGGGTGGCAGAAGCGGCTCTGGTGATCATAGGTGTATCGTGCAGAGATGGCGCGGTGTTGATCACAGAGTGCTGGAGCCATGGTGTTGTTTCAAAGGGTGAGGATGACGCTGCTTTGGCTGGTTGCGGAGCGGAAAAGATGGCACTGGAAGGGTGCAAGTTGTTAGCGCTAGAAAGGATGCAAGCTGTTGGCGCTGGAAAGATGCGAGATGTTAGTGCTGGGAGGATGCAAGCTGCTGGCGCTGGAAGGATGCAAGCTGTTAGCGCTGGATCGGCTTGGAATGGGAGCTGACTTGGATTTGGTATGGCGTGGACTGTTGGCTGGGCATGGAGCGGACTGTTGGCTTGGCACGGCGCTGGCTTGGCACGATGCTGGCTTAACGTGGCACAGACTTGTTCTTGCGGGCCTAGTTGCCTCTTTCCATACATAGCTCAAACAGAAAATCTTTTCCTTATTCAAATTCCAAAAAATGTTATGCTTATGAAAGGGTTTGGATACCCTTTTTATCTCGTATCTTTGTTATCACGTCCTGGTGTTAGCGGTAGCGTGGTAGCAATAAAGTGGGCAAGCATATTCCAGCTATGTACTCCAGCGTTTATCTTTTAATTTATTCTCTTGTTTTCTCGTGTTGGTGCAAACCCTAGCCATAGGTATGCCTTCCATAAATCTGTAGAAATATTTATCTTCTGAACTGGTGTAAACCCTAGACATGGGTATTCCTTTCATAAACTTGTAGAAATACTTATTCATAAACAATTCATCTTCTAATATCACCGTAGTAACGTCGGCGACCTCATGAATAGTGATGGGTAATCATTATTATGCAAAGTAGGCACGTACGGGTAGGTGACTTTTTTTTATTTCCGGAAAGGCAAACAAAGCACCTGGTTTATGGTTTGATTTCCTGGATTTCTTGGGTTGATAGACAAATATTACCTTGAGGGTTTTGGATTATTCTTTTGGAATGAATTTTTTTGGAATGGATTGTTTTGGGAATGATGTTGTCTTGGTTACGATTGCAAGTGACGCAAACATCCCAGGAAAACCGTGGAACCATGTGTTAGTAAATGACATGGGGTGAAACATAACATGGCTATCGGTTTTATCATTCCCGTGAAAAATTGAAATAGCAAACCATATATCTTGTCTAGGTAAGACTTACTCGGTTTTTCAGGACCTTCCGGGTGTAAGACCGAGTTTTATAGGAAGCACCTCCGTGATTGTGGAAAGTCCCAAGTCATCTCATCTGATAATCGAGCCGCCGATCCCTGGTTGGATCATTCGCTTTTAATCTCTAGGAAGTCCCCAGTCATCCTTTGCCATGTCAAGACTGATAATCGGGTCATCTAGTAACTGAGTCGTCGATCCCTGAACGGATCACCTGCTTATACCATCTTGATGTTTGAGTCGAAGCATGAGATTTATGGTCAAAAATTGACATTGTAACTGAAAGATCTACCTCCCACTGTGGTCGCCAATTGTTTGAGGGTGAAAACGGTTTTTGCTGATTTTGGTAATTTCGAGTGTGTGGGTGAGAAACGAATTTAAAACCTAAACAATATACTGTAAGGGAGTACTTTAGATTCGAGAGATCAATGTATACAAATCCGGCCTAAACCAAGAAATGGCCGTTCCAGACTTGCTTCGGTCACAAAGTGAAGGAGAATGGTTGGTTTTGGGGAGGGAAGGGAAGAAAGTGTTGAGACCAGAATAGTTGATTCTGGAAGATTATTTGTTTTACGACTTGTATTAGAAAGTGGGAAGCTAATAGATGGAAAGCTAGCAAATGTTTTCCGAGTGTTGTATGCTCCTGACCTGAACTTGTTGTTCGGTGGAAATAGGTAATGCCTATTTATACAAGTCGAAGTGAAACGTACTCTGGCCTCATTAAGAAATGGAAAACGGGTGAGTAAATGGAAGGAGGTGGTAACCGGTAATGCATGGAATTGATGTTCCATAAAAGAAAGTGTTTCACCATTACTCCATGTGTTTACTAACCGCTTCATCCTTACGACACTTTCTTATAACGGGCATAGTGTACGCCGCACGCTGTAAACTTCCAAACCAATACCCAATGAGCATCCCCCAGTTTGTGACATGCGTTGATATCTCGAATGTTTTTGTGGAAAACGTGTGGTATGTTTTTTGTTATCTGGCAAGTTGATCTTGGGAGACTTGCGTGGTGACCTTCGACGGTCGAGATTTTGCATCTTAAGAGGAAAGATAGCCGTTGATTATTGCAACCCTTCGCTTAGTATCCAGCAGCATGAAAGCATGGCCGACATGTTTTTAACGTGGTTAGGCATGGCCAAGCTAGGATTTCGGTGTTGATCCAAAAGTGGCCATGCGTTAGCTGGTGACCTTGGACGGTTAAGATCTGTATCTTAGACAGAATGGTGGCCATTGATCGTTGCAACCCTACGTTTGGTATCCAGCGGCATGAAAGCATGGCCGGCATGGATTTTAACGTGGAGTGGAGCCACTAGCAGTGTTCGGCTTGGAAGGGAAGCGCTTGCGGCTTTGTATAAATTAGAGTTTAGTATGCTGAAACCCTAATTAGCTCCCTTTACTAGAATCGATGTATAATTCTCATTAGGACTCGGATTTTGATGGTATGACTCTCCATTATGTACGGAAAAGAATTTTCTGTCTCCCTACGCAAGAATATATAGCTTTTAAGCTCGTTCGGGAGGTGAAAACAGCCCAAAAGTAAAACTCAGGAAGAATTCAAGAGGGACGGTGTCATGTTTGGTGCGTTTTTGGGAAGCTAGCATGTTTTGAGAAGCTAGCGTGTTTTTGGGAAGCTAGCAAGTTTTTGGAAGCTAGCGTGTTTTGGGACAAAGGTTGCCATGCGTTGTTTGGCAACATTGGACGGCTATGATTTGCACCTAGGATGGAAGGGTGGTCGTTGATCGTCGTACGCCTTCGTTTTGGTAGCCGCATAGGGAAGGCCAGCACGGTATGGCGTGACAAGGTGGCTGGCACGGCATGCCATTGGCACATGTGGCATGATCGACATGCCTTGGTGTGGTTTTGCTTGGCCAAAACTAGGGTTTTGGGCCAAAGGTTACCATGCGTTGTTTGGCAACCTTGGACGGCTAAGATTTGCATCTTAGATGGAAAGATGGTCGTTGATTGTTGTAGGCCTTCGTTTTGGTAGCCGCATGGGAAAGGACAACACGGTATGGCGCGGCAAGGTGGATGGCACGGCATACCATTGGCACATGTGGCATGGTCGGCATGCCTTGGCGTGGCCAAAACTAGGGTTTTGGCGTTTGGCCAAAGGTTACCATGCATTGGTTGGTGACCTTGGACGGCTAAGATTTACATCTTAGATGGAGATATGGTCGTTGATTGTTGCAGGCCTTTGTTTTGGTAGCCGCATGGGGAAGACAAACATGGCATGGCGCGGCAAGGTGGCTGGCACGGCATTCCATTGGCACATGTGATGCGACTAGCATGGTTGGCATGCCTTGGCGCGGTAGATGTGTTTGGCATGGTTTTCCATTGGCACGGTGATGCGGCTAGCATGCCTTGGAGCGGTAGATGTGTCTGGCACGGCATGCCATTAGCACATGTGGTGCGGCTGGCATGATTGGCATGCCTTGGCGCGGTCGATGTGGCTGGCATGGTTTTCCAATGGCACATGTGGTGCGGCTGGCATGGTTGGCATGCCTTGGCGAGGTAGATGTGGCTGGCATGGTTTGTCATTGGCACAGTGATGCATCTAGCATGGTTGGCATGCCTTGGCGCGGTAGATGTGGATGGAACGGCATGCCATTGGCACCTGTGGTGTGGGAATTAGGGTTTGGCCTATCGAAATCTTAATTAGTATTAAAAAAAGGTACCCTGATAATTTTCTCGCAGACATATTAAAGGGTTCAATAAATGCATTCAGTGGAGACATTATTACTCAAATTCGGTGACGTCACTGTCCAACTAGGGTTTTATGATTTTAACCTTAAGCTAAAAACCACCATCAACACATTCACAAAAGAAAACAATAAATTATAATTTTATTAAAACCTTAAAAATCATTTTTTATTAATCGTTTTTCCAACATTTAACACACATGGTAGTGAAACCAGTAGCGGAGCCAGGTTTTCAAAATGAGGGGGCTAAAAGTATCTTTTTTTTTTGTCACACCCAACATCAATGCGGAAAACACGAAAATCACGTACTACTTCACCTTGAAAGCACTAATGAAACAATAACACATTTTTCATGCAAAACACAGCTATGTACAAAAATGTGTTATATAGTCTCCGCCTCCAACGAACATATCATGCCTATATTGTTAGGAGCATGAGCTTGCAGCCTTGTATGAGCATTTTTCAATTCTTCATATTTGGCAATTCGGCAATTTGGGGCTTCAAATTTAGAGAGAAAGAGATACAGAATATAGAGACTTGTTATAGCGCATAGGCTAGCATGATTGATAGACAGTTTGCAGAAAAAAGTCCCATAAGCCAACTATTTCTCATTCATGTCATCCTGCTAACTGCAGCTTTGTCTTTGTTTTCCGAAAAACGTATGGTTATTTTGGATACACTACTTTCTTCCATATTAGTTTCTCTTTGGTAGTGTTTCTTCTATTGTTTGCGTCGACAGGTTTCTTAGCAATCTGCCAACATTCTTAGGCCAATGATGTACTGTCAGACTATTTTCTTCTTTCTCGGAAACGATATATGGAGGAGAAGGAAAACATACTCCATGTATTATTGTCGTGCACCTTGATGTTAACCTTGGTTTACAGGTTAACTACGAAATACTTCGCATCACTATTTTTGAAGCATTTTAACAAACATTTACCGAGCAACCCTATTACTACACTACAAAGACTAACTCTGCCTCGTTTTTTTTTCCTTTTTCTTCTTACTTTGCTAACAGGAAACAACATATATGAAACATGGTGGACTAAATTGCTAAGCTTGGTGGACTAAACTAACGAGCTAGGTGGACTAAACTCATAAAAAAAAAATTAGACAAAGGCTAAATCACTAACTTGGTGACATTTTGTAAGAAAAAGGGGGGTCTACAGCCAGGTTTAGTCAACCTATGCTTCCTCCCCTGACTGAAACCACCTCCACCTATTAGCTACTATTGCTAATTTTTTAAGGTCCGTTTGGCACGCTTAAATCAGAGGTAATCGGAGAGTGTAGTGCAGTCAAAAGGAGTAGCCAAGGGTTGCATTCAAATATTGGATGTTTGGAATGAATCCGAATATACGACATACCAGCTATATGTAGTTCCTACTACCTCCAAAGGGCTACATTGAATACCCTCCTCTATCTTTTTGATACTAAAGAAAATTTTATTGCTTAAATTGAACCTATAATAATCTTCTTTCAACATTTTTGTAATGTATTCTGGAAAGTCTGTGATGAAATAAAAATTTGCTTCCTCATATCTTGCTTTACGAGGTAAATAGTGAACTACATTATTACCAAATCTATGAATAGACTTAAAGAACCAAAATTTACTACTACTACAACTACATTTAGATTTAATTCTTGGCACTATACTTAAGTAGAACCAATGAACCTGTGAATCCTTCTCCGTTACAGATTTGATCACATTATCACAGTCCATTTTAAATATAGCTTTGTCAATCTGCAATTACTCCAGCCACTCCACTGCTAATTCCAGTGCTTTGCGCTCGAAATGCTCAGCACCATAGTCCTCCTCCACTTCCTCATCAAACTTTATTCCTTTAGCTCCTAGACATTTACCGGCAAAATCCGGAAGTATTAGACCAACACTTCCTTTCTTGGTTTCTGGTATATATATATATATAAGAGCCATCAATATTAAGTTTTACAAAATCTTTGTCAAGAGGAGTCCAAACTTTTATCCACATCTTATTTGCATTACTAGTATGAGAATCTAAAAAATCAGTACATTGATTTATCAGATTATAAATTCTAGAACTAGAACTCAGTACATTGCGTTTAATACCCTGAAATATTAGAGCACACATGTCTTACCATATGTACCACATTGTACATATTGACCTGCAGATATATTTTTCATCATTCAAGCATAATATAGTAGCACTATTACCACCTGAAGAAAACCGAGTGATGATCCAAGTTTGAACAGTTGAGAAATTACATGCAATATTATCTATATTGATATTCATAGTTAACCAGATAGACCTAGAAAAATTACACTAAAAAAATAAATGATTCATAGTTTCCATTCTACAGTTGCAAAAACAACAATTTGTTTGAATTTCAGATTTATAGACAGTTATCTTAGCTCTGACAAGGACAATGTCCTTAATACATTTCTAGAAAAATAGTTGAACTCTATAAGGAATCCTACAGTGCCATAACTATGTCCAGACCTCTTTAGGAATGCTGTCAACAAAGATAATATTATTAACTTCATTGAGAAAATATTATTATAAACACTCCTACAAAAATATCCCTTTCTGTCATGTTTCCAAATGATTAAGTCTTCTCCAGTAGTTGGAATTTGCATTTTAAGAATAAAATCAACTCAAGTCTGAGAAAACAGAGAGTCAAGAATGTCAATATTCCTTTCTCTAGTACCTGGTAAGAAAATATCACAAACTAGGTTAAAGTTTTCATAGCTAGATGAACCAACAATATGAACAAGTGGGCTATCAAGACCTATAACCCAACAATCTAGTCATATGTTTATTTTGGTGTCACATCTTACAGCCCATATGGTATGTTGCTTTATAACCTCTAGACCAGAGTAAGTACTTCTCCACAGTAGGGAGCAGTCACCCTTGAGTTTATCTAAATACAAAAATCTACCATCCTTAAAGTATTTAACTTTAAGAATTTGAAAACAAAGAGAGTCTTCATTATTACAGGCTCTCCAAGCTACTTTAGCTAGAAGAGCTATGAGTTTCTAAAGTCTAATCCTCATAGATCTTTAGGAAGCATAAGCTTATTCCAACATATAAAGTAAAGACCTTTTTTCTTTACTCCACCAAAATTTTCTCTGAATAGTATCCATTTGAGTAATCATGGTTATAGGAATCCTAAAACTACCCATCTGATGAGAAGGGAGAGTATTCAAAACATATTTAACCATAGTTGTTCTAGCAGATTGGTTCATAGTTTTTCATTTCCAATTTTTGAGTCTAGGGCCAAAGGAATGAAGGATAGGTTTAAATGACTTAGTTTTGTCTCTCCTCATTAAAAGATTAACTCATAAATATTTATCAGTATCATTCATCTTGAGAGCATTATGAAGATTTATTCTAGCTTCAGGACTAAATGAAAAGACGAGGGTACCCAAATACACCACAATTTTTAAAATATACACCTATAAGTCCTCTTACCAAAAGTGATTGTCTATGGATACGAGATCGAGACAATACAACAATCAAAGTGTAATTAATTACTTGATAATAGGTTCAGACTTAACCAAACTCTATAGGATCACTATCAAGTAATACAGAGTTAACTTTTGTGTATTTTACTTCTAATTATAATAAACAATTATGATTGCGGAAATAGAAAAGTAAAAGATACAGCAAGATTTTGTTAACGAGGAAACCGCAAATGCAGAAAAACCCCGGGACCTAGTCCAGAATTGAATACTCTCAGAATTAAGCCGCTATATAAAATCTAAACCAACTTTGTATAGTTGAGACCAAGCAACTGTTGAGACCAAGCAACTAAACCAAGTTCACTTAGTTTCTTCAGTATCCATGCGCTTCCGACATTCAATAAGTGTGTAGATACCGTCGAAATCCGTTAAGATCTCTAAATATCCAAAACGGTCCGCGAAAGGTGTCACTATCCATTCACAAAAAACCTATCAAAACAAAAATAACACGAAAACCCCATCAAAACAAAAGTAACACAAAAACCCCAAAGAATTTGACGAAACCAATTTTGAAATTTGGGTTTTTTTTATCAATTTTTAAAAATTTGGGGTTTTTTTATCAATTTTGTTTAAGATGGAGTTTTAATGGATCCCAACATTTGAATGGGGTTTTTGTACCACAAGTTTGGTCACCTTGGGTTTTTATGACTAGTTCTGTATCCAAAATGGAAATCACGTGGAAAATTATTATTATGGGAAGCCGCCACCCAATTTAGGGAGTTGGGACCCAAAATAAGCACTGGTCCAAATACAGAGATTAGTCCGGGAATCAATAAACGGACTAGGAAGGTGTGAGACACCTAGCCCGTCCAATCTAAAGATTGGCCTCTACAATATAATTGGGAAACTTGGGTTTGGATCGTATAAATAAAAATAGTAAAAACTTAATAAAAATAAAAATATACACCTGCAAAAATATCAAACTTATTAGAACCCAAATTATAAGGCAGAAATTATAAATACTATAGTTATATTATTATTATTAATGTTCAAAAAATAAAACAAAAATAACAAATGAATTTATTATTATGAATTATTATTATTAAATTCGAAATCCTATGACTCATGAACCAAAATCAATGCCAAACAGAATTATTGTGCACAAAATAAAGATGCTATGTACTACACCAAACATGCAAGTCCAAACCACCTATTGTTCGTACCAAATGCAAATATAGTCCTCCACTAATCTAACTCCTTTAAAATCCTAAATCATATGAGGCCCCACGTTGCACGGTGATGGAAACTCCCCCTACATTAAAAGTGAACACCACCCACCTCACCAAATTGCTCCAAAATTCTCTCTCCTCACCAAATTGCTCCAAAATTCCCTCTCCTCACCAAATTGCAGAGGAATTTTCTCTTTTGGCTTAAAATTTCTCTCAAATATTCCGTGGGAAAATAAAGAAAAAACAAAACTGACGCAAAAAAAAAACCTAAAAATAACAAATCGGTGAACATAAACAGAAAAACAAAAACTTCCGTGAGAAAAAAATAAAGAAAAAAAGAAAAAACCCTAAAGCCAACAGATTAAACCTTAAAACCAACTTTTATTGCCGTCTTCTCTCTTTAGCATCGCTTTTTCCTTTTCCCCACTGATCCCACTCTCTCTCGGGTACGTGTTCTAATGCACAAGTAAGAACTCTTTGAGCCTGTTAAATATACATTGAGTCTTTACTTTCTCACGACTTTTAAAGTAAAAAGTATTAGTTTTGTTGCAGGCCTGATCAAACCCTAGGCAGACGAACAAACTCTTCTTCTTCCTAATTTTCTACGACTTATATATCTTTTTTTACGATTAATCATGAAATTAATATTTTTGTATTTTTTTTTTTTTTGCAGGTACGATTATTACTTTATGGCGACGTAGCTGTACTGGGCCGCATAAAAGCTTAACCCCTAAAGCAGGTCGATCAATTTTCGTTGGAAAAACCGACGTAGCGGTGCTCCTAACATCAACAGAAGGCCATAATAATTTAGTTTTACGATTATTAAGGTTCAGGCCAACCAGGCTGCCCTCCTCTCTAATAATATGTAAAGCCTTAGAAACCATGAGAGTATCTCCAACCAAAGTACTATCATCCAAATACCAATCTTGCAAATCCAAATCACAAGCCTGAGAGATCTTCAACACACAATTGGGTGTAACGTCATGGCAAAAAGTATAGGCCACAAAGGATCTCCTTACTGCACTTCTTGCGATGAAGGGAGAGTGTGAGAGCCGTAATAAAGCCTTGCCGGGCTAGAATAACATAATTCTACCAATCTCGATATAGAAGGGCACTTGCGTCTGACTTCTAATATCATGACAGTTTTATAAACCAGATTAAAGGCCGGTCCGGCTACGATATGGTCGGGCCACATACTCGGAGTATGTGGCCCCTCCTTGCCTCTTGACATGTGTGTTTTCAGCCATTTTTTTCCATAAATAGTTTAAATAAAGTAAGACTCAACTGCTTATAAATAGAATTATAACTCCCTAAGAAAATCAAAAAACAGTTTGAATCGTGGTAAACCCTTTTTGCTAAAAATCAAAAACTTCCGACAGTATGATTGAAAGAAGTTGAAGAACACTTTGTATGAATCAGCCAACAAGAACGAAGTAGGTAAGTCATTATCAAACCTATGATTGACTATTTGAATTATGATTTCTTATCGAATTATAGTTTGATTAATCAAGTAATGATGAAAATGGGTGACCAAAATTGAAGTTACTTGGAGGATTATCCTTTCTAAGAACAGGGTTTGATGTTTTCTAAAAATTAGTTTTTTTTTCCCAGAGAAATTGAATATGTTTATAAGAAATTTGCCATTTTTAGGTAATTTTGGTTGTACATAAGAAATTTGCCATTTTTAGGTAATTTTGGTTGTATAAATTCCAATTTCTTTGATTGTTGTCAACTTGGCTCTACTGTAATATATGTTGTCACAATGTCACAATTTTGGATAATATGCTAACACTTGATTTGTATTGCATTGCGGGCAAGTAATAGGTTAGATGGAGGGAAGAGGTAATGTCATATTGTTGGATTTGAATGTAAGTGCAGATGAGACAATGCTCGATAACGATTCAAACAGTGTACATGGTGATAATGTAGAAAACAATGAACAAATATGTGAAAATGGAGAATTGGTCGAGAGTTCAAATTATATGAAAACTGAGTACATCCCAAAAGTAGGAATATCGTTTGAGTCGGAGGACAAATTATACCATTTTATTTTTACAATTATTATGCTAGAGTAACGGGTTTTAGCATCCGCAAGGGTCATTTTAAGCGATCAAGTGATGGTGAAATCAGAAAAAGGGTAATTTATTGTTCAAAAGAAGGCTTCAAACAGAGACACAAAAGAGGTACACCACAAAAAGAACGTTCGGTGTTGCGGACGGGATGCATGGCTCATATACAGGGAATTGCAAAGGGGTGTGTGTGTTTGTTGTAACAAACTACATGGTATATGAGCGCACTTGATCGAAGCTTTGCTAAAAAGAATGGTAAAAAAATCAGCTTCATCCTCTAAGAAAAAAACCCAGGTATTTGTTATCTCTTTAACATTCGTATTATAAAAAATTCTGCTTATGCGGCTAAGAATACAATCATATGTTAGTATTAAAATTAGCCTTCTTTTCACCTTTGTTCAAGTGCAAAAAGGAACTGCATAGGCACATTTAAGTTTTGGTTGGACCGAAGCCAGAAGATGGTGGAAGTAGATTCAGCTTCTGAGTTAGTCAGAAGCGGTAGTGCTTTTTTTTTTTTTTTTTTTTACCTTCTTTGCAGGAACTTGCAGTTGTTTGTTGTGTTCTGCAGTCTTTAAAATATGACATGCAATCTCTTTTGGAACTAGGGAAGTCTCTGCAGATGGTTCAGCTGTGTCCTTATAAGGTTTATGTACTGACTTTTGCAGTTTAGATGGGAGGTGTTGTAATTTGAGTTGTATTCTTTGATTTTGTGTACTACTTTTAGTACAACAGCTTCTGTAACTCTCACAAACCTGCCATTGGTTTGATTTTCTTTTTCCTTAATACAACATTTTTCTTTCGGGAAAAACAAAACTTTGTTAGTTGTTTATGTTTTCAAGTCCTATAGTGTCCCTTTTTCATGTCCCCGAACCTTTCTGATAGACATTGTGTCATTCTTCCATGACCATTACCATTTGAGTTGACAAAAAATTGAAGAACACGATCCCAGAATGCTTTTGTGCTCTCTTCCATTGTAGTTTCTTCTAAGCAAACAAGATAAGCCCTGCAAAGATCATTATCTTCTGCAGTTTTGAAATTCATTTCGCGCTCGGTTAATTAATAATGTATAACAAACAGTGTGACAAATAGGAAGAAGAGGGAGGCAATGGGTGTGAATAAGATTGCCGTGAATCTGACATTGGTGGCACTTTTAAACAAATGTAGCAGCATCATATTCTATTGTCGGCCAATAATACTTCTCGTGTACTTGAAGGAACATCTTTCTCTTGCCTTGATGCTCGCCGTCATGCATCTCCTTCATTACATTTTGAATTTCATCTTCCGCCAAGCACCGTAGTAAATTCCCGCTAAATTTTTTCCGGTACAATACTCCTTCATTACATTTTGAATTTCATCTTCCTCCAAGCACCGTAGTAAATTCCCGTTAAAAATTTTCTGGTACAATACTCCTTCATGGAAAATAAACCTTTTAGGTTTGCGAAGTAAACGCGCCGCATCTCGTTTTTCCAGGGGGAGAAGGTTGTCTCAGAGTTATTTAACATATGGATCTCGCCAGTCCCTAGTGGAATGCACAATCATAACTTCTGTCTGTTGTGGTGAAACTTGAAAATCTGCGCAGGCTTCTTGTATTAATAGAGATTGTGCTTCCATGGTGGTCCAATAATATCCAAGATGTTGGAGCCGTATGTAGAGTTTCACGATCAGAGTGTGTCCACATGTATCTTTGTGTACTTGGTAAAGTCGTTGTCGCACTTCACTATCGCTCAGACATCTTGACAGAGATCCATCTGAATTTTTATGATATAATACTCCACATAGTAAGAAGAAATTTCTTAGATCTTTGAGACTAACCTTTCCTTGACTGTGTGAACTGTTAAGCTCCTGAATGATGGGTGTCCTCCAGTTGCTAGTTTTTTCCGCGAGCAATTCGTCTTTCCAGGTTTAAGGTGTCATATGTTTTTGTATGGTGAGAGTTGTCTCTGATCCTTCGAATTGTAATTTTGAAGCAAGGGTTGCTAAACAATTAGCATGCCCCGTGTGTATGATCGTTGCTTCGAAAAAATGGGTCAAGAGTTTCTGAGTGAAAATGCGAGGGTACCCAAATATACCTCAAGCTAAAGCTTTTCCACCTATAAATCCTTTCTCAGAAAGTGATTGTCTATGGGCTGAGCCGAGACAATACAACTAATCGGTTCATACCTCGAGATCGAGACAATATAACAAAGAAGTAGGTTTACTTGATAAGAGGTTCGGACTTAACCAAACACAATAGGATTTATATCAAGTAAATATGAATTAACGTTTGTGTAATTTACCTTAAATTATAATAACAACAATTATAATTGCGAAAAATAAAAGTAAATAACACAACAAGATTTTTTTAATGAGGAAACCGCAAATACAGAAACCCCGAGACCTTGTCCAGAATTGAATACTCTCAGGATTAAGCCGCTATACAAAATCAAACCAACTTCGTATAGTTGAGACCAAGTAACTAAACCTATAGTTCACCTAGTTCCGTCTGTATTCCCATGCCTCCGACCTGTAATAATTCACGTACTTTGAATAATTCCTTTAGTTCGTATTCCAAACAGTAAAGGAGCAACAAATTTGTTCGGTATAAACTCTTTTCAACCAAGTGATGTGAGTTCGATAAAGGCTCTTCGGTTTATCTCAATAAACTCCTTCGTCGGGTTCTTAGATCTATCTTATTATCAATTACCAAAGTAATTGTTAAGATTTTTCAATCAATACTCTTAATCACAAAAAATTGTATTGATGCAGATCTACACAACTAATCAATCTAATCTACCACGAGGATAAACCGATTATAGTTGGATCATATTTTACCGAAACATGTATTATGCACACCAAACATTATGAACTCAAATCAGAAATCTTCAAAATCTTCTTTGTCTTCAAATCTTCTTTAATATTCAATCATCACTTGCACACAATCAACTTGAACCTCTTGTGATCAATCACGCACAGAACGGAGTCTGTTAATAGTGGATTATCACAAGACGTCTTTAGATCTACAAACAGTTTGAAGATCCCCGTCGAAACTTTGATCTAGTTTGAGTGAATCTTATATCAGAAGAGAAGATTCTCAAGTATAAACAAACTAGGTGCAATCAAAGTTCAACTATAGTTAGTCAATCAAATCAATCGAAAACAAAAGATAAACCGCAATTATCTAGTTTCCCACCAACGGTACTAATAGAGATTCTCAACCCCAAATAAGACTTTAAACTGAGCGGCCGTAAGAGATTTCGCCTAATTAGGTTACTGTCCTCTCCAAATAGGCGGCTTCACCAGTAACAACACAACTTAGGAAGTTTGCTATCACGAAGGATTAGTTTGATCAAAATGCAAACTTCAAGTGTAGTTGTAGGAAATCCCACAACACACCCCTTTTCATATCTTGATAATAATTTCTAGATCTAAATATAAAAATGGTGATAAAAGTGCTAAAATTGTAAATGGACACAAAGGTTTTTTACATGGTTCGATCAATTTGATCTACATCCATGATTCTTCACTACGATTGCTTAAATTTATATTTGATTTATATTGGTAATCTCCATTAATGGGTAGAGTTCTAGATCTAAATTTTGGGGAAGAAGATGATAAAGAAAATACATCCCCTCTCTAAAAATATATCTACCACTTACAAAATTGTCTCCCCTTCCCCTTCTTCTCTCTCCTACCTTTCCCTTTATATAGGTGTTTACATAGTGGATGACTGCTCACATATAGTGGAGTACAGCTCATAAACTCTTAATCTCTACTATGTTCTCTCAGGATCTGCTACATTCTCTCGAGCTCCCGCTACATTCTCTCAAGCTCCCGCTACATCCTATCGAGCTCCCGCTACATTCTCGCGAGCTTTCTCTATAACAACCACAAAATCTTCACATCTTTCTCGTGTTTTATGTTGTCGTTGTCTATTACGTCACTTCTGTAATTAATTTGCGACATTTGCCATGTGTGGTAGAAGTTTTCTCAAGAGCGTTGTTGTTGCGAGATTCAGATCCTACATCTTGCACCTTTTTTCTTGAATATTGCTTGAAGAGCTATCTTTAAGAAAAAATCTGTTGTTGTAGTAGTTTTTGATCTTTATTGATGAAGGAACGAGCGAAAGAATATTGGACTTAAAAAGTACGTACTTGCCTCTATTCTTTTGTGAAGTTCCGGATCTTTGTGAAGCAAATAAGAAGTATCAACTCTTGAAGTATGCGAAGTATGAAGTATCCTTGAAGAAATATAAGAAGTACTCAATCCTCAAAATATAAGAAGTATCCGTCCTTGAATAAAAGTCATAAGTATTGCCTCTATTCATGCGAAATTATTACTTTATTTTTGGTGAGAATTCTTTTCCATTTTGGAAATGATTCTTGCCGAGAAGATAAAGAACATAAAATGTTTTCTTGGTAATCCATAGTTTCCTATGTTCTTTATCTATGAAGGTAGAATCCTTGAGAAAATGTTGAATGAGTGAATTGTTTCTCTATTCTTATCTTGCCTCTGTCTCATGTTCTATTTTCTTGTGATATTATAATCTCTTCAAGTTGCTTTAAATTTTGCGAAATAAATGAGCTAAATAACCACATTCTGCGAAATTCTGACACATTCTGCGAAATTTTGAATAATCTGCAAAATTATGAATAACCCCTGCGAAATTATGAATAATCTGCGAATTTATGAATAACCCTGCGAACTTATGAATAACCCTGCGAAATTATGAATAATCTGCGAAATTCTGAATAGTACTACGAAATTATGAATAGTGCTCCTGAGAGATTCTGAATATTACTCTTGAAAGATTCTGAATATTACTCTTGAGAGATTCTGAACATTACGCTTGAGATATTCTGAATATTTTATCTTGCCTCTCATTATCTTTCTCGCAATGAACAAAATTTACCTGTATTTCACGGAAATAGTTAATGTTCGCAATTATTCTGTTGGTCTTATTTTGCCTTCCTAGTTAAAGGTCTTATTTTCCAATTTTGTTTTCGCGAAAAAATCGCAGGACGTCCTTACATTCGCATGTAAAGACCCATTGATATTGCCTTATCCTCATTTTGTCAATTTGTTGCGACAATATGACATGCCTAAGTTTTCTTGCGAGAACAAAGGCCCATGACATTGCCGTATTGAGATGAAATCGCATGACGTCTTTACACTTTCATGTAAAAACCCATTGATCTCATCTTATCTTTTTCTCATGGATTTTTGCCTATGTATAATTGTTGCACAAATATGACAAGCCTAAATATTCTTGCGAATATAAAGCCTCATGACATTTGCGTCTTAAGACACTTATCAGCTCCCTAATGGAGGGTGCCGCCCTAATCTTCCCCCTGGTTTCCCCTTCAATGAGGTGTACATCGGCCATACAAGACTAGCTCCTCCCATCCGGTCTTAAAAACAATCAGTTGTTTTCGCAGCCTCTTATCCTTTTTTCCTATATGGATTATAGTTACGAGACTGCACCCTAAGTGGTGTTTTCTTCGGGCCGGGTGCATCATAGCCAAGACTTGCCAATAATGGCCAGGGTAGGTTCATCTATCCCGGGCAATCTTGGCTCAACCGTGTACCTCGGCACCTTGGTCATACTCTGCACCTATTAGAAGAGACCCTCGGTCGTCCAACTGTTAACATATATATATATATATATATATTTGGAAATCCAAGGTACCTCTCCTGGATGGGCTTTCATTGACCCCAAATCTCCATGACTCAGGTTCCAGCAGCGGTATAACCTTATCCCTGAGCCATGCAATAGGTACCCCCTTATATGACGTACTTTAGGTCTTACATTTGCCTCTTGCAAAATTTTATCCGCGAACTAGGGTGTACGCCATAAAGGTTCGTCCCATTCTAATGTCTCTGCGAAATTTTATTCGCGTTTTTTTTTTTTTTTTTTTTTTTGCTTACAAAATTATCTCCCCTTCTTCTCTCTCCTGCCTTTCCCTTTATATAGGTGTTTACATAGTGGATGACAGCTCACATATAGTGGAGTACATCTCATAAACTCTCAAGCTCTACTATGTTCTCTCAGGATCTGCTACATTCTCTCGAGCTCCCGCTACATTCTCTCGAGCTCCGGCTACATTCTCGCGAGCTTTCTCTATAACAACCACAAAATATTCACATCTTTCTCGTTTTTTATGATGTCGTTGTCTATTACATCACTTTTGTAATTAATTTGCGACATTTTCCATGTGTGGTAGAAGTTTTCACAAGAGTGTTGTTGTTGCGAGATTCGGATCCTACATCAAGTATTTATAGACAAGGAAGTTTGGACACCAAGGAATTTCCAAAACTGAAAATATTCTCAAGATATGCAATATAATTTCAAATTCGGTTTCCATAATTCCTGGAAATGCTCTGTCCAAAATATTGAACGAAAATCTCTTTGGAAAATCTGGACTAGTAAATGCACATTACTAATTCTCATTTTCCTAAAATAAAATTAAAAACGTTAAATAAAAGATTCTTAACTTATTTATTTTTCGATCCGGGATTTTCTTAACTTTGAACAATAAAAGATAATCGTTACTGCATGTGTTCAAACTATGTTGACATCCTTATTTTATAAGTTCTCTTTCATACTTACAACCTTGAAACCGATTTGCCACACTTCCAAACAAGTTTAGAATTGGTTCATCTTACTTTCAAGAACTATGTGATTGATCAAGAACACTCAATCACAAATCATGGGTTTCACGGTTCTACCAAAACAAGTTTCGGTTATACCTCCATGTGAGTATTGTGCATAGTCACACTAGCTTTCCAAAAATTCGGTTGACTAGGTGCTAGGATCGGTTCCCACATATATATGGTATCTAACTTTTATGTGTTTCACATGTCCATAGATACGGTTCCCCTTTTCCTAAAAACGTGTTGCACATGTCCATAGGATCGGTTCCCCTTTCTTCTAAAAACTTGCTGCACCTAATACAAGGATCGATTCCCCTTTGTGATAGGTTACACCTCTTACTAGGATCGGTTCCCCTTTACCCATAGTCGGTCATACCAATAACACAAAATCGATCATACCATCTCAGGTGATTACTTAAGATCTGTTTCACTAATAAAAGTCATACCAATACAAAAGTCAGGCCTTTGTGAATAGTTTTACCAAGAATATAAACAAGTCATGAGAGGATATACTAACCACACATATTGGTAGTTCAAAAAATATTCAATGAATAACAATACCAATAATGCCTGGCGATTTCCTTTTCGATTCACAAAACAAGTTCATGAATTTACTTCCTTAAAACACATGTAAAACATTGTTTCCAAGGATGAAATCCTCACCTCATACCCATACATAATCACAATAGCATTCAAATGATCATGTCGATGTCTTATCTACAAAGTTTAATGGTTAAGCGATAAACCTCGTATTGTATTCCTTAATACTATGTCTAACTACAGTATTCATGCATCGCAGTTTTGTTTTCAATATGCATGACTTGAAAGATACGTTAGGGAATGAAACAGTTCAAGTCAAATATCACTAACCTCAAGTGGAAGGATGATGTTGTCGTTGTAGCTCCTTGCTTCTTCACTTCTTCAAGTCTTCTAAATACTTGTAATGTCTCATTTCCTAATAATTTCAAGCTAACCTATACGAAGTTGACTCTAGTACATAATCAAGTGACTCTTTAAATGAGTTTTAATTCACTAAAATATGACAACCAAACTTGACATACCAATGCTTGGTGGGTTCAACCGAGCAATGCTCTAATAATCTCCCCCTTTGTCAATTTTAGTGACAAAACTCTTACATCATATGGATAAACAAAATTACAAGAATTCATTACATATACGCTTGACTCCCGAATTCAACAACACAATAACCTTTATACATTCAATCCATAAATGTCGATGTTGATATTATAATAACAAAGCTAATACCCCCCCTAAAGGTGAGATAGGTATATTTTCAATCCGCACGTCTTTGCTATTCGTATCATATGATATGCTACTTCCCCTTAGTCTATGCTTTTACTCTTTCGTTAGATAAATGTTTAAGCACCAATGTCCTTTCCATTAGTGATACCAATCAATATAAATCAAAGCGAATATCACTTGTTTACTCCATATATTTCTCCCCCTTTTTGTAACAAAATGACAAAGAAACGAAAAAATAAAGGACAAACCGAAAGGATCTTACAAATCCCAATAGACTTGCAACCTATAGAGTTAAGCACGAGGGTTCCACACACCATTTTTGATAACCAATATCAAAACCGAAACTACAAAGTAATTTTATTTTGATATGTTACCAAGCAAATAATTTCCCGAAGAAATTTTCCCAAATAGTTTAGCAAACTAAAAATCAACTAAGCACCTTAGTTCCTTTGCTAAACCAATTGTACAAATACAATCGCTTTATTCGATAAGACCAAAATAAAGATAACTCTATTTTCTCATCAGGTTCTAATTATCCATATAACTTAGACCTTTTAACTTTTAACTTTTAAACAAGACAAGTACTAGGTTATTAACTATCATTTCTTGTTAAGGCATTCGATTAGACTTGAATAACCGAAACCTCCACTTTGATAATTCTAACTAAGATCAGAATTAACTTAGTTTCTAATCGAATTGGACTAAACAATTCATCCCGTAAACCTTTTATTTCGTTAATCCATAAACAATTCATACAAACTAAATAAATCAACTTGCATAATTATTCACCTCAACCGAAAGCAATTGAAACAACATAAACATTAAAGCACTGCAATTGCACCGAAATTTTTGTAAGCCTAAACAATTGATACCACACAATAAAGCAAGATAACAATAACTTTTCTTAAACTGAACCAATTGAATCACACACACATCCACACATACATAATGGAATAAAACATCAATTGTACCAAAATTTTGTTAAGCAAAAGCAATAAATATACGCAATAAAATCAGGCTTTTCTTAAACAGGAAAACAATAAACTAACAAGATTGTTACCTCAAATTTCGCATCCTCTTCTCCAATATGTTTGCATATTCTTCCAGGGATAATTGATATCGAAATATCATTATGTTGTCATCCTTATGCAAAACAAAAGAATAATAACAACCAACCTTTACCAGAGAAAGGTTGAAAACCGGTTTTTAACTATTGCAATCAAAAGTTGAATACCCCGAAACACATATACTTTTATGATAAACCAAACCATTCAACATATTGTGACTTTTTCACATATTGTTTCAATCATAACCCCTCATGATTCTTTGATAAAGCCTACCAACATGGGCTAGAACTTAATCCTACTAAACCAAAAAGTCACCCAAACCATAAGGGTTCACAACATTATGAGATCGAATATCAAGGTAATAAAACCGAAATCAAACATCTCATAAACATACATAGAAATAAAATAAAGCATTCAAGCACAGCTATGTTTATCAAAAACTATCATAAAAAAAATTATAAATCAAATAATTTTATTCATAATAGACTTAATACAATCATTGAAAGAAATCAAAAATTGATGTCTATTTTCCTTTGCAACTCAGTCCTTCATATCAGTGCTAAATGAATGCGTATTATTACTTTCAGACTTCATCTTGTGAATTTCTTCAAGTAGAAAACCTTGTTGCTTGACCAGAATTTCTTGCAGGTGACAAATTTTCGTGAAAGATTCTGCAAGAGCATGTAATTCTGTCTTTGATTGAACATAAAAGTGTGTCAATGCTTCAATACAATGATCTTTCTTCAGCGTATTCTCTCTTTCCTTCTATCCAATCTCCCTTTCTGATTTTACTCTTAATATCAAGAGAAGATCCAGACTTAATCTTGAGTTGATCTTTCTGATCTAGCATCTTGCCAAGAGAATATGTTGGATCCAGACTCATGGTTCGGACAAGAAATGACCAAAGAAGGAGAAGGATGTTTTTATAATTTTCATACTTCCGAAAATATAATATTCCTAAAAATATGAATATATCAAATATTTTCAAATACTAGATTTTATTCCCATAATCTACACATAAGTGCCTTGATTTTTCTTATTCTTCACTCAAAATTTGGCACACATGGTGAGGGAAGAATTCTAATACCAATCAGGTGGTATTAGTATTAGATTTTCTTTCATTATGTAATTTTGAACAACTAGAGTGTTCTTGATCTAGCATCGTATGAGAAATTCTCCTCTTGTTACCTCGACCTAGAGAAGTATCTTGAGATTGACTTGGGTTGCCTATGCAACTTTTAAAAATTTTGTTTTTGAGACAGTTTTTGCATCTTGTATTATTTTTCCCTTTACCATTAGATGATTTAATAACATCGAAAGACATGTCCATTTTTAAAATGGGTAAATCACTAATGGAGGTGGAAGAAATAATATTGACAACTAATGCAATATTAGTTGTTTCCTCTTCTTCAAAATTGTATGAATCAGAGGTCTCATCTAGAGTTACATCCAAAGCCTTGCTTCCAGTGTATTTCTTAAGATTGGGACATTCTTTAGAAATATGACCAAACCCTTTAGACTTAAAGCATCGCGGCTGTTATTCATCATCTTCTTCATGATCCTTTTTGACAGGAACTCGATCATGTGGACGAGAAGATCGATGAGTATCCTTTATGAATCTCTTATTTCTTTTCTTTAAGAGATCTCAAAACTGTCTGGTTACCAATGATAATGATTTTTCAATTTCATCATCAAAATTTTCTGCAATCTGTTCATCTGAATCATCCATCTCTCCATTCTTCTCCATTGGAGTTTTCAGAATTTTTGTAGCTTTAAAATCAATTCCTTTATTTTGAATAGACTGTAATTCATGATCAAAGATCTTTAACTTTCCAACGAGTGTGCTTCGTGAGAGAGTTGAGAGATCATTTTCTTCTATGATTGCATGCATCTTAGAATCGTATCTTGGTGGCAACGATCTGAGAATTTTTCACACTATATATTTTTCAGAGATAGTCTTTCCAAGAGAGAAATAGGGATTAATTATCTCAGATAGTTTAAGATGGAACTCTTCAAAAGTGTCGTTATCATCCATTCGAAGGTTTTCCCAATCGGACATAAGAGTTTGAAGTCTAACTTCTTTCTATGAAGTGTTTCCTTCGAATATGATCTGAAGATTACCCCAAGCTTCTTTCAAAGTTTGACATGTTGATACATGATATTGTAGATCACGACTTACAGCATGCATTATAGCATTCAAACCATCTGAATTCTGATTTGCAAGAGCCTTTTCTTCATTTGAAAAATCTACTAAGCGTTTAAACCCAATTTTCGAATTTTCTATCTTTGGAAGAATATAACCATCGACGATTAATAGCCGTGTATTAAAGTCTCAGGATTGAAGAGAATATCTCATAGAAGATTTCCACCATAGATAGTTTGTTCCGTCAAATCTTGGCGGTACGTTAACTGGAGTCGATTTATCAGAACTCGAGTTCATTCGTATAGGATGGATCGCACCAAACACAGATTGTTAGATCTTTTCGTGTTTTCCCGCTCTGATACCAATTGAAAAGGCGAGGGTACCCAAATATACCTCAAGCTAAAACTCTTCCACCTATAAGTCCTTTCTCCGAAATTGATTGTCTATGGACTGAGTCGAGACAATACAACTAATCGGTTCACACTTCGTTTGATCGTCTATGGATACGAGATCGAGACAATACAACAATGAAGTATGTTTACTTGATAAGAGGTTCGGACTTAACCAAACAAAATAGGATTGCTATCAAGTAAATAGGAATTAACGTTTGTGTAATTTACTTTAAATTATAATAACAACAATTATAATTGAGGAAAATAAAAGTAAATGACACAACAAGATTTTGTTAACGAGGAAACCACAAATGCAGAAAAACCCCGGGACCTTGTCCAAGATTGAATACTCTCAGGATTAATCCGTTATACAAAAACAAATTTACTTCGTATAGTTGAGACCAAGAAACTAAACCTATCGTTCACCTAGTTCTGTATGTATTCCCATGCCTCCGACCTGTAATAATAAGTTACGTACTTGGAACAATTCCTTTGGTTCGTATTCCAAACAGTAAAGGAACGACAAATATGTTCGGTATCAACTCTTTTCAACCAAGTGATGTGAGTTCGACAAAGGCTCTTCTGTTTATCTCAATACACTCTTTCGTCAGGTTCTTAGATCTATCTTATTATGAATTACCAAAGTAATTGTTAAGATTTTGCAATCAATACTTTTAATCACAAAGAATTGTATTGATGTCGATCTACACAACTAATCAATCTAAACTACCGCAAGGATAAATAGATTATAGTTGGATCCTCTTTTACCAAAACAAGTATTGTGCACACCAAAGATTATGAACTCAATTCAGAAATCTTCAAAGTCTTCTTTGTCTTCAATCTTCAATCAGGAACTGAACACAATCAACTTGGATCTCTTGTGATCAATCACGCACATAACGGAGTCTATTAACAATGGATTATCACAAGACGTCTTTATATCTTCAAATAGTCTAAAGATCCCCGTCGAAACTTCGATATAGTTTGAGTGAATCTTATATCAGAAGAGAAGATTCTCAAGCATAAAAAAACTAGGTGCAATCAAAGTTCAACCACCGTTAATCAATCAAATCAATCGAAAACAAAATATAAATCGCAATTATCTAGTTTCCCACCAACGGTACTAATAGTGCTTCTCAATCCCAAAGAAGACTTTAACTGAGCGGCCGTAAGAGATTTCGCCTAATTAGGTTACTCTCCTCTCCGAATAGGTGACTTCACCAGTAACAACACAACTGAGGAAGTTTACTGTCACGAAGGATTAGTTTGCTCGAAATGCAAACTTCAAGTATTTATATACAAGAAAGTTTGGACACCAAGGAATTTTCAAAATCGAAAATATTCTCAAGATATGCAATATAATTCCAAATTCGGTTTCCATAATTCCTGGAAATTCTCTGTCCAAAATATTAACCGAAAATCTCTTTGAAAAATCTCAACTAGTAAATGCACATTAAAAAATTTCATTTTCCTAAAATAAAATTAAAAACCTTGAATAAAAGATTCTTAACTTATTTATTTTTCGATCTGGGATTTTCTTCCTTTAACTATTAAGGGATAACATTGAAAATAAAACATAAGCGCTACTGAATGTGTTCAATGTATGTCGACATCCTTATTTTGTAAGTCCTCTTTCATACTTACAACCTTGAAACCGATTTTTCACACTTCTAAACAAGTTTATAATTGGTTTATGTGACTTTCAAGAACTATGTGATTGATCAAGAACACTCAATCACAAATTATGGTTTTCACGGTTCTACCAAAACAAGTTTCGGTTCTACCTCCATGTGAGTACTATGCATAGTCACATTAGTTTTCCAAAAATTCGGTTGATTAAGTACTAGGATCGGTTCCCACATATATATGGTATATAACTTGTATGTGTTGCACATGTCCATAGGATCGGTTCCCCTTTGCCCAAAAAGGTGTTGCACATGTCTATAGGATCAGTTCCCCTTTCTACTAAAAACTTGTTGCACCTCATACAATGATCGATTCCCCTTTGTGATAGGTTGCACCTTTTACTAGGATCGGTTCCCCTTTACGCAGAATCGGTCATACCAATAACACAAAATCGATCATACCATCTCAGATGATTACTTAAGATCGGTTTCACTAATAAAAGTCATACCAATACAAAAGTCAGGCCTTTGTGAATATTTTTACTAAGAACATAAACAAGTTATGAGCGGTTATACTAATCACACATATTGGTAGTTCAAAAGATATGCACTGAATAACAATACCAATAATGCCCGACGATTTACTTTTCAATTCACAAAACAAGTTCATGAATTTACTTCCTTAAAACACATGTAAAACATTGTTTCCTAGGATGAAATCCTCACCTCATACCCATACATAATCACAATAGCATTCAAACTATTATGTCGATGTCTTATCTACAAAGTTTAATGGTTAAACAATAAACATCGTATTGTATTCCTTAATACTATGTCTAACTAGAGTGTTCATGCTTCGCAGTTTTGTTTTCAATATGCACGACTTGAAAGATACATTAGGGAATGAAACAGTTCAAGTCAAATATCACTAACCTCAAGTGGAAGGATGATGTTGTCGTTGTGGCTCCTTGCTTTTTCACTTATTCAAGTCTTCCCAATATTTGTGATATCTCATATCCTAATACTTTCAAGCTAGCCTATACGAAGTTGACTCTAGTACATAATCAAGTGACTCTTTAAATGAGTTTTGATTCACTAAAATATGACAACCAAACTTGACATACGAACGGTTGGTGGGTTCAACCGAGCAATGCTCTAATACTGAGCCTCATCCATGTAAGGAGCCAGAGTTGTTTCTTTTAAAGAATATACCCTATTCATCTGGTTTATTAGTAATTTGGAATATCCTATTATTTCAATACTCGTAGCTCCATCTTGTTTCGCCATCGATAATCCAAACATAAATGCTTCATATTCAGCAGAGTTGTTGGTGCATTCATATTCCAACTTGAATGAATGTTAGAATACCTCGCCGGTTGGAGAAACTAGTATGATGTCTGCACCTCCAGTATTTGTGTTAGGCGTAGCAGAGACATCGAAGTATAATAACCAAGTACCTTCCTTAATATATGCGATGTCCGGAAACTCACCAGGTATGTCTTCATATGTTACGGTATCACCTTCTCCTGGGAAAGTCGTGAGTAAATCCGCAACTTCTTGTACTTTTATAGCCTTCGGGGAAAGACACGTTATGTCGAATTCATACATCTATAACAACCATTTCGCTGCTCGTCCTACGAGAGCAGGCTTTGACAGTACAAACTTGATGGGATCATCTTTTTCTATCAATACAACTTTGTTTGTGAGGAGATAATGTCGAAATTTCTGAATGGCGTGTATCAGAGATAGACATGCTATTTCGACCTTGGGATATATTAATTTTGCATCTCTTAATATGCGACTAAGATAGTAAATGGGGTATTCAGTCCCCATGTCGTCCTCTTGAGCTAAGAGGGCTCCGATTGTGACTTAACTAAAGGCTGTGTAAAGTAATAAAGGCTTGCCTGCTGTTGGGGTTCTCATGACAGAATGTGATAAAAGTATTTGTTGGATCTTGTGGAATGCTTCTTGATGTGTAGTTGACAATACAAAATTTTCTCCTTTCTTCAATAAGGGGGGTGAATGAAGCAATAAATTGAGCTAACCTAGGAATAAAGCGTTGAAGATATGATACTTTACCCATAAATTTTTTAAGATCCCTTGGTGTTCGTGTTGGCGGCATGGTGGTGATAGCTTGTTTTTTGATCTGACCTACCTTGATTCCTTCTGCTGTAACTTGAAATCCCAAGAATTTCCAAAAGATATACCAAAAGCACATTTCAGGGGATTCATCCTCAGTTGGTATTCACGACATCTCTTGATGACTTGGCGAAGGACGTCTGTATATGCGGCTCTAGTCTTCTACTTGGTTGTACATCATATCATGGAAGATTGTTGTCATATCTATTTGATAAGTGGCGCCATCATTCAACCCGAAGGGTATCACGGTGTAGTTGAAATTCCCAACGGGTGTACGGAATGCTATCTTTTCAACATCGTATTGATACATCTTTATCTGATTATATCCACTGTAGCCGTCCATAAAGGAGAACATACCATATCCGCTAGTGGCATCTACTAACATGTCGATATTTGGAAGAGGAAAATCATCCTTCAGACAAGAATTATTCAAGTTTGTGATATCTACACATCATCATATCTTCATATTCTTCTTCTTGACTGGAACAACATTAGCCAACCATGTATGATGTTGTATAGGATTGATGAATCTTGCTGATAATAATTTCTGGATCTCGATTTTTATTTGCTCCTCGACCTCGTGCTTGAATTGTCTTGGCTACTGTTTGACTAGTTTGGCATTGATAGTGACGTGAAGGTGGTGGGTAACTAATTTGTAGTCTAACCCGGACATTTCTTCATAAGTCCATCCGAAGACATCTTGATACTGTTTGAGCATATATACTATGTCTTTTCTTTCTTCTGGCGATAAGGCCGAACTAATCAAAACCGGGCTTGGATTTTTTTCTGTTCCCAAATCGACGGTTTCGAGTGCATATGCAGTGGTGGTGTCCATTCCGTCTTGTAATTGTCGCGATATGTCTTGGACTCTTCATGGAAATACTCTTCACTGTTACAGTATGTTTGGAGAGAGGTCTCCTCATGGACCTCCCATATTAATTGCTAGCAGTGATTGCGAAGGTAAATCATTCTTCCCTCACCATCATAACTAGTTACGAAATTGCGCCCTGTTTTGACTAACAACGATCTTTCAGCATGATAGGTATGGTGTTGGAGATCCGTGCCGGGAATGTTTTTGTCTTCTCAATCCCCGTAGTAGGGATCATTGGCTCGTCTTCTATAAATTTCCAGTCAGGTTGGGGTGTGTTGTATACTTTGTTAGATGATCTAGTCTCTTTTTCTCCTGGCTTGAATATTTCCACATCATATATGGGAGTATACGGGGATGGTAATGATACGACGCGTATTATCTTTCCACCCACGACCGCCTTCATGCACTAGTGGTAGGTAGAAGGGACATCTATGTTGTCGTGCAAACATGGGCGCCCCAATATCATGTGGTATTCCGGCTCTCTTGTAATGACGTGTAAAAAAATGGGGGTCTAACAACCACGCCCAATATTTGGTTCAGTAATCTAAATGGACTAACTCTAATATAATTTCAAGAGAATCAACTACACAGTCAGACTCAATCTTTAGAAAAGTATATCAAATAGTTATATCTCAACTTCTCAATTCAATCTACAATCAAACAAATAGGAATTTGCAAGCCCAATTTAATACCTTAGCTGATCTCACCGACAACTAAGAGTTGCTACGACCCAAAGTCGAAGACTTGATAAACCAATTTGTCTCACACAGAAAAGTCAATTGATATAGATAAATCTATCTCCCACAGAAATACCTATGAGTTTTGTTTCGTCTTATGATAAATCAAGGTGCACATGAACCAATTGATAAACCAGACATATATTCCCGAAAAACAACCAAGTATTATCAATCACCTCACAATAATCTTAATCATATGGAAGCGAAACAAGATATTGTGGAATCACAAACGATGAAACGAAGATGTTTGTGACTTCTTTTAATATTAGCTATCGAAGATAAATCTCAAGAAAATCTTAGAAAAGATAATACTCAATCACGATAGTATAAGCAATATCAAAACACACAACTACATAAAAAATAGTTGGGTATGTCTTCACAATACCAATGAAATCTTTAAGGCGTTAACCTATAGGGTTTTAGAATAAACCCAAGGTTAAAGGAGAATCGACTCTAGTCGCAACTAGTATCACACATGAGGTGTGGGGATTAGGTTTCCCAGTTGATAGAGTTCTCCGTTATATAGTCTTTAAATCAGGGTTTGATAGATTTGGAACAAAGTAATCAATATTCACCGTTAGATGAAACCTGATCTAAGAGGAAAGCTAATTTTGATTGAAACCAAAGAAATATCTCTCCACCGTTAGATGGTCTTATCTTGTTACACATGAATGAAATGTACCTTCATTTAGATATGGGTAACCGTACCTAAACGTGTACACTAGGTTGGCTCAACAATAGTTAACCGAAGTTAGCCATATGAACACTTTCATATCAAACTTATTCATCTTAACCACAACTAGTTCAAATGACTCAAATGAAACTAGTTATAGAGTTGTTCAATTGTTTATATTCTCATAGAAGTATATAAGACACAATTGAAGCAAAATCGGTTTGATTCACTCGAATCAATTCATGAACATTATAGCCAGGGTTTGAAAAAGATTGCATTCCTTATTATATAAATGTATTAGTTCATGGCACAACCGATTCTAGAACTTAACCCATATGCATACTTAAGTAGCCGTACTTGGACTATGTCCAACAGTACGCGATTGGGTACGCATACTATCACACATACAAAATATCAGTTGAATTCAGTACGTGTATGGGTACACATACAATAGTTACCAAATTTCAACTGAGTTCACCAGTACGTGTATGGGTACGCATACCAAGGCTCCCGGACTTTACCTGACCTTCCCAGTACGCATACGGGTATGCATACTATACCGGTCTTGGATCAACATATATGCAAGTACGCATACTATGTCTATAATCCAATTATGGTTAAGTGTTCTAAACTCTATTTCAATCATTGAAACATTCTTAGAGGATGAAAATAGTTGTTTTCACAAACTATTAGCATCAAAGCTATTTTCAAGTGATTGACATAATCAATATGAAATATTCTGAGTCTACATCAAATGAGATGTTATAAGGCGATTTTCATATGATCATCTTTTGACTGTCGTCAAGAATATAATATGAACTTGGTTAAAGAAACACCTTACCAACACATATTTCGAGAAATATGTAAGCGAGTTAAACTCAGCTCGAAATATCAAATGTGTATAATCGAATACCATATAGCTATACAACCTTTGTCCCAATATAGGAGATAGAGTAGAAATATACTTTCCGAGTGATAGATGAGTTTCAGTCTCCACATATCTTTTTTTGATGAAGTTCCACAATCTCTCCTTAATAGTTCTTCTTCTTCAATTGATGAACACCGTGACATCTAAAGCTCAACTACATAATTTATCCTAGTCTGAGACATTAGCTATAAGCAGACTTGAAATCAAGACTTATAGTTTTGATCACTAAACTTGAAAAATAATCTTGAGATAGCAACGCTTGCGAGTTTGACCGAGCAGTGTTCTAACAACGTGAAACATTACCCTGGACATAATGGGACCTACTTGCAGGTTTATATAAACTTGACCGTATGAGTTGGTACAGTTACCTTCAAAGTCTTTCATTATTATGGGATGTTGCACAATATTGTTCTGCGGTATTTAAGCGGATTTGAGCATGCCATGTGTGATAAATTTAGCAGCTGCTCCTATATCTATTAGGGCCATTTTAAATTCACAGTCTCTGATGCACGCAGTAACATACATGGCTCGGTTATAGCCTTCTTCGGCCACCATATCCCCATCAGTGAAGGTGACACTGTTTATAGTTGGGTTGTTTGACTATGCATCCGTTTCCATTAAGGATGGCGTCAGGTTCATGTTAAAAGAAACACGGTTGAGAGCGGCAAAGGAATCAGGATGTTGATCTTTTGTGAAGTGCAGGAGCTCGCATAGATTCTCAATTAGAAAACTGGCCTCTTGATTTTCCAGTTTAGCAGCGGTAGTGAAGCTTCCAATGCGGTGATGTGGAAAAGCATCTGAAAAGTCTATTCCTGGCTCAGTTGACTCTGGATTTGTCATAAATGCGTCGTGTCTGGAAACCTGTTTCTTCTATCAATTTGACAAGGGAATGAAATAGAGCATTTACCATTTCTTCCATCCTGATTAGAAACACAGCTTAAGATCCTTGTCTTCGTGCTAATTATTCTTAGGTTATGTTTTCTTCGGCAACTCCATTGGTAGGTCCCTAATCGGTTACTCCATCTGCAATGGATGGGTCGGTTGTTCCATTTGCAGTGACTGGATCAGGGGCTTCATTTATAATGGCAAATCCACTGGAGATGGCTGGATCAGCAATTCCGTTTGATACTGAGGTAAAATCACGTAAATCTCTATTGTAATTGATGGCAGGGGTGTCAGTGTTGATGGGGGTTGAATCTGGCCTAAGTCTAACCATCTTGATTAGTGAGAAAACTGATTTTCAACTAGATGAAGAATATGGTTTCATGACCGAGAGGTTGATCTCCGTCTGTGGTCGCCAATTTTTAGTACCGAAAAATTACTTCTAGGTAAAACTAATGCACTACTGTGGTACTTTCTTCTGAGGTTCGAAAATCAAAATCGAACAGGACAAGCCTAAACCACAATAGGAGTCATTCCATCCTACTTAGGTCACGATGGAGAGGAAGATGGGTTGATCTGAGGGGAGGGAAGAAAAAAAAGTTTAAGAAATTGGCAATGGTATTGAATTGTGTGTGTTGGGTGTTGAAAACTAAGAATAACAGAGCTTTTTTGATGATAAAGTGTGTTCTGTTTTCTGAATAGGCTAAGTATCCTATTTATAATAGTTTAGAATACGAAATGCCAATCTCATGAGTTGTGGGAGTCGTGAGTTATGGAGAGATGGAGATGGTGGGATAATAATAGATAATTTAAGGAAGTTTCCGGAAATCCCTTTTATATTGCACCCACTATCTCTCCTAACTGTCGTGACCGTGCCAACTCTAACTTTTCACATGGGGTGTTTCCACTCCACATGTTTCCATAGACCATAATACTAATACCCCATGAAGAATCCCCCACGTAACGTATTTTGATGTTTCTTAGGTGTTTTTGATGAATCATAGATCTCATCTTACTTAGGATAAATCGTAGCCGTTGATATGTCATATGTCTTATGGACATGTTAAATTAAATTTGTTGTGAAAGAAACTTAGCCAAAGTCATCCGTGGGATTAGGGTGCAATCGTGCCTTGTTATGGCATATCGGAATTGCTTGACATATTAGCGGTTAGTTTATGCACTATAATTTAGTGCGGTATGCTAGTGGCATAAAGTGGCTCGATGCCATAACTAAAATGGAGTGAAATATTCCATGACATGATCTGCATGTGAGATAATGGAGTACTAAATTACCGCATGACCCTTGATTGGCCTATTTTATGGAGATAAAATAGTAAATGGCGTAGTAGCCAAAATTATGCGTGGGATCGTGCCTTTATCTTGGACAAATCTTTCAAGGCTGAGATAGTGCATAGAGCCTTTCCATGGCCTTGTCCAAAGCTATAATGGCCGAGAATAGCGTGTGTCACGGTGTCACGGACTTGGCCAAAACTTCCAAGGTCGTAAATAGCGAGCGACAGGGTTCCATGGCCTTGGCAAAAACTGTCAAGGCCGAGAATGGCGCGCGCGATGGTTCCATGGCCTTGGCCAAAGCTTCCAAGGCCTAGAATGGCGCGCGCGATGGTGCCCTGGCCTTGGAAAAAGCTTCCAAGGCCGTAAATAGCGCGCACGATGGTGTTATGCCCTTGGAAAAAGCTTCCAAGGTCGTAAATGACGTGCGGCAGGGTGCCATGGCCTTGGACAAAGCTACCAAGGCCAAGGATGGCGCATGATGGTGCGCAACTTATGCTGTGGCGCAATAGCGGACATGCCATATGCCATATTTTTCCAAATTGTGTTATGGACTTTAGCCGATTGTTTTTAGATGATTTCTTCCGAGCCATTAGCCCATTTTTCTTAGCCAAAGCATTGTAAGCTACAATGTCTATACCATGGCCTTAGCCATAGCTGGCTAAGGTACTTCATGAGATATGCGGTGTATGTCATGGGTTTGTCCATGCCTAGCCAATCTGCCGTGATGCTTATTATGTGATCATCATATATCTACAATTTAGGGTGTATGGAAACATGCCAGGCCTAGATTTGAAAACATAATGGCATCTTAGTACAAATTTCGAATACAATAGTGCCGTTATAACATGTTCAAGGAACTCGGCCGTGGGAGTTTGCGATTTGAGACGATACTGATATGACTATGTATCAAGCATAATATTCTTAATAACTCATTGATTCGAGAATGACGTCCAATCCCATTCTGAATATGAATAATTCCCTGTATATTGGCGTACATGAAATAACAAGGTTTCTGCTGGGGAAAGCCCTAAAATTTGGCATGCGTATACGCTTTCAAAATAGCTTTAGGAATGTTGAGTCCGTTAATTGAATGCAGTTTATTGATTCTCTTGCGGAATACAAATTATATTTATCAGATTTAATAATCCTGATGCCGGGCCAGGGATTATTTGTACAACTAGATCAAGGATAATTTACTACAAATTCCCTTGTCAAAAACTCACCATCAACTATAGGAAAAACTGAAATTAGGTACTTATTGCATATCTTGTGAATATTTTCGGTTTTGGAATTTCCTTGTTGTCCAAACAACCTTGGTCTATAAATAGTTGATTTTGCATTTCTTGCAAACTATCTTAAGAGCCAGGAAAACTTCACTTGTGTTGTTTCTGGTGGACCCGTCTATCCAGAGAAGAAAGTACCCTAATTAGGAGAAATATCTTACGACCACTCGTTTAAAGATTTATGTGGGATAAAGAAGCTCTACGAGTACTGTTGGTGGGAAAATAGATAATTGCATTGTTATTTTAGTTTTCGACTATTTATTTGATTAACTAACGGTTGTTGAAACTTTGATTGCACCTAGTTTGATAATTCACGGGAGCCTTATCCTCTAACACAAGGGTCACTCAAACTAGATCAAGTATCGACGTGATGTTTAGAAACTGTTTTTATATCTAAAGATATCACTCTCCGTTCTGTGCGAGATTGATCTCAAGAGGATTCAATTTTGTGTTGTGCAGGTTATTTAAGAAGGAAATTGAAGATTTGAAGACAAGAAGATTTTTTCTATTTATTTTTGTATCTCGTGATTTGTGCACACATCTTGATCAGATGGGATCCGACTTATATTAGATTTTTCTAATCATAAAGTCGTTTAGATCAGCAACTATCATTTGGTGGTATTTTTCAATATCCGAATCTGACAGTTGTGAATCTAAATATAAGCTACTGATTCAGATTGATTTTACCTGAATTGGTTTTAACTATAAAAAGTTGGTTTTGTACTCTGTGTAGCGTCTTAATTCTGAGAGTATTCAAAACTGAACTAGGTCCCGGGGTTTTTCTGCATTTGCGGTTTCCTCGTTAACAAAATCTTGCTGTGTCATTTACTTTACTTCCATTATAATTGTCTTATTATAATAAAGTAAATTACACTTGTACGTTAATCATAATCACTTGACTTTGATCCTATAGTCAAACGGTCTTACACCGTAACTATTGTCAAGTGAATATTAAGTAATCGTATTGTCTCGACTTTGTCCATAGACGATCACACTTGGTATCAGACTTATAGGTTGAAACAAAAAGATTGTGGTGTATATGGGTACCCTCGTCTTTTCAGTTTGCTTAGTCATAGATCTAGTCTGCACTCTCTTAGTATTATTCTCAACCTGAACACCAAGAGGGAACTTACCATCAGAGTGTCCAAAAGTCTGGCACCTCGAACATTTCGGAGGCTTCCAAGCACGTTTAACAGAAACCTGGAAAGCTTCTTTCCCATCAATAACAACTGGAATATCCTTCGGAAAAACACGGGAAGTATCAATCTCGACACAAACTCTTGCAAAGTTCATTCTAGATATCTCAAGCGTCTTCTTATCAGTCATTAAAGGAACACCCGAATAACTAGCTATAATACCAATACCCTTTTGATTCCACATGAACATAGGAATTAATTTCCTCAAAGTGAACCAAGGCCTAATCATAAATAGTCTACTAGCGATATAAACATTGACCTATCTCAAGCACAACTTGTCTATCTTCATTACCAACAAACTCAAAAACAAAAGTGGAATCACTATGCAAAGTCATATTGACATCTCCTTTAGTCGCCACATCCCTTTCAAAGAACGAAAATTCTCGGCGAACCGAGAAAAAAACCACGCCAAAACAACGCCCCTCACACCACCCACCCCCTGCACGTCTCCCGAGGGGGTAGAGCCCACTGGGACCCACAAAAAAACAAAAAAAAAAGAAGATGTGAGAGGCGGTTTTAAGAGGGTTTTCCCCCCTCGGTCTGTTTAGAAGCGCTCTTCAAAGAATTCTTAACAAAATAAAAAGGTGAACGCCGACTAACAAAAGCCCCAACTAATTTCTCAAATTTCTTAATATCACCTGCAAAATCAGACAGAGAAGCCACATAAGCTTTCTTCCCATTAAAAATCTGAGGAGCACGATAAGAAATTGGCTCTTCCTTCCTAATCGACTGATCCATCATAGATCTAGCCGCCATCTCAGCCCAAGAACTCCTACCAGAACTAGAAGCAAGTTTATCAACCCTACCAGAATCCATCACTACATCATGAGACTGAAAAGGAAACTCCTCCAAAAAGCTCTTCTTAGCAAAATTACTCGAATCAACTCCCAGAACTTGACCCTCTAACACCATGGGAGTGTTGGAAAATGTGGGTATAAAACGGAGGATGATAACACTAAAAGAAATTGTTGTTGTACTCAAAAGCTTTCAAGGCTCGGGTGATTTCTTTTAGACGATTATTTCTACCCTCCCAATATAAATTGGCGATTGCAACAGGTATGCGAAATAATGCCTTCAGGATACAATGAAAGCCCTACAACAGGAAATTGGATTCAAGGTTTGCACCCCTTGACCCAACCAAGAACACATGAGAGAGATTTCTGATGATGCTTTAGATGGAGAGAAAACAGGTTGAATTTTTCTGAAGAATGGGAGAATTCCTTCACTACTTATAGGGTTATTCATGCCTATTGGAGATGCCTCTTCACTTCCAAAAGACACATAAGGTGTCTGTTGGGAATGGTTGTGTCCTTTATGAACCATCACACCTATTAGAGGTGTCCCTTCATCTCCAACTAACATCCATTGTGTTTATCCAACACAGAACACTTCCCCATCATAGTGACAAACCAAAAACGAAAACAGTTTTATTTTCTAAGTTATTGAAAATATCCAACAATCTCCCCCTATTTTCAAAAACCAAAAACATAAAATAAAATAAAACTTATAAAACCGGAGTGGCTGCATCACTCAAGTGACTGCCTACGTACCCGAGTGGGATCAAGACAACATAGTTCAAGTACAATTGGAGACTAAGCATCATCGCTGAAATCAATACATAAATGATAGGTACCTTCTGGGTTTGAACCTTCACTTAGTGTAAGAAACTCAAAGCCTTATCGAGATTCTATGGTGAAACCAGTCTTGAACCAAGTATCCCTTATGATAAAACCGGAGTCTCCACACATATTGATTCCATAAATCATGTGTTCTGTAGCCAAGCACTATAAAGGCCTTGTGCTTATATCCTTATTCACGAGTCTTCTTTAGAGAACGGTCTTCTTCTCTTAGGAAACGGCCCACATTTCCATACTCATATAGGTAAGTCTCGAAGGTGTTTCTGCGAGACACCTTTTACTAATCACAGACTCATTAAGGATTTACATCCATCCTATTTTCTTGCAGAAAAACCAGCACTAAATTGAAATGGGAAGTTTTATGTTAGTGCTCCATAATCTACAGCCATAACTTGTTGGTACCACATTGAACCTTGTTTATCTTTTTCAAAACATAGGTTGGGTTTCTGCTATGGGAGATCAACCTTCCTTCACAGACCTTAGTCCCATTTCTATGTACTTCATTGAAATTAATTCCTTTGGGAGACTCTTTCATAAGTAGGTCTACCAAGCTTTTCTCCGTTTCAATGGTTAACTGCAATTACTCATTTCTTGAGTAATTGACTTACCGTTCCTTGTCTAAGACTTGTATGTCTTGACTTTTCATTATAAGTCTTGTTAAAGACGTTATAGATCATATCCTGATTCACAATTAATCAAGACCGCTTGAGATGGCTTCTTCCAAAAAATGGGATCTCTACAAGTTAGGTTCTAAGCCATTCCTCCTCATTAATTGCATCTACTCATGCAATCAATTCCGAAAACATTATTAAAAATGTTCCTATTTGATTTTACAAAATAATTGTAACTTCTCTAGTGATCCTAATTAACATTTACGGTTAATTCACAAGAAGTCATTATAGACTTGCATACACTAGAGGCATAGAAAATTTGTAGGCAACTTACTTGCTGTTTCAACAAGCACATTATTACAATGAGTAACTCCTCTACTCATGCCCAATCTTCTACAAATTTATTCCCAAAAACATAGATAATGTCTATTTAACATTTTACATTATGTAATGCAAATGTTCATAATTTATGCATCGGTAATATCATAACATCGTTGGATATTTGGTCGCGCGCCCAATCTTCCAATATGTTACATATTCACCGGTATTCCACTTTAATTCTGGGACTAAACATGATTTAATGCATGATTAATCATTATTCAATTTGGAAAATCAAATCTTTTGACTAACCAGTTACCATTAATTTCAATGTCTTTATTAAGACCATAATGAATTTAAATTTCTGATCCCTTATCCAAAGAACGGAACAATCTAACCTTTTTGGATACACAAAATCAGATATTCCAAGGGATAAGTCTCGTTACTTTCCCCCCGTATTTCATGATCATTTTATATGTCATGAAATTACAGCAGTTCCACAAGAGAACCATCTCCAATTGACAATTAGAACCATCTTCACAACCTTGTCACAGTTGTGCAAAATCTAACAGATCACTGAACTATGCGAACCGTGTGTTCCAATTATATACAAACTACTGTACAAAGTAACAATGGTGGACGTTATCGTAATCGGGCATGACTTGGTTAAGATCAGAGTATCTTGACTAATCAATCCCTTACCGAGGCCTTTCAAAACTCGGTAATATGATAACATGCCATCGCCGATCAGCACTTACGACTCCACGTCATGTTTGACAGGATACATTCCAAGTCGGCGCCACCAGAATTTTAATACTACTCCAACCCCAAGCCAATTGTATACTATTGTGTATGCAAAAGTGGCTTTTCAACTGCCTCTTCCTGACAATTAAGATGATCTTATTATCACCAAAAACGGCAGTTCATTTTTTTTTTTTTTTTTTTTTTTTTTACTGGGTCAAAACGCAATGCAAACCTCAAATCCTTAACAAACCTTAAAATTCATCTTTAAAGTTAGTCGCATTCTTTTGCGGATTTCAATTGCGAACTCCGAGATCATTTTGTAGATACATCTCGTATCTCCTCTTTGACTCAAAAAAAACATGTGATACGAAACCTTATTTGGCTAATGAACCAAATAAAATCGCATCTCCGGTTCTGTTCAAGGATCACATCAGAGCACACACCATTTTCCTAAAAAATGGTTTCTAAATGGATGGGTAAGGACGCTTCTCTTGAAGAAGAGGGTTGTGTCATGTAACTAATATAGAAAGGCGTTAAACGGTATCAAATAACAGAGAGGAGGTCAACCGTTTCCATTCAAATCATAAGCTGGTTGACAAATGGATCACACCAACACAAATAAGATTTCATCTTAATCAAAACACTATCGTTGTACCCGGATTCTAAAGGATCACAACCATATTGATTTGTATCCCAAACTATCACAAAAAATGATATGTTTCCTATTTAATCTTCACATGGGCAGTTATCGTGATCAGCCACATGAAAGATGTCTGGGTGCAACTGCATCTAAGTGTCATATATGCATATATCATACCTATGACGACATAAGGGAACCTTTTGTTGCAATATCATGTTATTACGATTGATGTAAAAAATCAATTTGTACTAACCGTTTTGTTTGCGTTGTCCACTCTTGAGGGAAACTAGAAAGTCATCACATGATTTATCATTTATTTTTTTTCACACGGCTAGACCAGGAGCATGGCATCATCAATTCTCCAGATGACAGTCTCTGTCTTCCTTTCCTTTTTGTTCTTTTAGTTTAAGTTTCTCTGACCAAAACAAAGAATTAAACTCATTAAAAACAAAGAAGGAATGAATCCAAAAAAGGAAGAAAGAATTGATAACCAAAGAAGGCAAACAGTAAGTGTCAGAAAAGAATCCATATCTTTTTCCTCTCTTGTCCTTTTCCGCGTGTTTCTTGTAAAGACGATAACAATCAGACTTTCATCAATACCAGAACCCGTTTCATCCTCCGTTGTCGAAAGAAATAATCGTCTAAAACTGTTGGAAAATGTGGGTATAAAACGGAGGATGATAACACTAAAAGAAATTGTTGTTGTACTCAAAAGCTTTCAAGGCTCGGGTGATTTCTTTTAGACGATTATTTCTACCCTACCAATATAAATTGGCGATTGCAACAGGTATGCGAAATAATGCCTTCAGGATACAATGAAAGCCCTACAACAGGAAATTGGATTCAAGGTTTGCACCCCTTGACCCAACCAAGAACACATGAGAGAGATTTCTGATGATGCTTTAGATGGAGAGAAAACAGGTTGAATTTTTCTGAAGAATGGGAGAATTCCTTCACTACTTATAGGGTTATTCATGCCTATTGGAGATGTCTCTTCACTTCCAAAAGACACATAAGGTGTCTGTTGGGAATGGTTGTGTCCTTTATGAACCATCACACCTATTAGAGGTGTCCCTTCATCTCCAACTAACATCCATTGTGTTTATCCAACACAGAACACTTCCCCATCATAGTGACAAACCAAAAACGAAAACAGTTTTATTTTCTAAGTTATTGAAAATATCCAACAGGGAGTAGATGAAAGAGGAAGAAAAACTGTAATGGAAAGAATAAAACCACCACCAGACGGTGGTGCCATGAGATCTGATGAAAATTTTGAAGAACAAAAATGTCAAACCCTAATCGCCTTGGTCAAACTACGACGGCCAACGTTAATCCAATAGCAAGAAACAAGGAACAATTTGAATTTTGCTACATTGAGCCAAGAGAAGACAAAGATGATACAATTCAAGAGGGGCGAACACAGAGTCATTGTCTTAAATTGGGAACTGCGAAGCTCCAAAGCATCTATACAGCATCTATGGCAGAAGTGGATGCAAAGTCACGCTGACGGAGTCGATTTTGGCTTATACATTTCTTGAACGAGCTTGACAGTTGAACTCAGAACCAACTGACACCCAACTAGGAGACTCGGTCTTCAAAGGCCTTGAAGAACATGCATTATCACTTGAACAGAGAGAAAAACATCATCGTATTTGTTCTTTGAAGTTTTGATTGGTTTGGATGTCCTGGGATTTTGTTATCGCCCACTGATTGTAGGAAGTTCTGAAATCTATGGTTTCTTGAGGGAGAACCGCTCTCCATCATTTCTCATCAGGGTTTTTTATCCTTCCATCCCTACTCAATTGCCGGTATAAATGATCCATAAGGACATGAATTTCTCAACCTAATAATGGTGGATAAGAAGACATAAAAAAGAAGAAAAGAGGATCAGAGTTTTGGCCACCACAAATTTAGGAAAATGAATAACAGGAAAATGAATAACGACAATGCAAAGAGGTATGAACTGGTTCTAACAAACCTCATGACTGCATATTTCTTCCAAAGCTGCTATATTCTTCTGGGCAACAAGCTCCCGCACCTTATTCAAGAGCAATCGGTAGCCCTTCTGTAAACATGAAAGCACCAAGAGATTTCCTTAATGCTGCATTCTTTACTAAGAGGTAAATTCCCGAGGACTACCAACCTATATAATCATGTACACTTGAAACTTAGAGAAAACAAGATTGCTTCTTCTTTCTCTTTGATGAATCTCTCTTTCTAAAACAAGCAACTATTGAAATTCTCCACTAACAATTAGTCATTCAGAAAATTAAAAACTCATCTTTATATGAAATTTTTATTTGCATTTCTTATGAGCTGAATTTGTTTTGTTTTGGTTTGTTTTATGGTTGGAAATATTTCATCACTACAGTTACCAATTACCAAAGAAGTACCTCAGGTAGGTGGCATCCATTTTTAGAAAATGCTCTAAGACAGTAAAATAAGGGATATTAGTATACCTGTGTGTCACATTGTTTTATCAGATCCAAGGAGATTTCATATGCTGCATGTCTTCTCTTGTTTGTAGTTGTTACATCTTCCTCCAGCGAAATAATCTCATTGTCCATGAATTTCACTTGTTCCTTCAGATTCTTAATTCTCGCACTGAATAATTGCAACTCTTCTCTCACTCCATGTGAATTACGATCAAGTTTATTTGCACAGCATATACACTTCTTCCTAGCATTAGCTTCATTCTCAAGAACCTTCTCTCTAGTTCCTTCAAGCCTTTTAATTTCTTGAAGGAGATGCTTTTCCTCAACAAGTGTGTTACTTCCGTGTTGCGTCCGAAAATACAAGCTACGAATCTGTTTTGACAAAAAAAAAAAACAGCATCCCATTAATATGTCAAGATACTATGGAACTTCATCACAAAATAAACAAATTGCCAACACAGTTTTTTCAAAACTTACAAGACTATTTAACTCTTTCACAGACGAACATGGATCATCTCTCTCTTTTTGACTTGTTTTGGTTTCACGGAAAAACATAACCGGAACCTGGTGCCGATCAAGGTATATTCCCCTGTAATTCTTTTCCTGCTCCCACTGCGAAAACAGTTCAGATCTGTCCACCTGATTAATCATTTATACAAAGGTTATAATATATGTATTTGTACATGTGAATATAATCACATCCACATGCAAAGCGTCGACACATACCTTCTTTAATTTTAATGTCATAGTAACCTCCAACCACGAATCAGTCAACTTCTTAAGATCCTCATCAGCTTGGTCCATTTTGGTTTTAAGCTTTTGCTTCTTCAAGTGATGGATGCTTGACCAAATAAAAGTGTTTAATTTTCTTGGGTTTATCCGACTCATCTACAAAATCGGAGCTGGAATTCTGCTCTTTCTTGAGAGTTTCATCCATAAAATTGGAATCAAACATTACAATTTCGTTTAGACCCAACTCGGGACTTATTTTCTCATTCAAATTTGAGATATATTCTTTGTTTGATTCCATCACAGGGCATTGGCGAAAACTCAGCTTCCCAACGATTTGGTGCTATCAATACAGAAACAAACCGGTATAGATTTGCTCACTCCTGACAAGTGGGAGTAAAAAAAGAACATCAATTAAAATTAAAATCAAAATCATTATGAACATTACTAGAAGCGAAGTTAACAATATAACAGTATCAACGAAATGGGTAATGTCAAGTGCAATTAGGCTGAATGCAGACGAAACGAGGTCAAAGATTTCACTTCCACATACTCTTAACAAAACCACTTTGAGCTAGAACTTTATACATACATAATGCAATCACAATTCATAACGAATCATATGATTCCTATCATCTGAACTAACAAGAGACTGAAACATATACTATAAGAATCATAAACCACAAATTGAAATAACTTATTACTTCTCAATGAAAAACCTCTAATTCATCGGGGCAAAAGAAAAACCTGTAATTCTTCACTTGATGAAACAAATGATGAAGCTCAGAGTCAAGCTGATGCTTACCTCCTCTTGACATTGAAGACATTTATAAGAGTATCAAGATTGAGCCGCAAGAAAAGGGTGAGAAAAGGGGCAAAATGATTGACAATCACATCAATTTTTGAATAATACTCGTACAAGACTACAAGATAGTTCTGCATTGACGGGCAACTCGCCAACTCATAATTGGACGACCGAAGGGAGTCCCTTGGTATTCATAGGGAAGAAAAAATGCTCATGGTGTGTGACGCTTTTTTTGGGTTTTTAATCGCCAAAATTGAACCCCCGTTAGTTTTCATTCCACGAAATTGGATCGGCAATAGGATAGTCATCAACCATGACTACGGTTAGGCGCGGTCAAAATGATCGGAAGTCGAACCGATTGACGGTATTTCCGGCGTGAAAATGGCAAAACAACCGTCACCTATACTTTTAATTTTAATCTTGACCGTTCATTACAAGACTACAAGATAGTTTTGCATTGACGGGCAACTTGCCAACTCATAATTGGACGACCGAAGGGAGTCCCTTAGTATTCATAGGGAAGAAAAAATGCTCATGGTGTGTGGCGCTTTTTTTGGGTTTTTAATCGTCAAAATTGAACCCCCATTAGTTTTCTTTCCACGAAATTGGATCGGCAATAGGATAGTCATCAACCATGACTACGGTTAGGCGCGGTCAAAACGATCGGAAGTCGAAACGATTGACGGTATTTCCGGCGTGAAAATGGCAAAACAACCGTCACCTATATTTTAAATTTTAATCTTGACCGTTCATTACAAAAAAAAATTGGCCGCCAGATCTAAAGTTGCTGTTGTTATTTCAAAATTGTTACAAATAAATGTTACAAAATTGTTACATAATAAGTGTTATGTAAATATTACACTTATAATTGTTATTAAAAATATGTTCCGAAAATTGTTGCGAAACTGTTACAAAACTGTTAAAAACATAAACACCCCTATAATCCCACGGATTCGCTTCCAAACTTGGGTCGTCCCCGCACTGCTGCAGCAGTAATCTAGTTGTACTCGATCTATCTAACGGTCAACTAACTCAACTCACTAGGTATAAGTAAGCCATTTTGATGGGCTACTTCCTACTGGGCTTAATATTAGTGATAAACGTAGCCCCTGATAAACCCCTCTGAAGATGAAGAATTCCTCATTTTGCTCTTTCTTTCGTCGAAGTCTCGAAGAGTTTGAGAAGAAAAAGTTGAAGAAATGGGGGGAGATGCTGGATCTAAAGTTCTTCGATTATTCTCCTTTTTGGGCGCTGGAGGTAAAATTTTCTCTCTAATCATTATCTTCCTTTCCCCGTTTCATCTGAATTATTGTTCTTTTTTTTTTTTGGTGATTTTGATTTGAAATGATTTTTTTTTTTTTATCACAGTTATCTGTACATCTGCAATTAATCTTTATCGTGATATTGAGAGGAAAAAGTTAACACAGAAACAGATTGCTGAGGAAATTGTTGAAAAGGGGAATATGGTAAACAAAGCTACTGCTGAATAAACAGATTAGGGTTGTAGGGTTTCTATTTTAAATGGAAGTAGTAATTTGTTGCTGTGGTTGTTTGCTTTTGGTATAATATGTACTGAGAAATAAGGGGTTTTGATCAATCTTTTCCGTCATTAGATTTTGGGTATGATGTTTACTGTTTACATTAAGAATTTCCATTATGTAAATTAGCTTATTTTCATAATCCATCCAATTAACACCAAAATAACCTGTCTAACTCTATTTTTTGCAAATCTACAAATATGTTTTCAGTGTGTATGTTACGGCTCATTTTCTTGTCTTGTGTATGCAATTTGCAGTATCTTTGGACCAACAAATGAACTTGCTAGACTATCATCATTTTCTTACTTTTGTACCTACAAATGAAGTTTCTAGGGTATCACCATTTTTTACCTGCAATTGAACCTATTAGAGTATCCTCATTTTCTCGTCATAAGAGTGCTTTTAAGATCTTGTAACTCGATAGTGTTGACATTCTAGTGATATAAACTTAGATCAGTGTTCTTTTTGTTGATTTTCACTTGTATCTTCCTTTGATGTGTTCGTGTCTTTTGAGACAACCAACTAAACCAATTATAAGTCCATTCTAGAAAACGAGTTATTTCTCGTTTCAATTTTGCATATCCATTATCCACACTAAGCAGGAAAAGATGGGCACATCTTGAGCAGATTCTTGAATATTTTAATAGTTCCATATTTTTACCAAAACTTGTGACTTTAGTAGGTTTAATTGGTGAAACATGGTTTCACTTAGTTGCTTACTTTGCTAATTTCTTAAATGTTCATTATGACTTCTAAAATGATGTGTCAGCCATTCTTGTTAAGAAGACCTCTTTTTGATCCAGGTACCAACAGAAGAGCAATGGGTTGAGAAATATTACCATCTTGTTCTATTAGGATTTAGGTATATCACTTAAGTTGTCTTACAAATAAGAAGCTAGTAGATGCTTCTGGATTGGTGCTCCTTCAAGGGTATAATGCTTCCTGTAGTTTCCTGTGAAATTCTGAAAATAAAAAATTGCAGTATGGTCCTGAATATATATAATGTTGAAATGTTTCACCCTGTGTTCATATGTTACGTTATGCTACTAGGTGATCGCCATCATTCAAGGTACAACTGTTTATTTCTTGATCTATTCAGCAAAAGGTAAGTTATGGATGTAAACCAAACCTTATTGTACAGACAGTACCAAGCCGGAGACACTACCAAGCCGGCCCCTCCTAATGTGCCAGAATTGCGCTTACATGACTACATCATGATAATCTCCACCTCCGCGTAACAGTGATACAGACTTATCTGGTACTACAAGATCCCATGGAGGATTTAAGTACTTCAGAAGATACTAAGACTCTTTGTTGCTGGATTAGGTTGTTTTCCACATGAGAGTGCCAAGTACATTATTGAGCATAATGTCTAAAATCCATGGACGTTTCTTAAGCCCGTTCTGCATCTCCTCTTATTATTGATGCAACATGATAGTTCGTTGTTTCAGACTTTCAGTTGTTTGGTATTTAAGTTGTTTGATTCAAGTAGGAGTACAATGACAAGATTGGGTGGATAGAATGAGGATAAACCTCTCCCAATTCCGAAGAATCGAGTTCTCTGGTTCAAATGAACGCAGCCTAAAGACAAAGTTCTGTTTTGATTAATAATTTGATAACTCTCATTACAGGACTCGTTCTGCTTATAAAGCAGCCCCTTCCTAACCTAGCATCAACAACTCACAATGCTCCAGGTGGTTACATCACAGCCACCCGTGAGACTGATAATTAACTACTAATTTCCACTACTAATAACACTAAATACCACCATTACTAAAGACAAATACAAATACGATATGGGGCACCCCAGGTACATGACATTCCACTCTCCTTGAAAACATCCTTGTCCTCAAGGATGGGAATTAATAGAAGCACTTAAAGTTGGAGAACCATTGCCTGGTGAGGATATAGTTGTGATCGCACCCTCTTCAATACCCTCAGCGCCATTAAAAACCCATGAGAGGCCCATAAAGTTCCTATTCCAAGCCCATCTGTCGACTGGCCTTCATTTCTCTTTGGAACAACTCCCTTACATATTTCAGCCAAGGCACGGGTGGTAGTAACCTCTATCATTAGTAAAATAGATCCCCTGATTTGTGTTTTGGCAATCACCACTAGCTTGCTGATCAACTTTGACCTGTCTCCAATGTATTCTGGAGCTACTAAAAAACTAGAGAACCTTACCAGGAGGTAGTCAATTTGTCGAGGATGTGGTGGATTTCCTGGTACTGGTATTCCATATAGATGATCTCCCATTGACGGAACACTTTCAGGTTCCTCAAACAGCACCATATTCTCCTTTGGATGCATACTGACGTTCTTGGGTACCATGAGCTGAATGGTAATGATCAAAAAGTGGGTCCAGGTACGCAAAGCCTTGACGAATATCTTCATCGCTTCAATTGTTACAGCTGCTTCCTTGGTATAATACATAATGAGAATTGCAGCTTCCGTATATATACCTGGTAGCACTTGCCTCCCAGTTTCTACAATCCACAGACCTGTAGAGAACCACTTTAATTTCAACTTCAAAACGACTACCAACACTAAGGCAATTGGATGTTGAATCACAGTGAGCACTAATTTTATTCTCATTGGCCATATACAGAACTCGAATTGTATATAGCTTCTTCTCCTTCCCAATAATCGAGTACAGCAGTTAGATTTGTGTTGAGCCGGAAACCAGGAGTGAGAACCAATAATTGTTGGACTGAGACGTGGCTCTACAACTTCCGTCAGAATAATAAGAATTCCAGAAGATACAAATGTAGACGAGAAGTAACCCATTTTATCTAGTACATAAGGTGCTCTCATAAGTCGAACAAGGTGAATTCTATGATCACCGGTAGGCAGTAGCAATACATATAGAAACTGCTTCATAGAGAATCCATGACAGAAGATAGTGGAATTACCGAGTGGCTGTGGTTGTATACATTTAGTCGCCGGCATGAAAACTTCACAACAATGATAACACGGACATTGTTTTCTCTTTGCTTCCTTCTTCCAACAGTGAACATACCAATTATCTTCCCAGCTAACATTTTCGGCACTCTTTAGACCTGTAGAGAATAATTCATATTCCCCTTTCAACAAGATCACCAACATCAGCATGGTCTCTAGTACAGGGTCTTGCTCTGAAACGACGCTGATTGCCTCCAGCGTAGTCTCTAGTACATGGTCTTGCTCATTCAATTCAACGCCTTCATCATCCTGCCATGAACCCATACAGAAGTATTCCGTACCATTTACCTTTACAATCACCTTCTTGATTCCCACTACCCTTGCAAGGATTTCCTTATAGCTGGAGCACCATATAAAACCACTACCGTTCGCTATTTTCCATAAGCTGAAGTAAAACAAGGTTAACTCGAAGCACTCTTTCTGCAAGACTTCAAGAAACAGCTTGCTATCCCTGAATGAAGGGAGCCTGGTTACATATATAGATCGCTTCCAAAGAATCTGTGACACATCATTTTGTTTGTTCGCATCCGCACAGATCTCCAAAGATTTATACGGAGTTTCCCAATTGTTAAGTAAACTACATCTCAGCTGCAAGATTAGAGACTCACTGAAACTCCATCTACTACTATGATGTAATTGAACAAATAATTTCCCCACAGTACCAGATTCAGTATTACCTGTCACTTGAAGTGTGAACTTGTACCAGAGAACATTACCCTGCTGGGACACTTTACCAAATAACTTGCAAACTTCACGTCTGTCTCCAATTTCAACAAACAAAAATGCCTTGGAATACTTAAATAATACGTCTAAATGGCACCCAAGTTCTAGAATAAGTTTACGTACAGAATCACCATCATATATATCCATCAAAATTGACCCAATAAGAACAGTCACCGCAGAAGTAATTGTATCAATACAAAATTCATAAGTATCATCCAAACAAGTATACCTTCCCATAAGTTCAATTTCTTTTCCCCGATCAAATACTCTACCAGTAAATTTGGAACAAGCGTAAGAAAAAAAACACCATATCCTTTTAAAATACATACTATCCCTTTGAAGTATTTTACCAAACATCTGCCAAGCAGTGTTAGAAACGTAACTCTTAGCAAAAATACAAACAATTGGATCAGTAAATCATGAGTCTGACCAGTACCCATGTTTGTGAATCAGCTCTTGAACAAGTTCTCTATAGTATCCATCCAACAAATTCAAGCATGCATCTAATTTAAATCCAAATTCAGAATAGCTTTTAGCAAAACATGAACTCCCCAAACTGAGCTCGATCTTCTTTCCTCGATCGAATAATGAACGAGTAAAATCAAAAAGAAGAGAAAAGAAATCCTTACAATTCAACTCGCTGTGAATCATGATTAACTCCCTTAAGGTTTCAAGGTTCTCATAACTAATCTCCTTCAGCACATAGTTCTCGCTGTCGACATCATTCACTTCAGCTTTGGTGATTTCTGTGATATGAGAATCATCCTCTTCTTTCGTTGATGAAATTGAAGATTTCTGAGCGAAATCACTTACTGACTCTGAATCAACATGAGTTGGTTCCATGTGGTCGTAGATGTATTTCTTCATCGTCTTCATTTGTTGAACCACTGATTGGAGTAATCTAAGACTTTCTTCCGAATTCTCATCACAAAGCCTTCGCTCCATCGCCAGGATATCCTTTATTTCTCTGGAAAAAAAATTCATCCATGTAGTTACCTGCTTAGAAGGTCGAATAAGTTCACCCTCCAGCTTCTCTAATATTACAGCTTGCCATCTACCCAAACTATAAATCTTCTCAGATAATAATTCAAGTTCTGTCAATTGTGTTGGATAAAACTCTTCCAAATCTGCAACCTCCATTGAAGAAACCTGCAGAATCGTAACGGCTCTAGATACCAATTGTCATGTACCGGAGTACAATGACAAGATTGGGTGGATAGAATGAGGATAAACCTCTCCCAATTAAGAAGAATCGAGTTCTCTGGTTCAAATGAACGCAGCCTAAGAACAAAGTTCTATTTTGATTAATAATTTGATAACTCTCATTACAGGACTCGTTCTGCTTATAAAGCAGCCCCTTCCTAACCTAGCATCAACAACTCACAATGCTCCAGGTGGTTACATCACAGCCACCCGTGAGACTGATAATTAACTACTAATTTCCACTACTAATAACACTAAATACCACCATTACTAAAGACAAATACAAATACGATATGGGGCACCCCAGGTACATGACACTCGTTATACTTGAAAGATAATCATCTCCTTGTGTGGATGGGGAAAAACGATCTGCTGGTTTTTAAGGGATTGAGGAGACGACCGGACGGAGGAGGTTCCTCGAACCAGGCAAAATGCTAATCCTCGCACAGATGCACCGCTGCAAAGGGGGTGCTTAGATTCGAGAGATCAATCTGTAGTACTCCGGCCTAAATCGAGACAACGACCGTTAAAGAGTAAATTCGGTCACAAGAGAGGATGGGTTGATCTGTAGGAGGGAAGCTGAGAAATGTGTGGAATCGATGGTGATTCAAGGATTGTGGGTGTGTGAATTCTGAATATGATAAGTTCTGAATGATTGAAGTTAAACATTTATGAAGAAATTGCTCAATTGATGAGTTTGATGATCTCGTGTTGTCGAAGAGACGTGAGATTCTTACTCTGAGTATTCTATGTATTCGTTCTGTTTTCAATTCTCTCTGCCTTCAATCTTGATTTAGGAACTTATTTATATTGCTGGAATTGTAGACACCATGATCCCATGAAGTGTGACAGTTAATTGAATCAAGGAGTGGAGAGGTGGAGATCTTGTTCGAAACCGGTTGTCCAACGTGTAAAGACTCGGTCGACCTTCCACCCACTACCTCGTGAATTCCTTCAACTGATTGCACGACTTTCTCATATTCCATCGTGTGTTTGAACACACGTGCCGTAGACCGCCAGACCAAAACCCTAAGTGATATCCCCCAAGTGACACGATTGATCGTCTCGTGGTTTGTTAGTCAATTGATGATTTCGTGGTTTGATGGGACAATGAGTCCACGTGGTTCTTTGAGTCGAACAAGATATTCTGGAACCACCCACAATTGAACGTGTCATGAGACAATGGATAATTCTTATGATGAAGTGAGCAAGTATTGCTCATTCGATGGATTGTTGAATATTGGTGGATTGTTGAACCGATATTCCTTAACTCGGGAAAATATTGATCATCTGAGCAAGTGTTGCTCTCGTGATGATTTGTTGAATATTTGACCGTCTGAGCATGTGTTGCTCATGAATGATTGGCAGTGTGCCAGGAATATTAATTAAAGTGCTGGTCGTTGAACCTAGCATAATTAATAAAATTCATTACCATGAGGTCACCGTAGAATTATTAATATTAATTCATGACCATGAGGTCGTCGTAGAATAATTAAGGTTAGAGTCTGAAAGCATGGTCCTTGAACTCAGAAACCCTAATTTAACCGATTGACGATTAATTCATGGTCAGAAATTTTAACCATGGGACGAATGAGGAGTAGCTAAATGAGACCGTGGATCAACCATGTAGTGGCCATATGCTCACGTGAGCAAATATGATGAATTCACGAAGAGTTCATGATTTGTTGGTGAAAGAATGATTAAATGCTGGTTCAATCATTATTCAAAATGCTCGTCTGATACTTAGGTGTGAAAACCTAATTAATTATGGGAGAGTGATAGACCGACCATAGATTCATGGATCCGGCCATGGGTTGTCCTGTGACCGTATGATGGTCACTTCATGAAAAATCCAAAGTGTTTGGAAGTTTTGGACCTAATACGAGCAATTGTGCAAATTAGGTCAAAACTATGAAAATCGATGGGATTGGCTTCCGTGAGCCGAATAGCTAATCTTGGTCGGTCAAGATAATGTGCTCGTGTCCCTAAGGTGTCCGCGTCTCAGTCTTGAGAATTTTGATATTTTCTGGTGCACGTTTGAGCGACCATTTGAGAAAATATGACAAAATCAGAGTTTTTTGATAAAACCGTCAAAACTTCATCGGACGAGGGAAAATAATGAAAAGTGAGGGAATTATGAAGTGTGGACCGGTCACAGTGATCACGTGACCAACTGTTGGTCGCTTGAGCAACCCCCAAACCCTAATTAACGTCCTTTACTAGAATTGATGTAGAATTCTCATACGGACTCGGATTTTGATGGTCCGCCCCTTCATTCCATATGGAAAAGAATTTACTACCTCCCATCGCGGGAGGTTTTAGGTTTTGAGCTCGTTCGGGAGTTGAAAATAGCCCGAAAGTAAAATTCAAGAAAGATTTAAGGGGCCGGTCCCATGATAAAACGAATGAGTTTTATTAAAATCAAAGAGTTTCCATGAGACGAAGGAAACACCATGAGACGATGGAAAATATTTATAAAATAAGGAATTGTGAGACTGGGACGCCGGTGGTCAAATCACGGTCGGCCAATTATGACAACGGTCCTGTGGTGTCTCTTCCTTAGTTTTACATATTTTGATGATTTTATGAAGGATTCATGAATTTTGAGAAATTTGATAAATTTAGAGTGTTTTCATGAATTGAAGGAGTTTCCATGAGTTCATGGTCTTTGAAAAATATCAAAATAATAAAATTCGGCCGTGTGAGATCATGGAGGCGTGACCGACCAATCATGGCCCAATCCCACGAATTTTAATAATTTTTTAAATAATTTTTGGGTATTTTTTGATGATTTGAAGGAATTTTGAGAAAAATACCATGAAATCAAGGAAAAATAAGATAATTAATAATGAAATAAATAAAACAGGGTGTGTGGGACCGTCTAAGGCATGGCCGGCCGGCCAAGGCCTGGTCCCACGAGTTTTCATAATTTATTTTATTTTATTATTATTTTTGATGATTTAAAGGAATTTTTTGAGGACAAATACCATGAAATCAAGGAGTTTTTTCATGAAATTAGAGAAAAATAATAAGGACCGTGAGGTGTGGGCCGGTTGGGACCAAGGCATGGCCGGTCGGCCAATGGTCACGCCCCACACACTCTCCTTGATTTTTGACAGACTCATAGAAGTACCACGAATCCGAAGAATTTCCTCAAGACGGAGATTTGATCAAACGAGAGAATTTTATCAAATCATGAAAAATAATAAAAGTGTATTAAAAATATAGAATTAGCGTGGAACTGACCATGACACGATGAGTTGATCGTGTGTCCGTGTCCCAGCGCCTTGGTCAAATATTTTTAATTATTTATTATTTTCTTCCCTATTTTGCATAGGTTCATCGTTTCGTCGTATTTTGAAATACTCATTCGTGCGGTGATTGTTAATGCATCATCTTTGAATACACTTGCACCATTTGAAACAAGGCTTACTCAAAGGTAGCTCCGATGCACGGTCGTTAATTATTTATTACTAATTCATGAAATTCAATAGAGAATAATCTATGAAATGAGTAATAAAACGGATAGATGTTTACCAGTTAATTCATAAGATCAGCTAAAGATTCGACTACGAACTCAGAACAATGAGCGATCGTTGCCATTCCATGGGATCGACGTTGATTCGACCATGGAATAGGAGAAATGATATTGCCATTCCATGGGATCGTCGTTGATTCGACCACGGAATCGGAGCAATGATATTGCCATTCCGTGAGATCGACGTTGATTCGACCACGGAATCGGAACAATGATATTGTCATTCCGTGGGATCATCGTTGATTCGACCACGGAATCGGAACAATGATATTGCCATTCCGTGGGATCGTCGTTGATTCGACCACGCAATCGGAACAATGATATTGCCATTCGGTGGGATCGTCGTTGATTCGACCACGGAATCAGAACAATGATATTGCCATTCCGTGGGATCGTCGTTGATTCGACCACGGAATCGGAACAATGATATTTTTATTCCGTGGGATCGTCGTTGATTCGTCCACAGAATTGGACCAATGATATTGCCATTCCGTGGGATCGTCGTTGATTCGACCACGGAATCGGAGCAATGATATTGCCATTCTGTGGGATCGTCGTTGATTCGACCACGGAATCAGAACAATGATATTGCCATTCTGTGGGATCATCGTTGATTCGACCATGGAATCGGAGCAATCTTATTGCCATTCCACAGGATCGTCGTTGATTCGACCATGGAATCGGAGCAATGAAGGGATAATTAAACTCATGGGTCTATGCCTAGCAGAATAAACTGACTATGATAGGAGCATTAATTATCCTGATATGACTTGCCGTTAAGCCATATCCTTTATATAGTCAGGTTAAACTCGTTGTTTGTTCCTGAAGACGATATTTCCCCGTAGAGCCGTCCATCCCGTGATACTATATATAAATGACTGAAAGTATTCAGTATTCATGAGATTATGCCGTTGTCTAGACGTTGACTGCACATCTACATGTACTCTGAGAGAAAGTACTCTCCGTTGAGAATTCGATGAGAGACCCGTGTCTCAATACTCACATGCGATTGCTGAACCGACGGTCCGTACAATCATGAGTTTACGATCTTATCCTTTGTTGAAAATCCACCATCTACATTAAGTCCCCTGCTTACTGAGGAAAGCTGTGTTCCTCAGTCAGCATTAAATGGTGATTTTCAGGCCAAAAATTATACTAGTAATTGAACTTAGTCGTAAGTTGAAACATTACCGTATTTCGAGAGTATGAGCGCGCCACGACTTGATGAAGGCTTCGTTGTCATGGTTAGGGAGCTATTTGGTGAGCATAAATTGGTGTTGAACCGCTGATTTGGACGACGAGCCCATGGTCGGTTAGGATTCGCGGGCCGGGCCCAAATAAGGAAATCCTAGTGGAATTAGGTTTTGGAAATAAAATTGTATAAAAGGAATTAATCCCTCTTTTCTTCCCATGACCTGAGCTCCATCACCTCTCCATCGTGTTCACGCTAGCAAAATAATTTGTCGCCGCCATTGCCGATCGCGGGCGAAATTCACCGAATTGCACGTTTTTTTTTTTTTTTTTTTTTTGAATGTTGATGATTCCATGAGTTGCTTCATGAATGGATCATATTGAAATTATATATGCGTGTATATAATTAATGATGGTTTTATGAAAAAATCTTGTTTTTTGAAAACGTATGTTTGCTCGATCGTTAGTTTCGAAAACCAACTATAATCCCTGATTTAGGAGGGATTTTTTTTTAGTATGTGAACCTAGGTCCAGTGATAGAACTTAGTGTATGATATTTCATGTGTACCACGGTTTTATCATAAAAAATGTGAATTTTTGTGAAATCGTCATAAACCCTCATTTTAGAGAAAATAACAACGACACGAAGGAAAACATGTATGATGGACTTGCATCCAGTGATAAAAATCTTGTTTATGAGCTTTTATAAATACAAAACTTTATCATGTGCATGGATTGTGAGTGTTCACAATATTTTGAAATAAACCTTCGTTTTAAGACAACTAACGACGATACGAAGGAAAAATAGTTTTTTTTTTTTTTATAAATGAATATGTGCAGCCGTGACACATATTATGCAAAATATGATGATATACTTTATTTGATGTAAACTTCATATGTCAGTTGCGTGAATGTTCACATTATGAAGGTTGCGCCGGTGATTTTGTGAAAAATCAGTTTCGGAGATTACTAAATTTTGTTCGTTTTTTGCAGTTTTCGAAGAGACGAACGATTTCGGTGTTGACTCCAGCATTACTATCACTATTGTTAGTGGAAGTAAAAGGTAAAAGTTAAGAGTTACCATTTTTGCTGTATTTCTTCAACTCATGTATGGACTGAAATAGAATGTTGCGTGAACCTTTTCAGCAACTCAGCAATGATGACCAATTCTCAAGCTGACGACGCCTCGAGAGAAGAGATGTGCGTTGATGATGATATCTCTAGAGATGAGACATGTACAGACGAAGCTTCGTTGGTGAAGATGAAGATGAAACCCACAGGATTAAGAACATCCCAAATATTGATGATGCATTTTTTGAGGAAGATCCTACAGTAGCTGAAAAACATTTGAAATCTCTAGCGTATCGTCTGCTGATAAATCCCAGGACTGTCACTCAGAAGAAATTCGTGACTCCCAAGAAAGTTATCCGATTTTGTCTTGAACGTGGAGTATTCCTTGCATCAATTATATAATTTAAGCTTTCTCGTCGACCTTTAGAGAAGTTTGCTGGATGGGCGAGGCATATGCTTGGTTTTCCTCATGTGAGGGCTATGCTCGATCAGGCGCAGGTGCCAAGGGCTATTCAAGCTTCTGGGGAGTTATTCATTTACCATGACGCAAGAAGTATTGTAGCTCTACTTTCTCGCTGGTGTATTCCTACTCATACCTTCATATGCAGATGGGGAGAGTTTACTATTACCTTGGAAGACGTGGTAGCTTTGATGCATCTCCCAATCATAGGTAATCTTCCCGGGGATCTCTCAGATGAGGAGACTGGTGTTTCTCATATCTTGACAGATGCAATGGAGGTAGCAAATAAGGCTGGAAGTAAAGGATGATATGCTCTCTGGTTGATGCGCTGGTGGCCTAAAGACGAAGTTTCTGATAAACCCATCGACGGTATGTTACCCATTGCTGCTTTATTATGTTTATGGTTGTCCAGAGATATCTTTGAAGACAGCGGAAACTTGTTGAAACCTTTCGTGATCCCCTTTGATATTAAGATGGCTCAAGGCGAGCAACTCCCAATAGGTAGCTTGTTCTTGGGCTCCTTGTATTACAACTTGGATTCTTTGGTTATAGACTCCAGTGTGTCGAATAGCTTCATGAAGATTGAATGTTATGCTAACACGATGTTTCTTCAAGCTCTGATGTGGGAACACTTCAAGAATTATGCACCCATTCCATGTAATATTTTTCAAGGACTGAACACTGATTCTCGCCATATTTTCCCTGAGAAAGACAATGCTAGGATCATGCGTTGTTCCACAAAGTAGCCTCGGTGCAGGGCGCGCCTTATTGACGTGTTGGATGATGAATCTGAATTTGCTTTTCATCCTTGGGTGTTAGTGCCTTCTTATATCTCCCAACCGGTGACTTTCAATACTGGAGATAGCACTAGTTTGCTGTCTGGTGCGGATCTAAACGATGGCGAGAGGTCCTTCATGTTGAGTTGCACCCCTGGTCACCTGCTGTCAGTCTCGTACGGAGAATTTTCAGTGGAAGAGTATAATATTGATAGAGCGGCCCGACAAATGGGGATGGATCAGTGTGTTCCAACTATTCGAAGAAGGAAACCATCAGTTGAGCAGCTCATGACTCGTTTAGACCATACCCATGTGGAAGGAAGTAACTACTGGTTTCCCTGCTCTGATAGATTTGCCTATGTGACTCCGGGTTATGCAGACTTCTGGGATAATCAATTTGAGCGATTGCATGAATATGTGATGGTCGGTCAGCCTCCAGTAAAAAATCGTCCCTCCGATGAGTTGATTGCCAGTCGACCGAGATTGAAGTATCTCTCTGTTGATAATCGAAAATTGTATCCAGGATGCTCCCAGGTACGCTTTGTTATATAATCTTCATAAAATCATAACAACTGTATTCTGATTATGTTACTGGAACTTGTCACAGGACGGTCGTATCGTAAGACCTCGAATCTGTGTATATTTCTCAGAGACTGAAGCCATCGTTCATGGCGGATAAGGCAGGCACAAGAGTTATAAGTTGTTGCCCAATACGGTAAAGTCCCCAGCCGGCGTCTTGGTGAGTTTCCAGTATTTTCTTCGTTGTGAACTTTCTTCACCCATATAATTAGGATCGTAGGACTGATATTGTTATTCTGTTGCAGAACTTTACTCCGTCAAGTATTGATGGACTTCGTTTCTCCGCTACTGAACAAACCATTTCTGACTTGAGTGATGAAGAAATTGTAAGTATCTCTTCCAATATCAATTATGACGTCTTATGAGTGAAACGCTGATTGCTGGTGGTATGTATAGGAGGAAGAATCCATGGATGTGGAGAATACTGTTGACGCTTGTTCGAAGAACGGCGATAAAGAGAGCTCCCAGAGTCAAGAGCCGAATGAAAACAATGTTATTTCCGACGCTGGCGTGAGCAATTCTGGTTCCTTCAACGCTTCAGAGACCACTCAAGTAAGTATTTCTCTTGTATTTCACTTTTATTAGAAACGCCATAGAATCTTCATCTGGAATCGGATTTTGATGATCTGCAAGTGAAAATTCAAGCCCGGAAAATTTCCAAGCTTAATCAAAGAAGATTTTTAAGTCCTGAGCGCGTTCAGAGCCTGAAAAAGGAGAAATAGTAAACTTCCAGGAGACTTCCAGAACTTTTCCAGATTGCGCATCAGTTGATGTTTTGGACACATCTTCTTACTCGTTCATCAAATTGTCATGAAATTTTGATACGTTGTATAGGACATCCATACGAAGAGAATGGTATATGACCCATCCTCTTATTCATTTTAGGTTGCTCCCAGTTCATCATTTAGTACAGAGCAGTGCACAGTTTCTTCAGACGTAGTTACCGTAAAACGTGTCTCCATGACTTCTATGCTATTTTCCAATGCCTTGAACATAAAATGATGAATCTTGATAATTTTGGATTGTTTGCATGTTGTACCTCATGTTCCTTTTTTGATTTCAAGCTTTCGTGACCCTAACCCCATGTAATCTTCGTATTAGGTGCTAAATACAGAAGTTGGGGATTTAGAAATCAACAAGGAAAACTCGAGCGGACCTGCGATCATTGATGAGGAGATGACCATTCCTGAGCCTCGGAGTCAAGAGAAAGTTGTTGATGAAGTCATGGAATCCCAAATTGTTGCTGCTTCAGAAATAGAAGAACCCAGGATCCCTGTAGAGAATACTGAAAGAGTTGTTGCCTTGATAGAAGCCGCTTCTGAAAACCGTATAGTGGTGCATGAATATCCTACTGCTGGAATTTCTTTTGATCCTCCATTCGATGCTTCACTCCCAGGTCACAAATTAGTTGGCGGATTCGGTGTTCCCATTGGATATGCAGAATTGTATGAAGCCATTTGGACGAAGTTTGGCCATATCATCGTCGAGAGGATCCCTGGGCGTATTTATGCATTGACCATGCAAGTAGGTGCACTCTTGCGTGTTGTGAATGACATATACAGTATGCCTAGGCGTGCCATTACTTAAGATGTACTCTTTGATTGGGATTTCAACTTAGGTAATTCTGAGAGGCTTGGTTTTAACTTGAAGTGGCTCCGTAAGCAAATGGATGCGATTAAGGACTCGTGTGAGAATAAAATACCCTTCCCAAATGTCGCTGTGACGGATAAAGAACATAAAATTGCAAGGTTGACTGAAGAGCTGAACAATGAGATGGCGGATTTGCAGGCTTTGAAGGATGCAGAGGCGGAAAAATCTTTCCTTGCTGATTTTTTCTGATTTTCTATGATTTCTTGAACTTCTGAACTTCTGAGAGATGTGAGGTTTTATATGGGTTTTGATATTTTGGTTTTGGATTTGTAGATGTCTTTTGAGGATTTTGGGATTTGATAGAGATTTTATTTTAAGAAATATGAGTTGAATTTTGATAAACTGATGAATTCAAATACTGATTGCAAGTATTGCAAACATTTTGGAGGAATTGAAATACAATGAAAATTCTAAATGTCCAGTCTAGACGTCATGGATGCTCAAACACCTGATACCTCAAAACGCCTATCTTTTCAAACAAACGCCTTAAGCCATTTCTCCTGAATTACTGGTAGGGTTCTGCCATCTGTGTTGACCAGCTTGTAGTATCCTACGGTTATGGATTTAGCGACCATAAATGGTCCTTCCCAGTTGGAGCCCCTTGTTGAATGAAGATTGCGTTGGACAGCTTTGAGAACTAGGTCTCCTTCATGAAATTTGTTGGGTTTGGTTGCCTGCGCCTTGAATATCTTCTGTTGATTCGGAATCCTTTGTGGGACGTGATTCCATGGTCGTGGTACATATGGACATTCGTGCGGGAGAGGGTATCTCTCGCAATGTTTTGCCATATCTTCCATGATGAACCTCTTGATCGGATGATCGACTTGGAGAAGCTCTGGACTCAACCACTGAGTGAAATATTGTTGTGGAGAGATTATCCACTCATAGCACTTTGCGATTGCTAAGTTGTTCGTGGAATGAAGTCCCTGAATCAAGGAGACATACTTGAAAACTGATTATATAGGCACGTGAGAGGGGATGAAACTTTCCTGGTCGCATAACTTTTTGACGAATGCATTTAGATGTTCCTCAGATTCTTGTGCAAGTTTTGTTAAGGTTTTGACTTCCTCTAGGTATTCAAATGGCGAGATGTCTTTTGCCTCTTCCTACGAGTCAGGAGTTTCTTCACAGGGATGTGTCATTGCAGGAGTCATCATTGTATCCCCATCATGAATCCATGCGCGTCCAAGAATCATATCATACCCTGGATCTTCTCGGATTATAAATAATTTGGTTTCAGTGAATACCGAATTTTCTTCGACTTTCAGGATGATGTAGCCATAGGCGTCTCTGGAGATTCCTTTGTGGTCTCTGATTCCCATTGGAGCGTGGGTGGATTCTTGTCGAGTTATGCCGGCAGATTTGAGAGTCTTGAGAGGGATGATATTGACAGCAGTACCGACATCAATGAACGCTCTTCTGAACTTGTTCCCTTTGATGTGCACTGTGGTGAGCAGTCCCCAGTCGTACATTTCCTTGTCTGTTACTGAGGGTTCGATGGTAGCCTCTTGGATTAGTAGTCGTCTTCCGGATACGATGTGTTTAAATGCAGAAAACATATCTTTCCTTTGATCTTTCGAAAGATACAACAGCTCGTAGGTATGTTCAATCATGGATTGAACTGCTTATTTGACGGGAGGTCCATTGATAGTGAAAGCTCGGACCGGAAGAGGATTTTTTTGTACTCCCTCAGTCCCCAGGTTGAGTTCTCCTGATTCGACCTTCTCTCTGAATATGCATTTCAGGACTTTGCAATCACTTGTGGGATGGCTGACATACATGTGGAAGCGACAATACCGAGGATTTTCCATGGCTTCTTCGGTTGGTTCCTTTTTATTAAAAGTCAACTTGATTGCACCATCTTGAATCCAGGCATCGAGTAATTCGTTGACTTCTTCCATGGAATATGGAAAATCAGGTGCCTCTGGCTCGTCCGTCCGTTTAGGAGAGGTCTTCGAGTTATCCTTTTTATGTATCTTCGAAGGAGTAGAGGTTGTCTTCTTGTGTTGTGGTTCAGCTTTCCGTTTGATTCCTTCTGTGACAACATTCGTTGAAGATTGCAGGGTATACTGTTTGTTAATCAAACGCCTATTTCCTCGAGATTCTTTTGACTCCTCAGTTCTTGTAGACTTTGGTCTTTCTAGAAGAGCGGGTGCGGTAGTTGCTGATCTCTTCACGGCCTCGTGGAGTTCTGAGAAAGTTTGGAATCGAAGGTTTTCCAGTAAAGATCTGTAGACCGGAAGCATGTCGTTGATGCATAAGTCCACCAGTTGCTGTTCTGTGATGTTTGGATCATGGCAGTCCAGGGCTTGGACTCTGAACCTCTTTACATAATCGTTGGGATTCTCACTCGTCTTCTGAGACATCCTCCCAAGATCAGAGAGAGTTACTTGCTCTGACACGAAGAAGTATTTCCTGTAGAATGCATTGATTATTTCTCTCCAATTGTTGATGGTCCCAGGTGCGATGTTGTTGTACCAGGTGTATGCTCTCCCCTTCAAAGACTTTGAGAATTCTTTGAGACGAACAACATGATTGTGTTCATGTTCTCCCAAGGCTTCGAGGAAGCGGGAGACGTGCTCTCGAGCATTTCCAGTCCCATCATATAGGGTAAACGTTGGAGAGACGTAGCCCTTCGGAAGGGGAATCCTCTGTGTAGCGGCAGGATATGGAGGTTGGTGACATCTTATCTTTTCCATGGTTCTCCAGAAGACTCTCCAAATCTTCACGAGTAATGAAGTTTGATAATTCCTTCGTTGATGAGTCATCCGTGACTTTGTCAGCTCCGTTATCAACTGGAATTACTTCAGGATTGGCGTCAGAGGATTTCTCCTTCTCTTTCCCCTTGTCTTGAGCTTTCTCTGATAATTTGTTAGTAAGAGTCTTCAGGTGATCCAATAATTTCTGTTGTGCCGCAGCCATATCTGTCTGATTCTTTGCAAGAGTCTCTTGCGTTTTAATAAGATCAACCATGGTAGGTGGAGGGTTTCCTATGATTTCTTCGGGATTTCGACCGAACAAAGGATGACCTTCCGCGTTGGCGTGAGGAGGAGTGATGTCACCACCATCAGTGTTGGTGGCCGGAACAGTTTCTAAGATATCTTCATTGTTGCTAGTGCTAGCGATATTTGCGTTAGGATTTGTGACCGATCATGACCTAAGACCAACCATCTTGTGAGAATGAGAGATTGCAACCGAGAGAATGATCTCCCACTGTGGTCTCCAATCTGTGGATGGGAAAAAACGATCTGCTGGTTTTTAAGGGATTGAGGAGACGACCGGATGAAGGAGGTTCCTCGAACCAGGCAAAATGCTAATCCTCACACAGATGCACCGCTGCAAAGGGGGTGCTTAGATTCGAGATATCAATTTGTAGTACTACGGCCTAAATCGAGACAACGATCGTTACAGAGTAAATTCGGTCACAAGAGAGGATGGGTTGATCTGTAGGAGGGAAGCTGAGAAATGTGTGGAATCGATGGTGATTCAAGGATTGTGGGTGTGTGAATTCTGAATATGATAAGTTCTGAATGATTGAAGTTAAACGATTATGAAGAAATTGCTCAATTGATGAGTTTGATGATCTCGTGTTGTCGAAAAGACGTGATATTATTACTCTGAGTATTCTATGTATTCGTTCTATTTTCGATTCTCTCTTCCTTCAATCTTGATTTAGGAACTTATTTATATTGCTGGAATTGTAGACACCATGATCCCATGAAGTGTGACAGTTAATGGAATCAAGGAGTGGAGAGGTGGAGATCGTGTTCGAAACCGGTTGTCCAACGTGTAAAGACTCGGTCGACCTTCCACCCACTACCTCGTGAATTCCTTCAACTGATTGCACGACTTGCTCACATTCTATCGTGTGTTTGAACACACGTGCCTTAGACCGCCACACCAAAACCCTAAGTGATATCCCCCCAAGTGACACGATTGATCGTCTCGTGGTTTGTTAGTCAATTGATGATTTCGTGGTTTGATGGGACAATGAGTCCACGTGGTTGCTGAGTCGAACAAGATATTCTAGAACCACCCACGAATTGAACGTGTCATGAGACAGAGGTATAATTCTTATGATGAATTGTTAAATATTGGTGGATTGTTGAACCGATATTCCTTAACTCGGGCAAATATTGATCATCTGAGCAAGTGTTGCTCTCGTGATGATTTGTTGAATATTTGACCGTCTGAGCATGTGTTGCTCATGAATGATTGGCAGTGTGCCAAGAATATTAATTAAAGTGCTGGTCTTTGAACCTAGCATAATTAATAAAATTCATGACCATGAGGTCACCATAGAATTATTAATATTAATTCATGACCATGAGGTCGTCGTAGAATTATTAAGGTTAGAGTCTGAAAGCATGGTCCTTGAACTCAGAAACCCTAATTTAACCGATTGACGATCAATTCATGGTCAGAAGTTTTAACCATCGGACGAATGAGGAGCAGATACATGAGACCGTGGATCAACCATGTAGTGTCCATATGCTCACGTGAGCAAATATGATGAATTCACGAAGAGTTCATGATTTGTTGGGTGAAAGAATGATTAAATGCTGGTTCAATCATTATTCAAAATGGTAGTCTGAGACTTAGGTGTGAAAACCTAATTAATTATGGGAGAGTTATGGACCGACCATAGAGTCATGGAGCCGGCCATGGGTTGTCCCGTGACCGTCTGATGGTCACTTCATGAAAAATCCAAAGTGTTTGGAAGTTTTGGACCTAATACGAGCAATTGTGCAAATTAGGTCAAAAATATGAAAATCGATGGTATTGGCTTCCGTGAGCCGAAGAGCTAATCTTGGTCGGTCAAGATAATGTGCTCGTGTCCCTAAGGTGTCCGCGTCTCAGTCTTGAGAATTTTGATATTTTCTGGTGCACGTTTGAGCGACCATTTGAGAAAATATGACAAAATCAGAGTTTTTTTATAAAACCGTCAAAACTTCATCGGACGAGGGAAAATAATGAAAAGTGAGGGAATTATGAAGTGTGGACCGGTCACAGTGATCACGTGACCAACTGTTGGTCGCTTGAGCAACCCCCAAACCCTAATTAACGTCCTTTACTAGAATTGATGTAGAATTCTCATACGGACTCGGATTTTGATGGTCCGGCCCTTCATTCCATACGGAAAAGAATTTACTATCTCCCCTCGCGAGAGGTTTTAGGTTTTGAGCTCGTTCGGGAGGAGAAAACAGCCCGAAAGTAAAATTCAAGAAAGATTTAAGGGGCCGGTCCCACGATAAAACGAAGGAGTTTTATTAAAATCAAAGAGTTTCCATGAGACGAAGGAAACACCATGAGACGATGAAAAATATTTATAAAATAAGGAATTGTGAGACTGGGACGCCGGTGGTCAAAGCACGGTCGGCCAGTTATGACCACGGTCCCGTGGTGTCTCTTCCTTAGTTTTACATATTTTGATGATTTTATGAAGGATTCATGAATTTTGAGAAATTTGATAAATTTAGAGTGTTTTCATGAATTGAAGGACTTTCCATGAGTTCATGGTCTTTGAAAAATATCAAAATAATAAAATTCGGCCATGTGAGATCATGGAGGCGTGACCGACTGGTCATGGCCCAATCCCACGAATTTTAATTATTTTTTAAATAATTTTTGGGTATTTTTTGACGATTTGAAGGAATTTTGAGAAAAATACCATGAAATCAAGGAAAAATAAGATAATTAATAATAAAATAAATAAAACAGGGCGTGTGGGACTGTCTAGGGCATGGCCGGCCGGCCAAGGCCCGGTCCCCATGAGTTTTCATAATTTATTTTATTTTATTATTATTTTTGATGATTTAAAGGAATTTTTTGAGGAAAAATACCATGAAATCAAGGAGTTTTTTCATGAAATTAGAGAAAAATAATAATAATAATAAAATAATAAGGACCGTGAGGTGTGGGCCGGTTGGGACCAAGGCATGGACGGTCGGCCAATGGTCACGCCCCACACACTCTCCTTGATTTTTGACGGACTCATAGAAGTACCACGAATCCGAAGAATTTCCTCAAGACGGAGATTTGATCAAACGAGAGAATTTTATCAAATCATGAAATATAATAAAAGTGTATTAAAAATATAGAATTAGCGTGGAACTGACCATGACACGATGAGTTGATCGTGTGTCCGTGTCCCAGCGCCTTGGTCAAATATTTTTAATTATTTTTTATTTTCTTCCCTATTTTGCATAGGTTCATCGTTTCGTCGTATTTTGAAATACTCGTTTGTGCGGTGATTGTTAATGCATCATCGTTGAATACACTTGCACCATTTGAAACAGGGCTTACTCAAAGGTAGCTCCGATGACCAGTCGTTAATTATTTATTACTAATTCATGAAATTCAATAGAGAATAATCTATGAAATGAGTAATAAAACGGATAGATGTTTACTGTTAATTCATAGGATCAGCTAAAGATTCGACTACGAACTCAGAACAATGAGTGATCGTTGCCATTCCATGGGATCGACGTTGATTCGACCATGGAATAGGAGAAATGATATTGCCATTCCATGGGATCGTCGTTGATTCGACCACGGAATCGGAGCAATGATATTGCCATTCCGTGAGATCGACGTTGATTCGACCACGGAATCGGAACAATGATATTGCCATTCCGTGGGATCGTCGTTGATTCGACCACGGAATCGGAACAATGATATTGCCATTCCGTGGGATCGTCGTTGATTCGACCACGTAATCGGAACAATGATATTGCCATTCCGTGGGATCGTCGTTGATTCGACCACGGAATCGGAACAATGATATTTCCATTCCGTGGGATCGTCGTTGATTCGACCACGGAATCAGAACAATGATATTGCCATTCCGTGGGATCGTCGTTGATTCGACCACGGAATCGGAACAATGATATTGCCATTCCGTGGGATCGTCGTTGATTCGACCACGGAATCGGAACAATGATATTGCCATTCCGTGGGATCGTCGTTGATTCGACCACGGAATCGGAACAATGATATTGCCATTCCGTGGGATCGTCGTTGATTCGATCATGGAATCAGAGCAATCTTATTGCCATTCCACGGGATCGTCGTTGATTCGACCATGGAATCGGAGCAATGAAGGGATAATTAACCTCATGGGTCTATGCCTAGCAGAATAAACTGACTACGATAGGAGCATTAATTATCCTGACATGACTTGCCGTTAATTATCCTTACATGACAAACTCGTTGTTTGTTCCTGAAGACGATATTGCCCCGTAGAGCCGTCCATCCCGTGATACTATATAGAAATGACTGAAAGTATTCAGTATTCATGAGATTATGCCGTTGACTGCACATCTACATGTACTCTGAGAGAAAGCACTCTCCGTTGAGAATTCGATGAGAGACCCGTGTCTCAATACTCACATGCGATTGCTGAACCGGCGGTCCGTACAATCATGAGTTTACGATCTTAGCCTTTGTTGAAAATCCACCATCTACACCTTGATATCCCACCAATGCCACAAGCCCACAACTCTAAATCCACTAGAGGTGCCCTTCCTTTACCACCATGATAATCTGCAACTACTACCACCAAAATCCCGGGAACGAGTTTGCTCTAGCAGCATTTGCTCTAGCAGCGATTCTAACCATTAGATCCTGTGAATGTGACGTCATTGCATGTTTTTTGTCTTCTGCTGACATCACATTTCTTTCATCCAACGGCCGCAAACGATGCTAGTTCAAAAAAATGCTCTAGCACTGCTAGAGCAAAATAATTTCCCAAAATCCCCAGATTCACCACCAGGCTAATCGTATGTTATAACCACCACTACCTCTCCTACATCACCAGACAACCGCTTCTTCCACCAGAATCATAATGACACCAGTCAAAACTATAACCACCTCTGCTTCCCTTCGTACATGAAGAACTATAATTGAACTCTAGAGTCTAGATATCGATACCAGATCTAACAGAGGAGGAGAATACAGAGTAGCACTAGAAAAGAAAAAAGAAAAATAAACCCAAAACAGTCTCTCCCCGAAAATGTGTTACCTGCCAGTTTCCCTTATCAGAACACGATGGGGGGGCCACTTTTCAAGTAGGTCAACCTCCCCCGAGTAAAACACCTTCCTTCCTTCCTTCTGGAAGCTCATCAGAATTTTTTACAGTGTCGATCCGAGAAGTAGAGATGCCGGGTTCTGACCCTTTATGGATTAGGCGCATGATGTTATACGGATCTCTATGTGGCGTAGGTATGACACTTTTTCCCTTTCTCTCACTCCCACTATTTATAATCTGGAAGAGTTGATCAATCTTTAATTTTCAATTTTATTTCTGTGTTCTGTTTGTTTGATCTCGATTAATGACGATGATGATGTTACAATGGAATAATCATAGCCATTTTAGTGGCTGCCGTTGAAAGTCAGAGTTTTTTCGATCCAAAACATCCAAAGGAGCAACTGACTGCTGAGGATGTTCTAGAGAAGCAGCGGCAGCATTTAGAGACCCGTAATAATAATGATATGATAAATAAGGCTGTTGAATAAGCCACCGTTTCAAGTTTTTTGCTTCAGTAATTCAACGTTTTATTTATGATTCTATTTTGTTATAATCTTTTAGAGATCCACGGATGTTAATTTTGTTATGTAAATGTTGTTATCTCCAATAATCTGTCTGAATTCATTTTTGGGTCATGTAGAAGAATTCCCTGTAGAGAAGATGAGAGGCTTGGAAGTAGCAATTCTAGCATTTTAAGAATATTGAAATGGATGTTTTAAGACTAGTGTTGTCTTCCGAGTATATCTAGCAATTCTATGATGTTTGGGTGGTCCATAAGATTAAGCTTGCTCATGTCATTAAATACTAGTCACTTAAGAGGTATTTGACTGTTTCGGTTTACTACTCTGTACCATACTTCTGTAAGTTAAATCTATACTTAACTGGTTATGTTTAACTCTTGAATTAGTTCGATTCATCAATGTTACAACGTCAGGTCATCTATCAACTGTAAAAGATTTGCTAGGGTCGGTAGCTCAGTGAAAAAGTTTCAGTTTTTTCCTTTCGTTCCGTTTGGGAGAATTTCTGAGTCTTGCTTCTTTCTGCCGATGGACACTTAAGTAAAACAAAATCTCAGGGAAATCGAAATGATACTGGAATGTCATTCAAAAGGTAAAGATGACCTTCGGCATAGTTTATGATACTGTATGGTTAAACTGACATGGCCGGCTGAATACTGGATGCAGGCCTTGTATATCTGTGCTGAAGTATTGAGCTAGATAGGAAGGGAGATTCTGTAGATTTATTCTGTTTCTTCCCTGTGTTCCCATCCCTGTCGGTTGTCAATGACATGAAATTAGATTGTTAGGCCGGTTCCTATGGGTGTGGCAAATCTAGGTTTGCACCCACTATGGAGCTGGCAAACAAGCAAACTAGCCAGGCCAGGTCAAGTTTCCACCGAGCGGTCGAGACTTGACCGCTCGGTATACAAAAAACCGGTAGGTCTACGTTCCACCGCCAACGGTCTAGACTCGACCGCTTATATCATCTCATCTAACGGTCATCATTTCATCATCCTATAAATACAATATCAAATTTCATTTCAACTCGCTGTCTCACACCATTTCTTCAATCTCCATTCTTTCACTCCACAAATCCAACATCTCAGTTCGAGTTCGAGCTCGCAAATTTAGCATAGCTGAAGATGAATTCATTGGCAGGCATTATGTTTTTGTTATACAAGATATGGTCAATGATGGACAACATCAACAACAAGGTATTGTATGGAGTCGCATATTTCAGAGATTTCAAGAAGAAACATTGAACCTCAATAATCGAGATGCAAATGGATTGTGTCATCGCTTCGGAATAATCAGCAAGGCTATCGAAACCGACAAAATGGCCAAAACGCATTTGATGTGGAGCAAATGTGTCGGCTCAAATGGCGCAACAGAGTGGGAAAAGATTTTCAATTCGATGGTTGTTATCTTATCTTGAGGGTGTTGCCCAAATATGATGAGTTTAGATTAACAACCCAAATATGATGTATCTTTCATTTGCACGATGCATCTTTCATTCGTATCAAATTTTAATTTTAAGATATTATTAATATAAAACTAGTGCATCTTTCATTAATTTTAGAATTTTAATTTACATTAGTGCCTCTTTCATTCATCTAGATATGACTTACAATAAAGACTTTAAAAGTAAAAATTTGGGACAATGTTCTTCATCTTGTTTATCTTTTTCATTTCACCAAACTTCCAATCAATGCGCTCATGAATGGAGTTTTCTTTGTTTATCTTCTTCTTTGCCTTCAAATTTTCCTTCCCTTGAACTTTTCTTTGTCTTTTCTTAGTTGGAGGTTTAATTTGGTTAATATCCAAAACTTGTAGACTTCTTTGGTTTTTACACATTTCTTTATAACCTTCACATATCTTACTAACGGCGGCTTCAAGCACCACTCCGGAAAAATCAAGTTGGGATTCATACTTTGCCATTTTGAAAGATAAGATAGAAATTTTTTGTGTAAAAAATTTGGTGTAATTTTTGTGTTTGAATGTCACATTTTTATAGCGGTGGAGAAAGAGCCGTTGGAGGTTTGAAATCAACCGAATGGTTGAGACTCCATCGCTTAATATTTTTACGATAGTAGCGCGGCCAGCTGGCATGGCAAATGGGTGGATTAGCCAACCCCATAGGAACCGGCCTTATTAAGTTTGTATCTGTATCTGATGTTATGTTATGATGCTATTGCTCAGATTTCACTCTTTCCATTTATTTGTTGCAAAGTGATCAGTGCCATTTTTATGATCTTGCTGGTAAAAAGTAAACCTGTACTGTCAATGGGATTAGGTATAACCGTTAAAAATTGCTCTACCAGTCACTTTATAAAAATACCAAACATTGACTATAAATTTTTTATAAAGATATTTGGGATCCTCTTTGGGATCTGAATATATGAATTACAGAGGAGGTGGGTAAAAATGTAGAAAAACTACAGAGATACCCATTCATTAAAATCGAAGGGAATAGCTCTAAGCAATCTCAAGTATACAACAAAAATAATATTTGAAAAAGAAATTACAATCTAAGTAGGTTGTCGTCCTGGTGTTAACTGTTTTTGTTGTGCTATACCTTCCCAAGTCCATATAATGTCTTTTAGGGAAGGTCTCAGATCATCGTTATAGAACTTCTGATATTCCAGTGTATCTCCAGCCCTTTTCTTCATCTCTATCATATGAAACGAAGGTGTAACCTCGAAGATCTCTGCATCTATGGACAGGTGACCCTTTCTTCCTTCTTTGCTTCCTAGAAACGATAATAACCCGTTTTTCTTTGTCACTTCAAAGCTCTCCATCTTTGCAGCATTTTCTAGTTTTGCTACAATTGTGTTGGGTGATCTTGCTATGGTAAACCTTACTTCTGATTTTTGCTCATTTTCTTTCTGAAACATACCTGATAGATTGAATCCTTGAGACAAAGAAATAATGTCGAATGCATTTAAGGAAGTAGGTTTCACAGAATGCACCACCATCCTTGTCTCAGAATTATCTTCTGTCTTCATCTCAGGAATATTGTCCTTATTTATCTCGGGATGATCATCTTCTGTAGTTGTTGCAAATGCAGCTTGGACGTCTCCCAACTCCACCTCGGTTTCTTCTTCTTGCGGTCCGATGTACTCAACTAGTTTGAGTCCCTGCGTAAACCAAGGGTGCACCATGAGTTTTTCAACTGTGATTCGCTGATTCGGCTTTGGATCAAGAATTCTCAGCAAAACCTTTCGGACGTCTACTGAGAACCATGATGGGAACTTAAATTCGGCTCTCCGGATCTTCCTGTACATCTCCATTATATTAGAGTGATGAAAAGGGAGATAACCAGCGATAAGAACATAGAGAACAACCCCACAAGACCATAAATCAGCTTTTTCTCCGTCATAACCTTTCCTGCAAATGACTTCAGGTGCAACATAAGCAGGTGTTCCACATGTGGTATGGAGAAGACCATCTTGTTTCCGTGATTCCGATAGCGCACTTAACCCAAAATCTGAAACCTTAAGATTACCATCCTCATCGACGAGGAGATTCTCAGGTTTAAGATCCCGGTGGTAAACTCCTCGGCTATGACAAAAATCAATTGCACCAATAAGCTGTTGAAAATATTTTCGAGCCACCTCTTCACTGAGTTTACCTTTTGCAACCTTATTGAAAAGTTCTCCACCTTTGATATATTCCATGACGAAATATATCTTTGTTTTGCTGGCCATGACTTCGTAAAGCTCGACGACATTAGGATGTTTAATACGTTTCATTACAGATATCTCCCGTTTGATTTGGTCCATCATTCCAATCCTCATAACCTTCTCTTTATGTATCATCTTGATCGCAACAGATTGGCCTGTTTTTATGTTTTTTCCGTGGTAGACCTTTGCGAACGTCCCTTGGCCAAGAAGCTGTCCGAGCTCGTATTTATCCAGCAAAATGATCGGTTGCTTCTCCATCGTTTCTGTTTGTGCTCGTCCTCGTTCGAAATCTATGTCAAAGACAGAATAAACCCAAGAAGACGACCTATACCAGTAGTCTAATTCTTTCTGTAAAGAAAATCTATGGATTTTAATTAATAGGAAGCCAAGATCTGTTAATAAGGTGAAGAAATTGGATATATATATAGTAAAATGTGTGTGATTAGATTGAGAAAGAGCTTTTGCTGTAATTTCTCACAGCTATAGTCAGTAAAACAAGAAATTAACATATGAAAATTCTTGGCATATCCATATGCACATAATCCTGCAAAAAATGTATATGATCCCTAAAGAATTACTGAGTTTTATGAGTATCACAACACGAAACTAGAATAGATGAAAATGAAAATAAATCAACTTAACTAATGTTAGGTTGGTAATGAAGATGATGATATTTGAAGTTTGAGTTTGCTATTTATAGAGAAAATAAGAAGACTGTTTCTATTCCTATTTTAATACTATTAGTCGGATAAAACTGGATTTTAATGGTAGACAATTAAAAGGCATATCCACTTGGGTAATATTGAAGGGGTGCACGTATAACAACTGTTGAATTATAATTTGGATTAACTAAAAAAATAGTTTAGTTGAGAAATAGAGAATATAGTTAGAAATTCGTAAAAGTAAGACTAAAATAAGTTTTTGATGAAGTGGAAACAAAGTTGACCTTTTCATTTGGATAAAATGGAGAAGGAAAATGATTGTTGCACCGTGCGGTGCAGAAACCGTGGAGAGAGTGTGAGAGAGGAGAAGAAATGATGGCCCCCACCCCCTGCACTTTTACAGATCTCGATGGTTAGAGGGGATCCTGGACTGTCCGATCTCCTCTCGGTGCACGCTGCGGTACAAAACCGTGGTGCGTGTAGCACGGCCGAATGGAGAATTAGTTTGGATAAGTCGTTTGTCAACTGGATTGGGTTGTTGAACTCGAGTGACTGCTCTCATCTGCAATTCTACAAAGTACGTCGATGATTCTATGCTGTGGGAGTGCGTGAACATTTTTTTTTTTTTTGTGAAAATTCATGAAGAGACACTTCTATTGACATATATGATGGGTTTGTTTGCAGAAGAAGTTTAGAAATTTCGAGAATCATGTAATCCCTTTGCATGTTTGGTAACTTACGGGGTTTACTCAATAAATATTTTTATCGATTTCCAAAGAGTTTAATGGATTTACAAAGTATTGTGTTATTGGTTGTATACTTTTAAAATCTCTTTCAAAGTTTATGTTACTCGTTGTAGATTGTCAAAAGGTCTTCTAAATTTTGTGTTACTCGTTGTAAACTTGAAAACTCAAAGACTTTGCATACTTATCTATTTTCAAGACTTTGAGTGACTTTTGGTTATATATTTGCCTTTGATAAAAGTCTTGCAAAATATGTAAAATTTTGGAAGACTTCCAATTTTTTTATAAAGATGTTTTTTACACTATCTTATTTTTTTTCATAAATACACAATCTATAAAACTCCTATTATAGATGAGTATAAATTATATGATATGATTAAATATTTTTATTAATTTTAATTATTATGTACAAATGTACAATACTAATTTTTTTAATTTATTGTGACACTTTATTGTATTTCATTGAACCAAAAAAATAAGTTATATATATAAAATAATAATAATTTAGTTTAATATAGTTGAAGTTACTATAATAAATAAGCTACAATAAATTTTATATTTATGTCTATCATGCATATTTCCATATAAAATTTGTTTATACAACTCTTTAAGACTCTATAAATGTCTGCAAGACATTAGACAATTCTGCATAACTTCGCAAAAATTTGCTCAATTCTGTATAATTCTCGCAAAGTTATTAATTTTCATGACTCTTTTTAAATCTCTACAAATCTACAAATGTATTTATTGAGTAAACCCCCGTTAGTTAAAATTATTAAGATTCATAAAATTCTTTTGTTTTAAAGTCCATGTATTGTTTGACATTACCCTCAAAATCTTAAAACTGTATATATATGGGATTTATAATTTTAAAAAAATGGATCAATAAATCCTTTTATAAATTTCCAAGGAATCCTAGGGGAAAGGGTCGGACACCATACGAAGGATTTGCTGGAAAAATGGTTCCCGTAGGAAACGTAATTTCAGGGATTTCGGCAACCAAACGCACTAAAAAAAACATATTCCACCAAATCACTTGGACCCATAAACCCCACCTTAAAATTCTGCATCCAAACCCACCGATTTCAAGGACAAAAAAATGGGGAAAAAAGTGAATTAACATGCATTGTCACGGGGGCATAATACATGGAACATGGTTCGTCGTATTAGGTATTAGTTTAGTATCAATACCTATTCATACTGATATCATACCTTCGACTCAGCGACACGAATGATACTTCGGTAATAGTGGAAAGTGCAGTTATATGTTTACTTTTCATCTTGATTTGTTTAGCTTACATATTTGGTTGTTACATTTCGCCTCCGAATTTTTAATCAGATATCCGCAAAAATAAGTTATGATTGGAAACTATTGAGAAAGAGAAAAAACCGTGTGTTGATAAATCCGCTTTTCTGAGTCAAATTGTTTTCTCTTTCTCCCTCCTTGTTGATGTTTTTCTGGTTTCTTTTTTATGTTTCTCTTTTATGTATGTCTACTTCTTCTTCTTTTTTTCCGAATCAAATCAGACTAGTCTTTTCTAAATTTTGACCTTACCGGTTCTCTCCATGCATTTTCCTTCAACATTGCTTATTTTTATTGTTAGTTTCTGAAGAATCTAATACTTTAACCGCTCATACTTGAGTCTTTCAATTTCCTTTTATTGTTGTATTTATCTGAATCCTCTTTAATGTATTGATACATAGTAGGTATTGCTAAGCATATGGTGTCTTTTGCGTTGTTTAAGGTCCTTTTGATTATAACATTTATCCCCTTTTGAGAGCTTTCCCTGCAGTGAAGTATCAAGTCAAAGAAAGCAGTTTGATCGAAATGGTTAAAGGGATTTCTTTGTACAATCACTCATGCAACAAGAAATAAAAAGGAATGCATTAATCTAATAGTTGAAAAATTGAATAACATATTGCAACAGGGGCGGGGAAAAATAATTAATTAAACAGGCATAAATATTCAAATACAATCTAATGTTAGAACTACTAGTTAGTTTCAGATGAGATGTTTCTATATGCCACGAGATTCTGTAAATGCAATTGAAGCTCTCCAAAGAATGTTTTGGTGGTGGAAACAAAATAAAAAAGGCTTATACTTAATCTCTTCGAATTCAGTTTGTACTCCAAAATAGTGGCGAAGAATGGGATTCAAGAATAAGCTCTTTTAACAAAATTAGCATGGAGGGAATGTGATGAATGGAGATTTATGGAAACTAAATATATATTTTTATTATTATTATTATTTGTATTTTACTAATGATATTTTTAGAAGAAAAATAATCAAAATTCGGATTTATTAATTAGGGTAATTTTATAAGTGTCAAGAAGTTTATTTTAAGAGTTTTAATAAGTTATGAAAGTTGCCTTAAGGTAGTAGATACTTTAGGAAACAATTTTTTTGTATTTTTGTTAAGTTTGTGGTTTGTTTAGGGAGGGTTATCTATATAAAGAGCTCCAAAAGGAAACAAGTTTTTTTATATTTTTGTTAAGTTTAGGGTTTGGTTATGGGGGGTTATCTATATAAAGAGCTCCAAAAACGAAAATTATAAGACTCTTTTGATTATTAAAATTATTTTGTTATTGTTAAACTTTGTTTAGATTTATTGTTATTTTTATTTTTAGTCGGGTAAAACCTAAGGCCAAAATAATCAGCATATCCATAGTTGTGATTCTTCGGAGTTGAGAGGTCTGGATCATTCGTTCATAGTCGATTTTCGCAAGAATAATTAGAGGTATGAACGATTATCGGTCACTTTTTTCTATTTTTATTCCGCTGCGAAAATTATCATCTTTAGACGTTTCCGATCTCTGCATCGTTGGTATCAGAGCTAAGTCGATTTTAGGGTTGATAAGATGTCACCAATAGTACAAATCGGTCGTGGTCAAGGTCGAGGTCGAGGAGGTGCTCTAGAAGATTATAATGCATTAGGAGAACAAATACTTGAAGATATCTAAGGTATGTTGGTTCGACATAAAATTGTTGGTATTTTTAATGACGTTCCTGAAGATGATGTACGTACTGAAGAAGTTGTTTCTGGAGATCAAGAAGATAATGATATATTTTATTTTCCTATGGTCGAGAGTAAACTAGTTGTTGATTATTGTGATATGCAAATGGTTTCTCATATCTACCAAAGTAAGAGAGAACTCGTTGAATCAACCTATGAAGATCGTTTTTGGATTTTCGGCATACGTCATGCTTCCATACGTATGTAAAGTTTTTTTTACACTGCATTAGTTCATATTTTTGAAGATTGTCATCAACAAGTTATGCATGCAGAACATCGTACCGGCAAGATTCGAGAAAAAATCTTCTCCAATACGGTAGAATGATGAAGGGAGATTTATGGAAATATAATTTTCCTATTATTATTTTTATTTTATTAATGATATTTTTAGAAGAAAAATAATCTAAATTCGGATTCATCAATTAGGGTAGTTTTAGAAGTGTTTAGAAGTTTATTTTAAGAGTTTTAATAAGTTAGGAAAGTTGCCTAAGGTAGTAGATACCTTAGGAAACAAGTTGTTTATATTTTTGTTAAGGTTAGGGTTTGTTTAGGGGGAGTTATCTATATAAAGAGCTCCAAAAACGAGAATTATGAAACTCTTTTGATTATTAAAATTATTTTGTTATTGTTAAACTTTATTGTTATTTTTATTTTTAGTTGGGTAAAACCTGAGGTCAAAATAATCATCATATCCATAGTTGTGATTCTTCAGAGTTGCGAAGTTTGGATTCTTCGTTCATATTCGTTACTCGCAAGAATAATTAGAGGTCTGGACAATTATCTGTTACTTTTTTCTATTTTTATTCCGCTGCGAAAATGATCATCTTTAAACACTTCCGATCTGCATCAGAATGAGATCTACAAATCAGCTCGTTTTATAAAATTAGCATGCAGGACAATTACCGGAAAAGATTTTATGTGGGTGAAAGCTTTGAAGGCAAACTATTTCAAAAACACACCCACTAAAATGGTGGGGAGGAATGAGATTTAAGAATAAGCTCTTTTGATAAAATTTGTACGGACAAAAGATTTTATGTGGGTAAAAATTTGAAGGAAAATATTTCAAAAACACACCTAGTAAAGGATAATATAAGCTTTAAAGGAGCCTAAATTTTGCAGAGCATTTATACATGTACTCAATGGGTTAAAAAGTTCCATATAGGTAAAGTTTGAGAAGGAAGAAAAGATAAGAGAAATGCTGGACAAGTGGACTCTTGGTGACAATTGAAGTGATAGTATTAACAAAAGCTATCATAATGACAGTAATGTGCACATACAAAATTTTGATTTAATGAAGGAGAATACAAAAGGATGGAACATCCAGAAGCTGCAACAATACTCAATCAAAAAATTAAATGCCAATTATTCTTGTGGCAAGTTTCTTATGACATCCTCCCGATCATGAAAAGAATTGCCAGGCATGTTAAATCTAGTCCACAATATGCAAATGATGTAATGGAGAGGATGAATCTACTATTCATATGCTCATCGATTTCCCTTCTGCTCAGGAAGTCTGGAATCACATGGATAGACACATTTTGAATACATTAAGGGATGTTGATAGAATACAACATTGAAGGCAAACTTGGATTCATGAGGAAGTTTATATTTCTTTCAAGAACAACATAAAATTAACTTTGATGTGGTTTATTTGGAAATCAAGTTGTGATCTTGTCTTTGAAGACATTAAAAATCCAGGTAGTTACATATACCGCAGAGTCAGCAGCTCTAACATTCAGATCACTCTAAATAACATTGTTGATCCTTACAATAGTTACCCTCATACTAATACTAGGAATATAAATATAAATACTAGTTTGACTAGACCACCACCAAACTAGGTCAAAAGGAACGTTAATGCTTTTTTTTTAAGGAAACCTTATTGTAGGTGTAAATCTAATAATTTGAGATTTTTCAGGAACACTGGTAAGGGCAAGAATTTTTAGTGCCAGATCAAAGAAAGCTGAGAAATCTAAATCTTTGTTCATGCTTGAAATTAAAGTGGGATAGTCATCTTCAGCAGAAGAACATAATTGAGAGTGATAGCAAGTTTATTCTTCAGAGTGTGAATGTTAATATTGATTCAGTCAAATGGGAAAATCGATCTCTTATCCAAGAGTCCAGATATAGAACTAGGGGTTTAAGTTATGTTGAAGTTAGATGTAGAATTATGAATGAAAATAAAACAGCTAATATGCTTGCTAAACTTTCCAGAATAAGTAGAGAAAGTAGTAACTTAGATGTTAAAGTTCAATTTAAATGGGATTCTGCGTGTAGTAGTGAGTCTGTGGAAGTTTAAGTATGTTGTTGTGTGTTTTGTAGCCCTTTGGATTTTTTTATTTCCTAATGAGATATCCTTATTTTTATTTCGTATTAAAGAAGAATTATGATTAAAAATAAATAAGTTCATCAAGGGCATCATAATATGTTACTTTAGTTTGTAACTCTGCATAAGTCTGATATAGACCGATACATATGGACACCCTTCAGACCATTATTTTCCATATCTGTTGCATTTGTATTTGTTGACATTGATTCAAGATCCTTAGTTATATGTATCTAGTGTGTCAGTTTCATATCATATAACAAAACGTATAACGTATTAATACTGTATCAACCAGTATAACTTCCCGATAATAACTGACGTGAAATAGAAAATACATATAACGTTAAGGGTTGATATTAGACAACAAGATAATTCACAGTCTCAGTATACGCTTGATGAATATAATTCGATATTTTATGATTCAGGCCAGCAACTGCATTTGTTATCATTCACGGGCTACCTTTCTTCAGAATAGAGAGTCAACTGAATTTTGGATCAACACGCTCCGTACTCAATACATGACTGTAGTGATTGACAAATAGAATCCTTTTAATTTTCATCTAATTCATGCTCATATCCTTTACAATCGAGATATTATCTAAAAGAGAAAAGCCAACAATTTACTAGCTACTCGAGTTTTGAAGAAGAAATGAACTCTAACTTTAATTTTTATTTACACATTATTATGACCAGCGAAGATAATGAAATATACTCGACCATATAATATAATTTTTTTTTGAATTACAATATTTTTTGTTTCTAAAAAGGATGAAATCCTTCCAATGGATATAAAAAATAAAACTTGTTCTTTGGTAAATCAATTGCAAAACGCTTCCGGTCTTTATTGGAAGTTCTTGCTGTTTTATTTCCAATTATTTCTTTAATTAAGAAAAAGAGAGAATAGTGTGAGTTCTCTATATCCCACTCCGGAATTTTCGAATTCAATGATTAATTCAGATTTATTTAACTACTCTATTTTCATATCCAAAAATCTTCGACGAATTAAACAAATTCATTAGTTTATTTTTGTTTTTCAACTGGTTAAAACTTTGGTTAAAAAATTACGCGATATTAAAACATGAAATCAAAACCAGCTGTAAAAATTAGGTTGGTAAACCTAGGCTATTGATATAGAAATGTAAGAACCTAGATGATTGATATAAGTATGAGAAGAGCCAGCTATGCCGAGCTAGATTAACCTACTCTAATACTACCTCCGTTTCAGGAAAAGTGTTACTTTCACTTTTTCATTTTAGCTTAAAAATATGCCAAATTAAAAAAGTGAAAGTAATATTTTTCCTGAAACGGAGGGAGTACATCACTATAAATGATAAGAATTTCTTTCCCCTGAAATACGATAAGAACTTGTTATTCATATACGTCAAAACAAATTCAACACTTAGTCGTAAAACAGTTAAGATCATTCCTTTGTTATACGCAGGCATAGCCTTACGATGGTGGAGAGTCGAGATTATGGCAATGATCCCACTCGTGCCTGTTAAAATTTCATCCCCTTTAATCTAATAGTGGAGGAGCTTTTGGAACATTTTTCACGCAAAAAAGGGTCGCGAATACACCAAGAAATATGAGATATAATCCAAAATTGATCACTAAACGTATATACTCGGATGGAAGATTGACAGATTTTTAAGAGAAGCAAAAAAGCAATTGACATTAGAAGTGCATGGAGTGTAAATATGGATTGACTATAAATTTTGTATCTAACTAGAGAGCTGATATGTAATTTTTTTTTTTTTTTTTGTTGTTGAGATTTGAAACTTCATAACTTTGCTAGGTTCAACCCTCACTAGCCTATGCGATTTTGAAGGGCATTTTAGGTATTAAGGATCAGTAGGATCTACTTCATCATGACCTTATTTGCCACTTTACTATAACAGTCCCCAAAATATCTTTGGGGTTATAAGAGCAATTCATATATCAATGAACAAAATAAAAAAATTGTTGAGCCACGTGAGTTAATAAATGCGTTTTTGCACTACTGTAAATCATAGTAAAATGAACAGATTTGGTTTTTGAGGGTCCCACTACTATTTCTTTTTAATATAAAATATTTTTTAAGATAAAGTTAAAAATATAAAATATTATATTTGGTGAGATAAAATACCTAGCTTGATTGGGGTATACCAAATGAGACAAAATATGGTCATTTTGAAGTAAAAGAGGTCACCCCTTAACCAAATATTTTCAAAATGGCAAAATTGCCCTCGTTTAATTAACACTAAAATTTTGATTAGGTTAATTAATTGGGTTTAGATTAAAAAATTTAAAATGAAAATTCAGTAGATTAAACCTTTAATCAGTCTTATGACTTCGATTTCGATCAAAAAATTTGGTTTTCCAAAATGTTTAAGGTCGGAAAGGTAGACGTTTGAATAAAGTGCCGGCAATAACTCCCCATCATGGTCTACGTTTAAATAAAATGCTGACCAAATGTAGCCAGCATGGTCCTTGGATGAAGAAAACGCCGACCATTTGTTGGCCGGAAGGGTCTTTGAATGAAGAATAACCCGACTTTATTGGGGCATCAATCTTACGGTCGACATGTAAATATTTCATACAATGCCGGCTATAATATAGTCGGCATGAAGATAATTTATAACATTGCCGGCTGACATGTAGCCGGCATGTTAAGGATTTCTAACCCTGCCGACCTGTACTTATACCAAACAGAAAACAGAATATGGGAAGATGTAATTCACTTTATTCATGCAATTTTAGTTACTACATTGATTGAAATATAAAACCTAACTCCTTGTCGACGGAAAAACGATTGCACTTAGCATGTGCATCAAGCCTTTGAACCCCTAGGCGACCCTAGTGGACGAGTTATAATCTCACGAGGGTTTACATAGAGGTCTACCCACAAAACCTATACAAAAGCTTCTAAAGCCATCAATCTTCCTCCTCCGAAGACGAAACATCATCCAAGTAGTCTGGGTTATCCTCCGAGATTCTTTCTTCCAAGAAGTGATAGCTTGCATCGAAAGCGAATGCTTCTCCCTTTTCCTCCAAGTAGCATGCTTTCACGACTTCGTGCTACAAAAACACAAAAAGAAACTTACATTTTTTAGTGGTGTTTAGTTGGAAGATCAAACAACATGGGTTACGTAAAAAAAATAACAAAATTACTTACAATATTGTGCAATGGACAAGGTGAAGGGGCGAGTGTTAAAAATACGAGGTTGGAGAGCCAAAAAATGAAGTATCGCTTTTTCGATGACTAGGTGCCTAGCTTGGATTTTTTGAACACTTCTTGCATTAGGATTCCCAAACTACTGGATAAATTTGTTGTGTACCCTAGCCCAAAAGGTTGTAGAATCCTCCCTTTCGGAGGATTGACGTCTAAGTCGATTTTCCGCGTACCAAGCTTTGGTGATTGCCAAATCTTCATTTGAATCAAATGATGCCATTATTGTTTGTAGAGCTATTGGGTGAGTTAGATGAAGTGTATGATGGTATGAGCTTTGGAGAGTATATGCAAATAGTTGTGTGTTGTTTTGTAGAGAGAAGTAGTGTATTTATAGGATTGTGACCAAATTTGGCCGTTATAGTGCCCAAGTACAAGTCAATCAATGAAATTGTACTTGCCAGAATTTTGAATTTTCCGGCGAGATTGTTTTTTCTCAATATGCCGACTACCTCAGGCCGGCAGGTTGAGAATTTTATAACCATGCCGGCGTTATGATGGTTTTAGGCATCAAGAGATCATTTTCTTCTGTCAATACTCCGGCAATGTATTTTGACATTTGGCTGCCGGCTATGATATGGTCGGAAAGGTATAAGTTTATAACCATGCCGGCGTGATGATGGTTTTAGGCATCAGGAAAAGGTATTTTCTGCAACAAATGGCCGGAATGTTCTATAACATAATACACTTCCGGTTGTATATTATCCGGCTTGGTAATGATCTGACTATCATGCCAACCATGGTATGCAAGAATTTGTTGCTGTCAGGGCTGGCAGTATGACACTTCCAAACCTTGCCGGGCGTGCTTTGGTCGACAATGTAACTTAAAAAAACATGTCGGCCATTTGTCTTGAAACTTTACGTAGCTAAACAAACCATTCATTCAATAACTAGAAATCCAACACTTGTTGTCCAAAATAAGAAAACATGTCCCATAAACCTTAAAAAAACATTTGTCCAACTATTAACCTTAACATTTGTCCAACACAACATAAAGAAATAAACTAGGAAACGATTCATTCACCACGACCACGGCCCCGTTTAGGAACACCACCACTACTACTACCTTCACCACACGACCACTACGATCCCTGTTTTTGTCAGCATTCATCTTGGCTTGTGCTTCCTTCCTGTATTTTTCTTCCCTCTTTACTTTAGCATCATCTTGCTTGAACATTTCATAGGAATCCTCATTGTCAAGATTACTAGCATAATGAATGTGCTTGGTTTGCTCTTCAATCGACAAAGGCTCTCCTCTTTCTCTCGCGCAACACAACAACTTCACAAAGGTCTTCAAATGCTCCTTCTATTTTCAGTTAAACAACAAATAATTAATAGAATAATTCGATAATGTAATCTTAAAAAAGTAAGAGCAACTCCAAAATACTTACAAGGAATTTAGGAATTGTTGCTGAGTCATTTGTTTCCATCTTCCTCTTACGAGCCAATTGTTCAGCAGTCATTTCCCTAATCACAGTAGGACGAGCCCAACCCAAGTACCACGACATGTATCTCTCATGAGCTTCATGACCTTCGGTCACCTCATCCAAAAGACTCGTATCAACTTTATGGTCAAGTTTTCCGTTCCAATGTTTTAGAGCTGGCGATGGAGCGTAAGCGACGTTAATAGTTTTTTGGGATGTGCTGCAGTCCTCCCTTAACACTTTAAAGAACGGCTCAGTATCTAAATGGGGTTCTTCTTGGACGTAACCCAATTATCGCATTACCCGATGTGGATCGTACATTGAAAATTCATGGAAGAACAACAAGTAGGGAAGTGCTCATATATCCAAACCTATGCAAACACAAAGTTTAGTAAGAATCAAACATTACAAGCATTTTTCAAATATAAATGATTTACACAATAAAATTACCTGGAAGAGGCATATATTTTCGTTAACTTGCGCCGTTAGTTCCCTTGAAGACTTTGTCAACTCATTGTTCAAGAAGGCGATCACCGCAGTACGCCAGGAATACTCATGCATCTTATCTAAGGGATCCAATAGTTGCAAATACCTGGCGTCAACCAAGATTTCGGAACTGTCGGGGAAGATACATTTTCCCAGGACGTAGAGCAGATAAGCTGACGCGGTAACATTGATTCACATCAAGTCCACCCTTCCTTCCTTATCATATATTTCCTTGGTCCCAGATAATGTATCCCTCAGCTTCTTCAGATTAAACATCTTGCTTAGATTACCATCCTTCATCCCAAGCATATACTCCGTCTCAACCTGATTCCAACCGAACAAAGTTTTGGTCAATTTGAAGATATTCTCCCATTCGATGCCATTATCGAAGCCCTCACTGATTTCTTTTCCCTCAACCTCGAGGCATAGAATTTGATGAGCATCATCGGGAGTTATTGCCATCTCACCGAATGAGAATAACATTGTATCGGTCTTTTCGTAGAACCTCTTACAGAATGCAGATAAGGTAACTCTATCATACTCAACATTTGAACTCTCCATAGGCCACAACCCGGAGTTTTTGACAATCGCTTGCACCTTGTCACATTCCTTGTCAAGGTCCCAGTTTTTAGTCACTGAACATGAAGCTTTGCGCCTCAAGAGACGAATGGCATGCTTGTGATCCTAAATACCAAAAATACAAAACGAAAAGAAATACAAACATTTGACGCAAATTTAAGATAGTTACACACTTAAATGAAAAACAAAGACGGATTGAGATTTCTTACGATAGTATTATGGATCGTACATGCCCATGAGTCTTTGTAACCAAAAAGAACATTCCCACCATCTTCTGGGGTCCCCCTTAGAGGCTCATCTTTTTTCAATGTAACCATCAACTGAGAGGGAGGAATGTGGGAATTAGCTGGTTTAGTGATAACACTTTTCTTCTTTACAGTTGCATTAGTACTTGCAGCTTGGGTTTGTTCCCCAACTTCTTCTTCGTCTTCTTGCTCCTCTGCCTCTTCAACAATTTCATCTTGGATATCCTTACCTTGATCTCCATCATCTCCATCATCATCATTACCTCCTCAAATAGGTGGCATGTCTTGATTACCATCATCATTATCATCATCATCATTGTGACCTCCTCCAGCAGTCAGAGTTCTTCCGAAAACATCATCATCATCACCTCTTCTACTAGATAGAATTGATTGGTCTTCATCTTGAGTCTCGTCTGAATCACTGGGTTCCGATGGTGGTTCATAATCATCATTCGGTACACGGATCTTGAGTGTTCCCGGCACAACGTATGCCCCTCGATGTGTTGAAGTCGAGAGTTTATCACCAACACGAGGAGGTCTTGAAGGAGGACTAAGATATTTCAGATCTTTCTTCTTTTTCGTTTGTAACCTGAACAAGAACAATTAAGAAAAAAATTATAAGTCGGCATGCTCAACATATATAACCATTCCGGTGGACCAAGGTCGGAAGGGTGGATATCTAAACAACAAGCCGGATAAACAATGGTTGGGGTGTGTGTGTGTGTGGGGGGGGGGGGGGGGTTATTCCAATAACCTGTCGATTTTTAAAAAACTATGACTGGGTTTTCAACTACAAAAGTCGGCAACATCTATAATAAAAACAACACCGGATAACATAACGCCGATGGGGTATTATTTACATACCATTCCGACTTTCATAATTCAAGGAATCAGGAAACACTAAAAAACTGAAATACACCCGGCAAGTTAAAAGTTTATAACCGACCCGGCTTAAAAAAAAAACGTCGGCATGCTTATATGTTGAATAACTTCCCGACCCTGTAAAAGAAGTTAAAAAAACTAAACAACCAGCACGATATTCAACCTAAGAGCATCCCGGCAGAATACTAAATATGAAATCCCGGCAAGGCCGTGAAACTAAAACCTTGCCGGGAAAATAACTGCAAATTCAGAATTTTGATTTTTCTGACCTAATTTGACATGCAAACATGAAATTGAAGTACTGGAGTGAGTTTAAGTAGGCCCTTACTTTGTTAATCGCACCATTTCTTCGTTTTGAGCGGGTTCAATTTCTTCTTCTTCAACTGTTTTTTTCTTCTGTTTTTGTTGAACTAATTTTTCAAATCCAGGGTTGTATTCATTGGGTTTTCTATTAGCGTCTTTCATACGAGTTCCCTTCCGCCGTGGTGATTCCATGTTTGAAGATTAATCGGAATTTTTAAATCAAAGATCCACTCGATTTAATCGTCGAGTTTTGATGGTGGTGGTGGGGGGGTCAGTATGGTGGTGGAGGAGAAGAAGAAGGAAGATGAAATGAAAATAAAAAAAAACTGATTAGGGTAATAGAGTTATAAAGGGAAAGGGTAGTATTGTAACTTCACCCATATTTGGCCTCCCCTTAGTAAGGGCACTATGTCCACATAAAACTTGGTATACCCCAATCAAGCCAGGATAAAATAAGGTAAAGTGAGATAAAATAGGATAAAATAATAGTAAAGTAATTTTTGGGAATCTGGAATTGTACTTGGCGTTAGTGGAAGAGTCGCGGGCGTGTGATGATGGTCCGTGCATTTTTGGTACAAACGCCTAGTTTTCCATCAAGCGCGCGTCTCTTCTTCCAACTCACTCAACAAACCAACAAATTTGTTGGTTTATTCATCCGTTTTTCATGTTTGTTGTGTTCACAGTGGGAGCCAAATGAGCAAACTTCAAGTTTGTTTATTCCATGTGTCTGCTTTAAGAGCATCTCTAAAAAAAGGTGTAAAAAATCTTATGTGGCTTTTTTATTTAGTCCTTTAATTTACGGGGTCTACGCATAGAGTAAATATATGACCTCATATCTAAAAAACCATCTCTAAAGTAGAGATTTTTTTTGAAAAAATAGTGAAAAATATGTCGTGGAGGTGGAGCCGGAGGCGTAGATAACACTTTCTTGAACACCTTCATATTTAGTAATTGGTCCCTCCTAGTTGTAGGACCCTACTATTGGAAATGGATTTATGTCAAATAGGGATCTAAAATCCTATGTGTCACTAAAAAATAAAATATTCACCCACTGTTAGAGATGCTCTAATACTGTTGTTTTTGTTTTATTAAATTAATTTTCAAAAGGAAAATAAAAGAGAAGAAGAAAACTCTAATAAAAATATCCGTCTCTTTTGAGGCTGAAGTTGAGAACCTAGTTAGCAATTCGCCGAACTATTCACGAATTATACGCGAATTGTTCGGGAACGACCGAGTACGCAAATTATAGATGTCCGTTTGTAACTCCGAACACAGTACGCTAACTATATGGCATATCCGAATTATTCGCGAATATTTCATCCAAACAATTCGTGCAGCTGTCTTTTGTATTCACACCTATTAGGTTACTTAATTACTGGGCCCAACGTTTTTGAAACCCACTGCGAAAGTGGTCCCAACGTTTTTTAAACCCACTGCGAAAGTCCACCGTCATTTCCCATTGATAAAAGGTGTTTCAAAATGAATACGGCCAAAGGGGATTGATCCCTTGACATCAAGGTCACTAATCTATCTGCCAACTATTGAGCCATTTCGTGTTTGTTGATTATTGATCATATATTACTTATGTGTTCATAACTTATGTATATATACTTCACAAAAATTACATTCCCATGCTATATTATGCTAAAACTATTATTTTTAAAAGACGAATTTTGTATGCCAGACTCGTTTCTCTAAATCAAATTATACACGTACGTATGCCGTGGAAACATTAGTGAAGGAAGAAAAACACAGTTCTCATTAATCCTTACAAGAGATAGACCAATGTCTTTAATACATGTAGAGAAGATAAGAACAAATCACAGTCACACACGTGTAACAATCAAGACCACACAGACTGGACTGAAAGCTGTACATGACTGGACTGACAGCTACACAATTCTGTAATAAAAAGATAGTTAAAAAGGAAAATGACTGTGTTACTACCCCCCGCAAAATTAAGGGGTGTTAAGACCTTCAATTTGGACTTCAGAAATTCAAATCTTGGAGCTGCAAGTCCTTTAGTAAAGATATCAGCTGCTTGCTCCAATGTAGAGAGATATACAACCTGCAAAGAGTTTGATTGAACCAATTCTCTAACAAAATGAAAATCCAAGGCCATGTGCTTCATTTTGCTGTGAAAGATTGGATTTGAAGCTAAAGAAATAGAGCTTTTATTATCACAGGCTATAGTAGGTGATTCAGGTAGAAAAACATATAAATTTCTGAGAAGATTGCATAACCAAATGACTTCAGCTGCAGTAGAAGCCAAGGATCTGTACTCTGCTTCAGTACTAGATATGGAGATAGTAGCTTGCTTTTTAGCTGACCAACTAACAGGATTTGTACCAAAGAAAATACAGTAACCACTAGTATATTTTCTATCATCAGGATTACCTGCCCAGTCTGCATCTGAAAACCCTTGTATAGCAGTGAAACCCTTAGTGAAGAATAGACCATGATCAATGGTACCTTTAACATATCTGAGAACCCTCTAAGCAGCAGTTAAGTGAGTAGTTGTTGGAGACTGCATGAATTGACAGAGTTGATTGACAGCAAAACATAATTCTGGTCTTGTCCAAGTTAAGTACTGCAAAGAGCCTACAATGGATCTGTATTCTGTAGGATTAGGTAACATATCACCATCAGCAGAACTTAGTCTTTCATTGCTGGAATAAGGAGTAGAACATGGTTTGATACCAACAAGATTTTTTTTCCCTAATAAATCAAGACCATACTTGGTTTAACTTAAAAACAAACCTTTGTTGTTCCTTTTCACTTCAAGACCCAGAAAATAATGTAGAGATCCTAAATCCTTCACTGGAAACTTAGTGCAGAGATAAGCAATAATATTAGCACAGTGAGTTGTGTTGTTCCCTGTGATGATAATATCATCAACATATACTAGTATAATAGTGAGTGTAGAACCTAATTTTTGAACAAACAATGAAGAATCTACTTGTGAAGGTATAAAATCAATAGCAATGAGAACATCCATGCGTTTTTCATACCAAGCTTTGGGAGCTTGCTTAAGACCATATAAGGATTCATGCAGTTTACATACATAATCAGGATGTTCCTTGTCTTCAAAACCAGGTGGTTGTTTCATGTACACTTCTTCCTTTAGATCTCCATGAAGAAATGCATTGCTTACATCTAATTGTTTTATCTGCCAATAAAAATTAACAGCTAAAGATAGCACAAGTATAATAGTAGTAGGCTTCACAACAGGACTAAAAGTTTCAGTGAAATCAAAAACTTCAATATGATTAAATCCCTTAGCTACTAGTCTAGCTTTATGTCTTTCTATAGTACCATCAGGATTGTACTTAATCTTAAACACCCATTTACATCCTACAACATTTTGAGAAGGATCAAGTGATACCTTGGTCCAAGTGCCAGCATCTTGTAGTGCTGTGTTTTCTGTGTCCATAGCCTTTAACCAGACTGGAATTTTAGCAGCTTGAGTGTAACAAGTAGGTGTAATATGATTGAAATGAGACATATGAGAGGCAGATAAGGAATATCTTGTTGATAAGAATACCTTAGGTCTAAAAGTACCAACTTTAGCTCTTGTCACCATTTGATGTTGATTCATAGTACTGTTAATAGTAGTTGGAGTAACTGTTGTTGGAGAAGATGAATCATGAGCTGATTTAGTATCACCAGGAGAAGTAAGAGAGACACTAGTAATCATAGAAGTATCCACATTAGATATATAAGTATCCAAAGTAGCAGGAGTAATTGGAAAATCTAAAAACACTGAAGAATCAACAGACTTCTTTTGAGAAAGAATTTTATATGGAAAATTTTCTTCATGAAACACAACATGTCTAGATACAAATACTTTATCATTAGATGGATCCAAACATCCGTAACCTTTGTGTTTAGAACTATAACCAAGAAAAACACATTGCACACTCCTGGGTTGTAGTTTGTTACTTGTGTAAAGTTTTAACCAAGGAAAGCACAAACACCCAAAAGATTTAAGAAACTGGTAATCTGGTACTTTGTTGAACAGAAACTGAAATGGCGCAGAGAAAGAAAGGGCTCTGGTTGGTAATCTGTTGATGATATAATTGGCAGTGGATAGATCATCAAACCAAAACTCAAATGGCAAACCAGCTTGATACAAAAAGGTTGTTGTAATATCCAAAAAATGCCTATGTTTAGATTCTGCCACACCATTCTGTTCAGAAGTATGAGGACAAGTAATTTCATGAGAAATACCACTATGAAGTAACACTGTAGTGAGAGCCTTATTGACAAAATCTCCTCCTCCATAAGTCCTAATTACTTTGATTTGAGAATTTAACTGATTTTCTATGTAAACCTTGAAATTGTCAAAAATAGTCTTAAAATCAGATTTGAGAGATAAAGGATATACCCAGCAAAACTTTGTGAAATCATCAATGATATTAACATAGTATCTGAATCCATTGGTAGAAATAACTGGAGCAGGACCCCATACATCCATGTGAAGTAATTATAAAGGTGCAGTTGTTACAGACATAGACACATGAAAGGGTTGCTTATGACTCCTACAAACTTGACACTCAGTACAATGTATAGTTTTGTCTGAAAAATTGAGAATCCTGGCTAACCTACTAAGAGATTGAAATGAAGGGTGAGCTAGTCTTCTATGCCAGATTGTTGAAGAAACTTTATTACAAGCAAAAGCTGTTGAAGTAGCTGGAGATGTGATATTGCCTTGCAGAGGATAAGACCATCTTTACTGAGACCTTGAAAAAGAATCTGTCATGTCTTCACATCCTTTACAGTATAATCATTGGAAGTAAAAGTCAGAGAACAATTGTTATCTCTGGTAAATTTGTGCACTGAAATCAAATTTTGTGATGCTAAAGGAACATGAAGTATATCTTTGAGAGTAAAATTGTTATTGGGTACTTGAACTAAAGAAGAACCAGTTTTATGAATTTGCATACCTTCACCATTAGCAGTAGTGACAAATTCTATGCCTCCATAAGAATAAGTAGAAGCAATATTAGAAGCATCTGCAGTTAAATGATGTATTGCACTTGAGTCCACATACCAAGGATTTTGACCCATGACATTTGTTGAGGCAAGCATAGCTTGAAGATTTCTTGGAGGATTTCTTCCTTGATATGAAAAATTAATTTTGTTCCAACACTCATCAGAAGCATGTCCATATTTGTGACATATTTGACATGTTGGTCTTTCACCAGAGGAAATGGATGTAGAGCCAAAAGAGACTGGTCTTGGAATAGAAGTAGGTTGTGGATTGTTGATTGTTGTTGGAGAGGGTAAAATCCCAGAACCTCTACCAAAGCCTCTACCAAAGAAAGAATTGCGACCTCCCCTGTGAAAACCTCTAGAACCTCCTCTATTATTGTTATTACTAGAACTGTAGAAAGCCCTATTAGTATATTCAAGAGAAGAATTGGCAACTTTACTGTTAATGACCATCTCCTCACTAAGTAACAAATTATGTAATTCAAGACTTGACACAGGTGGATTTCTCATTCTTACAGAAGTAGCAAAAGAATCATAATCAGCATTCAAACCCCCTAAAGTGACAACTACCACTTCATCATCAGATATGAGAGCAGCAGCTAATTGATCAGTAAGATTCTTGATTTCACTAGTATAAGCAGCAATTGTGGAATTGCCTTTCTTGACATTCATAAGCTTTGTGCGCAATTGAATAGAATGAGTAGAAGAAATTCGAGCAAAACGATCAGAAATACCTTTCCAAAGTTCATAAGATGATGTTGCAGTAGCAAAATAGGAGATGACTGTATCAGAAATTGTAGAAGTAATCCACATCATAATGGTAGCATCTTCATCCATCCAATCTGTGTACAAAGGATTTTCAACTCCATTATTTGCATTGGTACGAGTTGTATATTGCGGTGGACATTCATAAGAGCCATCAAGATACTTTATTATCTTGAATTTACGAATCACAGGCAGCATCAATGCTTTCCAGATAAGGAAATTATCATTCCTCAATTTTAGCTGAACAATACTTGTTAGTTGATTGAAAGGAACCTTAGAAATAGAGTTTGCTGTTGGATTTTCCATTAAAGAAACACTGAAAATTGAAAAGAAAATCAAGAAAATGAAGAAGCAAAGAGCAAATAGATCTGAAAATCACTGAAAGAATTGAAAGAGCTACTGAAAAGAAGTATGATGAAGATTTGAGAGAGATGAAGATTAGAATAAAGATTGAAGAAGATGTAGATCAGAGTCGAGTAGCAGAATGATGGAATGGATCGACTTTGGTGTCTGATACCATGGAAACACTAGTGAAGGAAGAAAAACACAGTTCTCATTAATCCTTACAAGAGACAGACCAATGTCTTTAATACAGGTAGAGAAGATAAGAACAAATCACAGTCACACACGTGTAACAATCAAGACCACACAGACTGAACTGACAGCTACACAAGACTGTAATAAAAAGACAGTTAAAAAGGAAAATGACTGTGTTACTATGCCGTTCCGACTTACTGCCGAATCACGAACCGTTGACCGAATTTAATTTTCACGGATCCGAATAATACCCGTATGTTTGCCATTCCGTATGTTTGCCGTTCTCCGAATTGCTAACTAGGGTTGAGAAACAAATATTTAATGAAAACATAAATTTAAGTTGTAAGCTTCAACATTATGACGTCTATATCATAAACTTATTAAACCCGATACACCCACTAGTGGCCCTCCTGTAAGTAAAAGGGTGTTTTGCAGAATAAGTCAAGAAAGTGCTTAAAATTCAGGACATCTCGACTCGGATCTTTCGGATTCGGATTCGGATTCGTTTTCTTTTCTTTTTTCTTCTAGGAAGATCTTTCACAATTCTAGTATCATTACATTATTACAACGAAAGAAAATATAATCTGGTTCAACTTTCAACTACTAGTACTATGTCTCCGTGTCCGGATAAGAAAGGAAAGAACATAACATCTGCCCAAGTTCCCCCTCGAGCAACAGAAGCCATCTCCACCCTATCAAAGGTGGGTAAACACTAAACACTACCCTCCAAGTTCACCGTATTGGGGTCATGAAAAGTGAAAGGTCAAATGGTGAATAGAAGTGGGGGTAGAGTTTGAAAATGCTTTTATCTAACCTTTCTGTAGCCGGATTCCTTGACCATTTACTTTTGTAAAGCTGACACGAAATCGATTCAGACGACCATCTTTTGTGTGGATGATGTAATAGAAAATGAAGTCAGCTGATTCTAAATTATCCGAACTTATTATGTGAAAGTCAGTAGTGAGCTAGGGAGACATACTCAACAATATTAGTTGTTTGTGCGAGGTTAGAACTTAGAATATTGATTCTATTCCGGAAGATCTTACGAATGCACTGGGAATTATCACTTGATTTCGACCTTTGCCCTCTTTCTTTTCTTTTTTTTTTTTTTTTTTTTTTTAAGCATAATGCCCTCCTTGTTGCGCGAAAGGACGCTATATTTTTTTCTTTTTCTTCTTCTTTTTATTGTATCCTCGTACATATATCCCAAAATACTATATCCTCGTACAAGTAAGCACCAAAAAACATCAGGAGGCCTATCTATCTATGTATTTCATATCCTTATAGTTGCTACTTTCTTTACTGACAAATTTATGGGTGGGAATCGGGCCGGACAAACTCGCCTAACCCGTGCTCAGTCCGAACATTGGGTGGGCATGGACAATGTAACTCCAAATGTTGGGCGGGCATGGTAACAAATGTCATCAATCCGTACTAATTGGGCTGAGTATGGGCATAACTTTTATTATCCCGAATAACTTGTCCAACTCGAAGTCTATAAAGTTTCAATGAAATTGACTTTTTTTTTTGAATGGATAAAATATGACATGTTGGAATCTGCTAAAGAGCTACTATTAGTGGTCGCTTAGTCTTTCCGCCTATCCTTTTCCGATAATTATATAAGTATGTATGATATTATTATTTATACAGAGTAATTTAAATTGTAAATATTAACAAAGAAAAATATAATATGCTATATTGTGTTTCATTAACAATATTAAGTTTTATGCATGAAATTTGTTATATTATTAGAAATAATCTTTAAAAAAATTGGAAAATATCATAAATCAAGTTACTTAGCAGTAAACTTGAGAAATGTGAAATACGATATTAGTTGTTGATTATCAGCTACTTACCGATGCTTAATTGTTACTTCATCGGCCAATCCTAGAAACCCTAGATACATTGTGCTTCGTCCATGGACAAAAGTTCCATGGATTCCATGGTTTTAATGGGTAATCTAGGTAAGATCTTCCTCGGGATTGCCTCGGCTAAGCCTCCTTTTATTGAAGTGTGCAGTACCATAACATGTATCAATAAATAAACGAAGAGAAGACAATTAAAACGATGATTTTCTAACCGTTTTGATCGAGATTACTTTCAAGATTATGATCTACTAAGTAAAGGGAGTAATTTGTTCCCACATTTGTAAAAAATGAAATAACGCAAAGCTTGATATCTTTATACTTCTATTTTTTGTATACCCAAAATATGTTGGTGCGAATCTTTGTATTTTTGTCTCCGTATCCACCTCAATGAATAAAAATCACAAAAAAATACCATTGAGGTATAAACAGAAGCATTAACACACACAAACAATATCATAATTGGTACAGAAACAATAAACAAACCTTTGAAATCTAAACAATGCACGAAGGAAGTTGAATCTAATCACATGAATTTATTAAACATAGAAGAGAATGATCTGAAAATGAGAATGATGGCGGCTTGCAGAGTTTTCTCAAATATTTTAGTTTTCTCAAAAGAAAGAAAACTTTCCACAAAATGACTTCCAACAGTTACGCGATAGTAACGACGCGTAAGGCTATCATGCATTCAACTTGGTAATATATAACTTTTACGGGAACAACCTTCGGAAATACCTATCTTCTATGCAGAGACGGTATGTGGTTCAAAAAATCAAGGGAAATCTCTTTCTCAATGGAAAAAACATATTGTGAAGAATAATATTTATCAATCAAGATATCTGAAGAAGAATATCCCAGAGGTGTCGATGAATGTAAGAACAATCTAATTGTAGGTCTAATCCTTCCTAACGGTTCCCGTCCTATGAAGATTGGTGACACAAAAAAATATGCTTAGAATATAGCCTTCATGGGTAATCTCTTCTTTTGAGAAAGGTAATTTCTTCCTTCATTTCAATTCAGTTGATTATATTTCAGTGGTTCTTTCTATTGGAATCTCTTTGAAACCTAATATGATGCACTTACAACGCTATACTAAGGATTTGAGTCCTGATTATCAAAGATAATCCTTAGTTCTAGTGTGGTCTCGTAAATATGGCATTAGCTTGGAATATTGACGTAAGAAAACCATATTCGAAATTGCAAGTGTTTTAGGAACACCATTGAAGGTGGATGATCAATATTCTAGATCTTAGTCGAGCATTTTTTGTGTAAGTTGCATGATAAAATTTTAGTTGAGATGGATGGCTTTGCATTTATTGTCGACATCACATACTAACGTCTGCATTCTTTTTGAACCTATTGTGTATCGATTGGACACAGTTTGAGAGAGTACTGAGATGGTTTACTAACATCATGATTGGCAGAATGTGAGGTAGGAGCAGAAATAAAAACTATATGCAATATGTGGCAAAAATTGCATCAACTACGTGCCTTAAAGGATAATACTATGGTGCCAATAGCCATTTCTATGAAACAAGCTAGAATAACTTAATTGATACCAATATTGTAGATATCGTAATCAGAGATCATGTAAGAGATTCCAACTTAATTTTCCTTTTCAATTAGTAAATAAAGTGCTATCTCAAGCGCGTTCTCCAATACATAAAATTGCTAAGATAAAATAGCCATGTAAGCTGCTAACCAAGCTATCAAGGAAATTCAACAAAAGCTGTCACTGAAATCAAGTATTACTACTAGTCCTGGTAGTAATGTTTTTAATGATGTGAGTCTTATTTCTATGAAAGAGACTCGCTAGTCATAATTATTTGAGGAGCAAGATGAGATTTATTCTCAACGAGCAAGAAAAAAAAAATGAATCTCCTCTCAAAAGTTAGTCATGACGGCTAGTGTTGATACAAATAGATTTCGTAGACTAACCATGTATATAGATGATAATGATTATGATGACTATCTAATAATTTTTTCATCACAGGTATTGGAGAACATGATGGTAGAAGATATTTCTTATCCCCCATTGGGTGGTTTTCACCTTGTTTAACATTTTTTATGAAGAAGAACACTAAACCAAAAGAATTTGCTTGAAAGCTCCTGAAAATAATTTTCGGATAAAACGCTTTGCATGAGCTTATTGATATAATCTCGTTTCTCAAATCCGTTTTATCTTTGTTTTTTTAATTTACTTATTCTTTAGGAGGTTTTGGATTTATGTCTCCTTTCGGTTTCTGTTTTTATTTTCTTTTATCAATAAATTTGTTAGCTTAAAAAAATAAAAATGTAAGTCAATTTTTTTTCCTTTATTTTTAGGTTCCGTGTATATAATGTCTTTTATGATGTATATAATTGTCGTTTCAAATATGTTATGAAGATATGCTTAGTTAAGTACATCATGTTAAGTGTTATTATAAATTGTTGGAGAACGTAAGCTTTTAAGGTCTTGGTGTGGACTGAATTTTGGAAATAAGGTCACTAGATCATTTTCACATTTCTCAACGGAACCATTAATCTCACATAGGCCAACACAGATTTGGTCAAGATCGGGTGCGGGGTTCACCAAGAAATTACTTTTTAGACAACATCTCTTTCAAGTTTTTCTAAAGGAAAAAATAAAAATTGAATTTTTTTCTTACTAGATTTTTCTCTAGAATAATATATGACCCGTAAGTCATAGATATTCTTGGCAAATTTAATGTTCGCTAATGGTTGTAACAGTTTCTCTGCTCGTTTGGCTAAATGTTTTTGACTGTTTTCAAAGCCACTTATTTTCTATCAATAACATTCATTAGACATTAACTGCACACCTTTATTTTATCTATAATAAACGAGTTGAATTCACTTTCTCCTTACATCAGAGCTACCTAATATCCAATGCTCTCTTATTGAACTTATTGTTTCTTGTACTGCAGACCATCAGGTCCAAGTGTTAGTAGAGAATATTCTTGGCAAGGAGTTGTATAAGTTTTTATGCTGCATGGTGTCAAATTTTGAGCGGCTAAATTGTGTTTATGCTAACCCAAATTCGCAAGAAATAATTATTTTCTGACATATGTTCTTCGTGGGGTTATCGGGATCACTTTTGAAGTGTGACCGAGCAATATTGCATTAAGAAAAATTTGTTAGATTCAAATACCTATAATGACATACTATCGGTCAAAGATATCTTGCAAAATAACTGTTGTTGGTCTATTAGTTCTGGAAATCCCATACATATATGGAAGGATGCATGGATTCCTAACATTCCAGGATTCAGACCAACAAAATTAGAGAACTCAGTTATTCATGTAATTTTTGTTTCATAACTTTTTGTTCAAGGTGAAAGGAGATGGGATATGGAGTATCTGAATCTTATATTCCTATCTAAAAAAGTCGAAGATATTATAAGCATTTACATTCCATAGGATGAGGAAGTTGAAGATACTCTAATTTGGCTCAAAAAACCCTCAGGTGAATTCATTACCAAATCATATTATAAACTGTTGGAAGATAATGTTGCAACGACTTCTTCAACTTATGCTTTTCCCTTAACGCAATTCTGGAAGTAAATGAAGATTCAACCAAAAATTGATATTTTTGTGTGGAAAGTACTCCATGATGGCTTAGCAGTTTTCGACAATACAAGCAGATTTAACAGTCAGGTTCATAACACTTGCCCTCTCTCCAATGAGGAGGAGGAAACTGTGCTACATCTTCTTTTTAACTGCCAGTTCGCAAGGTTAGTTTATCAAGCTAGTCCTATTTTCATAGAGGTTCATAATGGAACACTACTTATGCAGAGTGTTCAAGTTTGGCTATCATACTCATATCAAGGAATTATGTTAAACTTGGGAACTTGCATCATGTGGAATATATGGAAAGTACGAAACGATTTAGTCTTCAACAATGTCCAGACTTCGATTCAACAATGTATTAGTAATTCTCTACATGACTTCAAGATGTTCGATCCACATTATGCTTTGAACTACAACTCAGATTCAACAATGTCTAGAGACGCAAATTCTATCACGCGTGACTTAGCTCAATGTGCAATTTCTAATAATATAAGCAGATGGTGGCTCAAAGTGAGCCACCAAATTGTATCATACATTAGCTCAGTTTCCGAGGCTTGATATTAATAAATGATTTATTTCTTAGAAGAAAAAAAATAAAAAAAAAAATAATAAAAATGAGGTATAATATTATTTATCGGTAATGTTTCTTGATACATCATTCACTCGAACTCATATCAGACAAGAGATGGGAGGAACTAAGGGTTTACTATCCCTGTTATTTCCCCAAATATATTTCCTTAACCTTGTAAGGGAAACTCGTATAGTATGGAGGTAAACTCATATGTGGACCCTCAGCAATGAGTGGAGCCAAACCCCACCATGGAAAAATGGGAAAAAAAATGATCCATCCGGTCATTAGTAGACCGTATATTATTAAAAAAAAATTTTTTTACCAAAATCCATCAAGCTGGCTAAGGGTTGGATTCGAATTTTCAGATTCGCAATGCTTATAAGTGTTACTAATGTTAAAAAAATTGTTGCTTTATTAGGAACGTTTATACATGTTCCAAATTGAATCTATTCACAAAATAAAAAAGCATCATTCGGCGGATGAAAAAAAAAAAAAAAAAATATATTCATCCGGACACTAAATATCTGGATAGTGTATCGGCTCACCTGATGACCGGATGGACTCTCCATTGGAACCCCTTCAAATTTGAGGGGTGTCATTTGGACTTCACTAAGATATGAATGAAAATTTTACCAATAATAGCATTTCACAAAGATGTGGATGAATTATACCCCGTAGGAGTTGCCCAAATAAGCCCTTGTTTGTACCCCTTATTTTATACTTACCCGATCCGATACATAGAGCTCATCCCAACCAAGTGTAAACGTCACCACAACCTCTAACTTTATTTTGTAAACTAGATTACTGCTGCAGCAGTATGGGCCGACCCAGAAGGCCAAAAATATTTGTTGGTTTCCACTGTTTGGACCGTTACTAATATGCAACATTTATTTTGGACTTAAATATTCGCAACGGGGGTATAAGTCACAACAGTGAGAAACTCTATATACGTTGCAAACATACCCATGGAGCTCTTCTTCTTCGCCCGTTTCTGACCCGTTTTTCTGGGTAAATTTTGGAACCAAAAAGATTCGTGTAAGATCAAATTCTTGTATACTTATTTAAACCCATATATAATAAAGAGATTATGAACTATAATATGTAATAATTTCGGGAAAAAATGACCTAAAATTGATCTAATTTGAAAAATTATAAATTCCAAAAAGCTTTTTATTTTTTTGTGAAATTTCAATCAGCAAATTCTTTGATCACAGGTGATATTTTCCGAAATTTCTTTCAATATATGATAGATAAGGTGATTAATAGCTCTTTGATGTAAGAAAATTGAGCAAAAACGATCGAGAATCAACCAAGTTTGAAAAATCAATTTTTTTCTTCTAGAACTCAATTTTGAGGACCATCAAAGTGTGACGGACAAAATCCAAAAAGTCACCCTATAGAAGGCCTCCTTAAACAGTCGGCCAATAAATATAATAATCAATTTATATATTTAAGTAATTTATACTTAGTTATATCATTCAAATATCACAAAATAAATAAAAATTCTTCATAAGCCGTGGGGAAAAACCACATATAAACCGTGCACTCTCATCTTTTCTTACTGTGGGCCCAAAATGACCACCTATAATCCCAAATGGCGTGCCCACCCTTCATTTGTGAGAGAAGCGATTTTTATGTGTTCCTAATGCGGTCCGTGAAGAATCACTCCGCAATAACTTCAAAAGATTAACCCCTAAACTAAACCAAAAGCAGGAAAGGAAACATAAGCAGATTGAGAGGAGTAGGTAATAGACGTATATAGTCTTTTTGTGTTGTTATCTAATTTAGTTAAAGATTTTTGTTAAAGGGAGAGCAAAAAGTGATCCGAGGAGAGCAAAAATCGTACTTAACTCGGTAACTAGGCCGATTCAGATATTAAATTCTTACTTGGACTGAAATAGCCTTCACATGCTTAATCCCCACGTGCTCTTAACCCAACCAGTTTAACTCACGAAGAACAGTATCTAGTCGAACTGCTTCTTCCTTGTTCCTTATTTTTTCTTCCAAGTTCAATCCCAAAACAGAAATCAAGCTTCTTCCTTGTTCCTCTTTTTTTTTCCACGTTCAATCCTTTTTTTTTTTTTTTTTGCTCTGTTATCCACGTTCAATCCCTAAACAAAAATCAAGCAACTGGTCATTCTAACTCAATGAAATAGGATCTTGGATTGGTGAAAAGCCCCTTAAAGATCCCTTCTCAATGTTGTTTAAGATTGTTTGAAATAAAAGTGATTTACTCACAGATTATCTGATGTTGGACAATCAGATGTTAAAGTGAAAATTTATATATATATATATAGAAACAAAAAAGTGATGATACCATTTAAACTCTAACAAGATTGATCCAAGCTTCTGATGATCAAGTAAATAATTGGTCATACACATACTATGTTCATTCATAATAGATCTTAATTATAATAAAGTGAACGTTTTCTCATTCACGTTAATGTCTTATCACTTACAAGAACTGATGCAAAGTAAAAATTTCTTATAAAAAAAATCAACCCACGAAATACAAAGTTCATGCAGAAGTAAATCTTTCCATCAATAAAATCTTATGCACTAGGTTCCTAGTATATTTGAAGGAATCGGTTCCTTTCTGATTTTATTCCCTTGAATTTTCGTTTCTATAATTAAATCTTAGGTTAACTTACTTAGGTTATGTTAATAAGCGCAGTTAGGTCAAAGTGCATTTGGGGCACAAAAAACTCAAAATTTGACTCAATATACAAATCTACCGAGTTAACTACGATTTTCGCTTTCCTCGGATCACTTTTTACTCTCCATTTAACAAAAATCTTAGTTAAAAGTCTTTTTATTTTGTTTTGATGCCTTCGGGCTAGTAGGGAAGTTATTTATTTTACCCCCTTGGTTTATGGGGGTGGGGCCTTGTGCCCTCTGTACACAAAAATAAAATGCCATGGATTTTGTAACACATTTATATGAAAAAGTTTAACCCCACTCAAAATTTAATCTTGAGTCCACCTCGACACAAGAGAGTTGAATACATCTTGTAGCAGGCCGCTAATAAAATGTTGTCATGAATCACTCATGATGGCAACAATTGGTAAACTCATGAGGTTGTTATAGCTTTTAACTATTTGAGAAGGCATATCCGTACACGCATGATAGGAAAAAGAAAAAGAAAAAGAAAAAGAAAAAGAAAAAGAAAAAGAAAAAGAAAAAGAGGTAAACCACTATCAAACATCACAAAGACTTTGAGATCAAGTACTGATCGGATGAGAAGCAAGCCAATACGTACACACTGCCGGCTAACGCATCATTTTGCACGATATACCAGCTGGATCCTTCGTGGATAGAGTTCGAAGTTCAACCTACCGTTATGTCCAGACTAGTTCTTGCTCTCCTATAGTCCTATTAATATTCTTGTAATCTTGCTACATAAATCCAGCTAACCAATTAACTGAAAAAATAATCAAATAAATGCCATTCCTCATCAGCGAGTAGTGGTGGCATTTCCACCAAAAAACGAATAGTGGTGGCATGACCATTGCATATGATTTAAACGAAAATGCTATATGAACAGCTATCTAACAGCTAAGTAACAGCTATGCTGAGGTGGTTTTTCATGTGGCAACTGACGTGGTGGAGAGAGGTCGTTTAACCTTCACACGTCACGAGAAGAAAGAAAAAACCGTGGAAAAAAAATGGAGAATTTCGTTTGAAATCTGTCAATCATCGATCATTCTCTAAGAAATGTCAATCTGATCCTCGTCACAATCTATGATCTCTCTTGACATATTGGAACTTTTAAGATTGAAGAATTATTATGATTTGATGAAAAATATCAAAAATAAACAACTCATCGAAATAGGTTACACAATATTCAATGTTATCGGAAAGAATTTCGACAACTGTTTTTCATCAGTACTTATACTGTTTTCATTCGATCATATCTCAAAAATTGGTGGTCACTTAAAGTTTTTTTTTTAAATTCTGAATTTTACTGATGGCATTATACCATTGAATGTGATCAAATTGTTTCGCTAGGTTTTTTTTGGTAGCGATAACCATTAATGGCAGACCTACTCAACGATGAAGGAAATGGAGGGTCTCACCAAGAGAAGAGAAAAGGAAAACAATAGATAGGAACAAGCCTTCTTAATGTTAGGCTTGCTTTAGAGTGTTTTTATTATTCTAACATTGTTGTGTTTAAACAAGATAGTCTGATTTATCCCAATCAAGAGAAATCAGATATGCTCACAGAGTACGAAAGTAACAATGGTAGATAGAATGGTTATGTATCCAACCAGAGATTATTTCCTTATTTTTTGTTTTTAATTTTTCTATATGAAGTGACGTGCCAAAGATAAAAGCTATCTCTCTCCTCCACATAATTGACCACGTCACAATCGCTGTTATTCAGCTGTCACTGAGCGGGTCATGTAGCAGGGTTGTGATTTAGAGCTAGTTGTATGCACGTATCAGAAAATCAATCATAGATAATTGAGTTAATTTGATAGGTTTACCAACTTATTAAGTTGACTCCCAAAACAGTTCATCTGTTATCTATTTCTGCCATTTTATTTTACAAACAGTTTAGTCGGTTAATTGCTGGCGCACAAATTTCTCCGGCAGCTTCCTCTTTCTTTCCTTTTGATATTCTATTTACAGTCGCTTTCATGATGCAACACAGCAACAACAATGATAGTGTTGGTTTACATCGGCACTCTCTGCGGCTAACATATGGTAGTCGTTAAGGACCTAAACATATATTCTTGTTGGTTTATAATTCTTGCTTCACACTCACAGTGTGCATAAAATGGAATCATTTTTTTAAATATGTGCACTATGATTTCCGTCAAGAGTCATGAGTCATGGTAGAATACATAGATAAACCAGTGGGGAGCTCCAGGACCGGATGAGTTTCAACCTGGCTACCTTAAAGCCAACTGGAATATAATGGGTCCAGATATAATCTATACTTTTCAGTATTTTTTCAAAACAAGAATCCTAAATCCGGAATTAAATCATTCCTTCATAACCCTGATTCCTAAAATAGCCACCCCACAAATCCCATCAGATTTTAGACCCATTAGCTTGAGTAATACAATATACAAGATCACATCCAAGATTCTAGCAAACAGGCTAAAGCCTATCTTAAACAAGATAATATCCCCTAATCAATCTGCATTTCTTCTGGGGAGACAAATCACGGATAACATTATCATTGTCCATGAGCTTATTCACTCTATGAAAAACTCAAAAGCCACAAAAGGAAATTTTGCTTTAAAATTAAATCTCTAGCTCAAAAGCCTTTGACAAAGTGGAGTGGAATTTCATCAAATCGGCTCTATCAACGTTTGGTTTTGGTGATTCGTGGTTAAGGCTCATAATGCAGTGTTTATCAACCACTTCATTTTCTATCCTTCTAAATGGTTCTCCGGGTCCGAATTTTTCAACTTCTAGAAGCCTAAAACAGGGTGACCCTTTCACCATACCTATTCTTAATTTGCTTGGAGATTCTTTCTAGACTCCTAGAATAAGCAGTTTCTGAAAAGAAAATTTCGGGCATCATAGTAGATAAAGATTCCCCGAATATTTCTCACATTTTCTTCGCAGATGACTGCTTTTTATTCACAAAAGTTGATCTTGGCGAGGCAAAAAACATGTTAGACATTATATCAAGATTTGTAGAGATTACGGGTCAGATGGTCAACCTCCCAAAATTCGGTATCTATTTTTAGTCCTAGAATTCATCCGAAACATGGAAAAATCATTGCGAGAATTATAAAGTTCCCTTAATGACAAAAAATGATAGATATCTAGGAACCCCTCTTTTCTTTGATAAAAATAGAAAAGAAAATTTTGAACCTCTGCGAAAAAAATACTATGCCACCCTTCAAGGTTGGAAATCTAATTTACTCACTCGATCTGTAAGAACAGTTCTAATAAAGTCCATCCTTCAAGGCTTTCCAACATACCAGATGCAAGTGCTTTCTCTTCCTAAAGAAACGCTAGATCAAATAGACAGAATCCAAAGAGACTTTTGGTGGAATAAAAATAAACCCAAGAGCATAGGAGACTATATAAAGGCTTGGGTCAGCATATGCAAGCCTATTTCCCAAGGAGGTTTAGGTATCAAGAACCCACGCCAATTTATAATAGCTTTCCTTACTAAACTAGCAAGTCGTCTCATTTCAGATCAAGATCAACTTTGGGCTCAACTTCTCAAAGCAAAATATTTCCCAAACTCTCATCCTCTCGAATTTTCTAGGTCTTCTAAATTATCCTGGATTTGGACTAGCATTAAAAAAGGGTTGGATCTCATTAAAGGTATTTTTTCCTGGCAAGTAAAAAATGGAGCTTCTACAAAAATTTGGGAAGAAAAATGGGTGCTTAATTCAGAGATTATTCAAAAACCCATTAATATTCAAGATCTTGTCCCGCAGAGGGTAAATAAGTTGATAACTCCTGAAGATACTTGGGATCAAGACAAGCTCAATACCTACTTTGACCCAGATAAAAATGCAAAGATTCTAGCCATTTCTCCAAAAAGATAAGAACAAGATAAAATCAGATGGCAACATCATCCCTTAGGAATCTTCTCGGCAAAAAATGTATAGAACTTCATCATAAATCAAAACCAAGAAGAAAATAGCTTAAATGCCTTTCCCTGGAAAAAAATACGGAAGATCCAGGTAACTACGAGAATCAAATTATTCGTCTGGAAATTAGCTCAAAAATACACCCCAACGAATTCAAGACTCGCAGCATATAATATAGACATAAACACAGAGTAACCAACGTGCGATTCCCATGAGCAAGAATCAGAACAACACTTATTTTGCTTTTCCCCTTCGTGAGAGCTATTTGGTTTGGTATTTCTCTAGAAGCAGTGAACATGAGAATTTGTTCGGACTCCATAGTTAATTGGATAAAAGAGTGGATCACGTATCAAGATTTCTTGCAATGGTCAGATAAAATCGCAACTATATCTTGGTTTATTTGGAAGTACAGATGTTCCATGGTCGTTGAAAAAATCAATCCAAATCCGAATCACCTCATAGAGCAAATCAAGAAATTCTTGCACCAGAATTCTCAAGGAAAGATCCAACATGCAATGAAGAACAAAGGAAGAAATATCCCCAAAGAAAAATGGTCCGACTTAACTTCGGATTGGGTAATTTTTATTGATGCATCTTTTAAAAAAGAAGATTCAACGATGGGATATGCCTTTCTACTTTACTCAGTGGACAATGAATCTTTCATGCATATTGCAGCGGGATCAAAGTGGGCTTCCCCAACTTTTCACGCAGAATCAAAAGCCTTATTAAAAACATGCTCATGGCTAAGTAAAAATATATTATCTAATGTCTCGATAGCAACAGACTGTAAACACTGGCGGAGATGATCAACAAGACATGCAAAGATTCTCCTTGGAGCGTGGATAATACCATTCAGGAAACAATCTCAATTATGAAAAATCTTCCACAGGCTCAGGTAAAGTATATAAACAGGAAATATAACTATGCATCGGATTACATCGCTAAAGAAGCTCGAAAGCATTTTCGGCATACGTCATCCCATATTAAGCAAAGAGTTTTAAAATCTAGTGTTATTTCCAATATTTTTGACAAAAATGAGCTACAAGTTAATACAAAAATCTCTTGTATTACTTCAAGTACATAAATCTCTTGTACTCTATTATTTGATTAATACAAGTTGCTTTTCCATAAGAAAAATAATTAAAAAAATAAATAATGAATATCTCAACTTTCCAACATTGTTTTCTATGTATTCTTGCAATTTCTATTGATGATACTCCATCCGTCCTAAATTAGATGAGATGGTTATAGTTTGCACAATTCTTAAGGCAAGGAGGAAATGGGAGTATGTTTAATTATTTTTTACAATTATACCCTTATGGATAATAACTAGTAAAACTTAGAAATAATTTCTCTCTTAAATTATACCACGGTTTTTCGTAAACTTTATACCGTTGAAAAGCATTTTAAAACACATATGTAACGAATATAAACATGGCTATCAAATTATACATATACATATTTCTTATAGTAACAATAATCAATTAAAAGGGTAGTTTTAAAAATAACCCCTTGATTAGTAAGATAGCTCATCTATTTATGGGAAAAATTTTAAAACCAACTAGCTCATCTAATTTGGGACGGAGGGAGTATATATGAACATTGAGAGGGATGTACCTAAAAATAATGTTAACCGAGGCTTCAGTACAAGATAACATATTTTTCTATTGATCCATGTCTAAAAAGAAGAAGAACCTTGTTTTATGGCATACATGAAAATTTCTGGGCATACATAATTGTTTTCCCATTTAGGGTGACTTTATAAGGAGTGTTTAATGGTAGTGTAATTATCTATATACCCTTAAACAATTTATATTACTAATGTATCCTTACTTTAATATAAAAATCTTAAAATCTAAAATCAAAATTAGTTGTCTATCCTAAACATATATTCTTTTTCCTTCTGCCCACCCCTCGCGAACCATCTTATTTATTTTTTTCTTTATCTCCACAATTATTTTTTTCTTTATGCTCGCCGTATGCAAATTCGGCGTATTAATTCGCCTGAACTTTAGGAAGCCCAACTGCCAATTTCGTTAATGGACCAGAGCTAACTGAAGCCCAACTACCAAATTCCCCGTGGGTTTTCACTTTTCACCAAAAACATGAGATATGAAGCCCAACTACCAAATTCCCCGTGGATTTTCACCAAAAACATCTTCCCCTTAAAGGCCTTGACAAAATATGCTCACACGTTAAACGGTGATGAAACCCTCTTTTCCTATTGGTCTAGAAATTCCTTTTCTAATGCAGAAGCTATGGTGAGGACACTTGGCATAACTCTATTGGTTGTAATAATTAAAATTTGGTTACAATTTGGATACATCAAATACTTAACTGTTCGTTAGTAACGGTGTTGAAAAAAAAAAGGTGGACAATACTTTTGTTAGAATTTAAACTTGAATTATTTAGTTACACCATGTTTACACCTATACTGAACCCTACTTTAGTTAGGGTGGACAAAACTCATATCCATACCGTTAAATTAAAAACTTTTGTTAGAATTTGGAGCCCAGCTTGTTGCTAGGCTTCCGACTAGTTTCTTGTCTGAATTTGGAAATTAAATTAAAGTAAAACTTATTTTAAAAAAAAAAAAAAGTCTAAAATTTAAAACGTCAAACTCAAAAGGAATTCCTGCAAAAAAAGGAAAAAAAAAAAAAACGTAAAAAAAAGAAAAGAGAAAAACTTAAATTCCTTCAAAGCTGCACAATTTTGTTTTTACTTTTCTTTCTTTGATCAGACTCTCCTTGGAAACTCTTCTTTAATTTATTTTTCAATTTTCAATTTTTTATCTCTTTTCTTTCGATCTAAACCTTTTTTTGTTCTTGATGAAGCTATTGTCGATGATAACCGATGCATCCTGGAGATGGAGCTTTTTCGTTAAGATACCATACTGCTTAAGGTAACCTATTTAAATTGATTTTGGTTTTGTTCCGTTTCAAATTTTTATTAGTGTTCATCAATTTTTTACCAATTGTTGGCGGTGTTTCTCTCGATACATGGGTATGATAGAATGATCCATGGTGTTTCTTGTGAAACTAGAGCATAATATAGTTTAATTTGGTAACCTATTTTATCATCTAGGGGTTTTCAGTTCTGAGTTATCTGTTTTTGCTTTATCCCGATTTGAAACCACGGTTCACAACAACAACTTCATCCGTTATTGGAAACGTAAATTCCTACCAGAGAGGTAGGGTTTGTATTTCCCCAGTTTTAATTGCTTCCTGTTGCTGATCAATTTTCTTCTTTTTTGCTTCCTTTTCAATATCTCTCTCAATGTTCACAAAAATTTGGTTGGGTCATGCTCCACTTTTTTTTCTTTTTCTTTCTTTTTTGTGGTGACGGTGCTGGTGTTTAGGTAAGGTTACTGTGGTTTTAATCTCAGCATTCACTACTACATCATTCTTTTCGTTACTATTGGATCTTCTTATTTGAGGTTGAGTTTTGGCTTTATGCCTCTATCTAAATGTACATATCCTTGTTGGGTGTGCTCTCCCATGGGGAAAGGGATGTATCGAGTTGTTCATATACTCGAGGATGAAGTTTTTCGTTGAGGTCCAAGGGAAAAGGTACTTCGGTACATTGCTTGATATGCCTTGAATCATGGTAAGATATTTGTGCATGTGTCTTGAATCGTACCATATTTGTGCATGTGATTTTGTTTATGCTAATTTGTATGATTCGGGGATTCAATTTACATAGATTACTAAGATTGGATGGTTCGTAACATTGAGGTCATTTTCTTAGACTTATGTTCCAACACAACATGACTGTGTACACTGTGCATATGCAATCCTGTTGATATTCTTCATTGAGTTGACATTGATTGATTGATTGATTGATTGATTGATTGAAGCATGGACTTTTGGTCTTCTAGAGGTTTACATTATGTAGCTCTTGGTAAAAAAAAGTTCGTAAATCAAAGGATAGGTTCTATGTTGTTCCTTTCATAGGTTTTTTTTTTTTTAACACCGCACCGTTATTTTTGTCATGGAGATGGAGTAATCCTAAAGGGTAACTGGTGATCAAATTTGTGTTTCTTAAGTTTTTTATTTCCACCACAATTGTCAACTTTATCTTACTCTTCATAGCTTGACGCACCAGTTACCGTAATTTTCTAGACATCAAAGGATAGGGTCAATGGTGTATTTATCCTATTTATGTATTGCTTACCCCTAAAACAATATTTTATACAGTAGCCGTAATGTGTATATCGCCCCATGGGCTAATTAATGTACTGAGCTCAGTTGTAGCTTGGAAAATCAAGTTATTTGCCAACCATACGTTTTTGTTGTTTTCTCCGGAGTACAGGTTAAAAGGGAACATGTTAGTCTTATCTAATGTTTGTGTAGTCCTTCGTTTGACAATATCTTTATTTTTTCATTGTCTTCTTTAGTACCTATATAGTATCGTGTTAATACCACCACCCCTCCCGCGTCTCCAAAGAATGCTCTCCACTTCAACCTGGATATCTCTGTGATAACCAATCTAAGAGAATGGTGATTCTAAAACTGTGTTTTTCACTTTAAATTTTCAGACTGCGTATGTTAATTAAACTTTGCCTCTTGGCTGTCTTAGGTTGTTGCTGAGTCACCACGCCCCACGAGATCACACTCCCTGCAAAGCTGCAACAAAAGTATTTTTCCTTGATGAACTTTTTTGTTTTTTAGAAAGGATGACCATGTCCTCATTGTTTGATACCCGATGGTGTTCCACCTATATTGCCTGTTTCCAGATGGCTGTAAACGTTTAATATGATTAACATTGCATACCAATCCCGTCATTCTGACCCCTTAATTGTCCATGTGGGAACGTATGAAGGTGTTAAACTCTTTTATTTTTGTATTGCCGGAACCATCCTCAAACTGGAAAGCGTCCTGAACCATATAAATCACACTAAGTTCAATTTGAAAGTCGTTAGTGAGCTGGGTGCCCCTTGGAGCATCAGTATGCATCCTAATTTTCTGAATTTTTTCCCTAGGTAATGTTCAGGCTCCTATTATATAGGTGTACTTTCATTTAATGCTTCCTAGGCCCCTGTCTTGATTTATGATCTTCAACCTTGATAGACAATCTTGCATAGATGCAATCTTAGTCGGATGCATATATTTAATAATCTTACATTCAAACATAAAATATTGGCTTAACATTACCAGACAGTAGTGCATCATCCATTTATGGCACCTTGGACTCTACTGTAGTACTGCACCAAAAATTGACCCATCTTACATTGTCATGGTAGAAGAGGTTAAACGCAGTTTATCACCCCCACCTATATCTGCATCCCTGAATTTGTTTTTAACATTATGAATCCATCAATTGTTTCTGGAAGAGTGATTGTTGTATTCGCATTCGCACTTTAAAAAAAAAACAGACCAACAGCACATTGTCGTTGCGGTTTTTAAGGGTGGGGGTTGCCTACCACAACACACCTATTTTCTTGAACACCATGAAAATGAGAACACCAAGAATCTACGTTTCAAGAACTTGGTCCCAGACGCGTTCACCCCTCCCTCAGTTTCTACGACTATCTCCGACAAAGACCTTCCATTCTTTGCGGCAGACAAATCAGGCTAATGGAAGAAAGATAATTGCTGGCATGTCCTTGGTTACAGACAGCGAAAATGGAACCATTCACTTATGGCTTCTCTTTATTGGTTCTATGAACCTTATCTATTACTACTTTAATAAAAGAAATATAAACCTCAAATTTTGTACGTGTGAGGTTTTGGTGGCAACTAAGCATTTATTTTAACTATGGCACAAATGGTTGTATGGCGAAAGTTTGGAGGCTAACCATCCACAATAATACAAGCTTTTGGTTTCGAAGTTGGTGTCCCTGACTTATTAACGAAAAGTCTATCTAGATGCACGTTATAGTGAGGAATCTCTCGCTTCCTGCTATCTTATCTCAAACTATTTAATGTTTTCACCCTGTCAAGTGTATCATCTCGGAGCGGGGCGAAGCCCCACGCGTACCAAATTAAAAATACATTAAGGGACGCGACGGGACGAAGCCACATGCACACCAAGTTAAAAGAAGAAAAAAATGCCTGGTGTGTAGCACGGGTACAAATCTAGTGAGATAGAATTCGAAGATAAGATTCGAACTATGGACGTCTAGCTCCCTTGCGCAAGGGCTAAACAATAAGACCAACTGATCGTAGCTGATATTGGTGGATGATATTAATATAGTATTGCTTTTTTAGCACAAACTATACATCCCACACCAAAATTCTAAGATTTTATTATTTAATAATGGCGAATTTTGAATACCGAACTCGCATTTCTAAAACGAATTATACACGTACGTATCAGTTCCGAACTACTGCCCGAATAACGAATCGTTGACCGAATCCGACCAACCCGAATACGTATATATGCCATTCCGAACTGCTTTCCGTATCTAAAAATCTGCGCCTTGGAATTTTAAAAATTTTATATCGTTGGAAATTTTTTTAAGAGAGCTACGCAACGACTATAAACAACAACATCAAATTTTTGTTTTTCACGAAAATATTGAAGGTGATCTTCATTTAAGGATTTTTTTTCGAAAACTTGATACATAACCATTATGCAGCCACCAAAAACGATGCATAACACATTCTGCAGACGCATAACGAATTATGCAACCATTTTCTCCACTGCATAACAAATTATGCATTTGGATAACAAAGTTATGCATCTATAACAAGTTATGTAACCATTATTTTGGTTGATTTTAATGCGTACATAAAAAAATTAATGCATAGTGCAGTATGCATCCATATTTACGGATGCATATCAGGTTATGCATCTATCTTGTCGATGCATAATGCATTATGCAGTCATATTTTCGGATGCATAACAGGTTATGCATCCATTGTTTTGGTTAATTTTAGTGCTTACAAAAAAAGTGGTTGCATAATGCTTTATGCATCCATTTTCACGACTGCACAACATGTTATGCATATATTATTGTAGGTGCATGACAAATTATGCAATCTTTTTTCTTGTTTGTTCCAATACTAACAAAAACATTGTTGCATAACGTGTTATGTACCCATTTTCTAGACTGCATAACAAGTTATGCAACAACTTTTGTAGATGCATAACAGATTATGCAACCAATTTCATATATGCATAACAAATTATTCAACCATTTTTATAGCTGCATAATCCATTTGAAGAAAATAAATTTACAAGAATTCTTCGATCACAAAAAAAATGATAAATCATACATGATATTACGATTAACTATAGCCAAATTCAAACAGTGGCTTCCCTTATATGTTGCAGGAACCCTTAATGCATGATATCATATTTACTCCTTATTATTCGATTAACGTGGATCGATCAAGTTCTTCATGCAATAGCCAACGCCAAATGATAAACACTGATGAATAATTGGAAAATACACGGGTTTATATCATTTCATTAGAGATTCATAAAAATCACATAAAAGAAATAAAATTGAAATTTGATATTTAACTCGTGGGACCAGGTGAAGTGACCATACTGGAATGCTACTCTCATGCTTGTATAAAGTGTATAAATAAATAAAAAGCAGCGTGCGTATGTCACGTGCCCATTCCCACCACCACTATAGACTGGTTTTGGTTGTTCAAATCCTTAACAAAACTCCATACTCCAGTATTTTCATTGGTTTAAACCATGGCTCCGTGTCTACATTGTGGTTATCCTATTCCTACTATGCACCCATCAAATAATCTGTAAAATGAAGGACGACATAAAAAGGATACTGTTTTATTTAGTTAACATTATTGTCTAGTAACAAGTTAAAACTATGGAATTCAAGTTAGACAGTTATAAGCTAAACATTGAATTATTAGATTAGGATCGAATACATACATGTTCCAGGAACGCTTCACTGAATGAGATGACTACAGAGGGTTTCACCACCCTTTATCTAACTAGTGAATCTTCCCATATCCACGCCGAGGTATGAATACCAATGATAAAACGAATACCAAAAATCCAGACATCATCTTTACTTGTTTGGAACCACTATTTACGGCTTTTTTGTCCAATTCAGGAAACAAATAAAAGGACAATAATTTCATAATCATGACGCTGAAGAACCTCCAGTAAGTACAGCTAAAAGTTCCTAGAAGTTTCAAGGCAATTTCCTAATAACTGATTGCTCATCTACACACTTACACGGAACTGCATCCTGGAAAGTGATAGTACTGCAGCTGCTGTTAAGACAAATTTATAGTTTAATCAATAGTTATGGACAAATCTTAGTAGGACAACAAAAAGGCCTAAAATTGGTATGGCCATGACTAACCTGTGTCGTTACATTTTCCCAGCTAAGGTAGGCCGATCTCGAACCCATGACGAATGCCAATTTTATTCGACAACTAAAGTTCGTCCATCATTTTGAAACTTTTCATCTGCTCTTTATAGCTCACAATTGGTCTCCTGCAGATGTTTAAATTGTACCTCATAAGCATTTTCTTGAACAGAAAACATCCAATTTAGAAAAAGAAGCTTCTAAAATTGGAACCCAAAAAAAATAGTTGCAAAGAGTATACATACTAGTTACGTAATGGAAATCATAGTTGCAAAGACTATCCGGCAATACGCATTCCATCAGTGAAATTGGAAAACTTTGAGACCAGTGTCAACTGAAAATCTATGAAATATTTCTCTGCCAAACGAACAATCATAAAATATTATGTACGGTTCCACCATTACCAATCTTCATCGTATCCATCAGAAGAAACAACAAGCTCGACGATCGATTCCATAATTCAATTTACCAACCTGTGAAGTATTTCAAGGAATCTATTATAATTCAATTTTTCCATTAAAAATAAAAATTTACTTGAAAGTGCTATGGAGAATACGAAGACACGATATGCCGAGTATGAACAGATCTAAGGAAAAATCAAATCGAACGAACCTGGAAACTCATCTCGAATAGCTCCGTCCCCTGTGAAGGTCTCGGATGTGTTTCAGAAACCCTATGGATTTCAAAAAAAAAAAAAAAAAACATGTGAAAATCAAAGTTGTTCAGCGATCGGAATCGGTTTATGTTGATTAAACAAAAGGCTTCTTCTTTGATTAAAAGACTGAAGATGAAGGAAGAAAGAAATCGGCAAAAAAAAAAAGACCGAAGGAAGAAGAAGCGAAAGGAAAAATCTAATTATAAATGGACATGCTTTTATTCCCTTTGCCTTCATACTTTTGGGTATTTAGCTCCGGAGGCGGTTGGACTCCTAGCGAGAGTTCAAAGAGTCATGCACAGTAATGTCATGACTCCCGATTCTAGAGAGTTTGTGTTTAAGAGGATAGAGTTTGCCATTCAAAAAGGGCTTGCGGCGCAGCTTGTTGCTAGCTTGCCTTCTATGTAATAACTCATGAATCTGTTTCAATGTTTATATTTTTGGATTATAAATAATATGGGTGTTAGATCATTTTTTTTCTCAAAAATGAGTGCGCCCTGAAGATTTCGGTTTCACAGTGGAGAAAAACTCAAAAATGGGTGTGGCTGTAGTTTTCACATGTGACATTGTGACTGGACTTCCAATCAGACATAGGCCACATCGATTGAAGGGTCATATGATCCTGGTTAATCCATCTTTCGCACAAATCCCGTACCACTGCCACCAAATGCTTTAAGCGAAGTAGGAGTCGGATTCTACGCCTTTTAGAATAAGGAAACAGACGCCCCTTTTTTTTTTTTTTTGGACGTTGCGTTCAATAAAGAGATTCTTCCTCGTCGAAAACAGTAGTGTTTAAATTAGGGGTGGGACTTGGGTTGGTTGGGCGGGTTAGAAGGCTTGGCCAAGGCAGACCCGAGCTAGGAACTTTATGCCCAGATTGCCCATCGAACCCGTGGAACCCATTGAGGTGTTGCCCAAGTCCGCCCAAATTATGTTCATCGGGTTCCCCGGGTTCCTCGGGTTGGCCCAAGTTTCACTAGACATACAAGTTTGTTAATGTGATAATAATAAATTTAGTAATAATAAGATTTAATTGTTCCATTTATTTTAAATTTCCAATAATTGATGATTATTTACAATAATATAAATTCTTTTCATATCGAATGATTAATGAGATAAATATACTTTATATTTTCATTAATAGATTTGAAGATAATATCTAAAATTTCTCTAAATAGATAATGATATTAATTATAAAAAATGTCTTATATATAGTTCTTCGAGTTGGGCGGGTTGTTTGGGTTCGAAATACTTGTGCCCATGCTTGCCCAAATTTAAGTCGGGTTCATAAAATTTAGGCCCAAGCTTGCCCAAAGTTTTGAAATACGTTGCCCATGTTCGCCCAACGTTCGGGTTGGGCATGGGTTGGGTGGGTTGACCCAACCCAAGTCCCACCCCTAGCTTAAATGAAGAACGATTTTTTTGGGACTACTCAAAAAAGATGGGGGTACTACTTTGTGATAGAAATGTTCACCCTACATTATAAGGGGTGTCCTAAAAGATTAGGGAAGACTAATATGCCCTTATCCTAATTAAGGTTATAACTAATCCTAATAACCCACTAATTTAATCATGGGAATATTATCTATATACCCCTACTATGAGACCTCTTGCAAAAATACCCTTATGAACTTTACAAATACCCCTAAGGCTAATACATTACTAAAATACCCTCTTTTATATAATATATATACAAAACTACTAACCACTATTTAAAAACAAAGGAAAAAAAAATCCACTGTCCACCGCCAACCACCACCACCACCAACCACCACCACCGCCAACCACCACCACCGCCAACCACCACCACCGCCAACCACCACCACCGCCGACCACCTCCAACCACCGCCGCCGCCGCCCACCACCACTGACCGTCGCCGCCAAACCACCACCACTATCCACCACCGCCGCCGCCAATAACAGCCACCACCACCGCCGTCAACTACCATCACCGCCGTCAACTACCATCACCGCCGCCAACCACCGCCACCGACGATCACCACTACCATGTGGAGTCAACTTGCTGAAGTTGTGTCCATATAGGAGGCAACTAGCTCAAGTTATCTCCAAAAGTGGAGACAACTAGCTCAAGTTGTCTCCAATAAATAATGTCCATATCGGAGACAACTAGTTCAAGTTGTCTCCAAAAGTGGAGGCAACTAGCTTAAGTTGTCTCCAAAAAATAGTGTACAAGAATAAGTTGCAAAACAAAATGGAGGCAACTAGCTCAAGTTGTCTCCAAATCTGAGGCAACTAGCTCAACTTGTCCTCAAAAGTGAAGGCAACTAGCACAAAGTTGTCTTCAAAATTGGAGGCAACTAGCCCAAGTTGTCTATAAATATGGAGGCAACTAGCACAAGTTGTCTTCATATATGGATGCAACTATCACAAGTTGTCTCCAAAAAATAAAAATTGTACACAAATAAGTGAACCTAGTGTGAGTCGAACACACATCTTCTGACATATAGTCAGTTGTGCTACCATTACACCACATATTCATTTATAAACAACATATCAAAATCACATACCAGCATCTACGGCTCCATATCTCTTTAATACATTAGCAGATTTTCAATTGCAAACCCAATAAGCAGACTCACATATTTGCCACACCATCAGTGCTCGACCAACAATTCAAACCAGAAATCAAAACTCCAAATCACAGCACTATCTCCCTAACTGCTATTAACATTATTGGCTCCTCAAAAAATGTCTTCCATCCCTGTACAAATAGAAGGCAAGGCATCATTGCATCATACACATGTAGATTTCTGTTTTCAGGATAGCTGTATATAATAAGACGACAAAAATGCATATAAAATACCTTTAGACAAACTAATAACTTCACTTTCTCTTAGTTATAACAGTATCTTCAGTGACCAACTTAATAAATAAATTTCTGAATAAACTAATAGTGTAAGTAAACAAACTAATAACTCAAAATTAATATTTCCTGTATGCTATTAACTAACGAATTGCTATCATATATAGATGCCAACTAATTAGATCACAAGTATTAAGAAATTAAACTGACATTACACTATTACGGTAGCATTGAGAAATCAATCAGAACGACATCACAGCGAAGAATGATCCATACTAGTTTTGACATCAGCGCGGCTATAGAGATGACAGCAAAGGATGATAACGCCCCGAGACCAACTAAGGTATTCATATTAGAATCCCTCTTCAACAAACTTTTTGGACCATTAAAACTGAGTCGGCGTCCATGACCAAGAAATCAAAACTCCAAATCCAGCGAGATCAATACCAGAAATCAAAACTCCAAATCAGCAGTATCTCCCTAACTGCAACACCATTTCCATCACAAGTTCAAGCCAATCTCTACATCCGTATTATAACTAACTGCAACTGCAAACCAACGACTACTTCAGCTACACTCCACAGTCCACCTGCAAAACTATCTTCTCAATAAGCAAAACTTGAGACTAAGAGGTGCTACGCATTCAACATATTTGACTATACCAGTAAAGAGATAAAAGAATACGACTATGGCACATTGGGAATCATATTTAAAAAATCATTTCTCAGTAGTTCATAGAAAAGGATCAAACAGTAATCAAGCTGATTTCTTAGAAGGGCTAGCCAACCTTTCTCCATCTTCTGTCCGTGATTTATATCACCAGTTGATTGAAGCTTCAATACATCTCCGTTTGTTTGAACACCAGCCAAAATCCATAACTTCCATCTCCACTTGTATCCACAGGTCCATCTAATCAAATTAATAGTAACCAATATAAATGAATTCTAATCAAATTATGAAAACATTACAAAACCAAACATTTTTATCGGTGAATCAATAGTTCTAATACAAATGAATTTATTATGAAAAATTCACAAAATGAAACAATTTTAACTTACTGAGAAACAGAGATAGAGTTACTTGTTGCTGGTCCAAGAATCACTACTCGATCTAATTATGAGCTCTACCTTACAAACAATCTGCTCAATATCATCGACCATTTCAAACAGATTCTTAAACTTATTTAACAAGAACATATAATCAGCAATTTGGAGATCAAAATAATCACATAAAAACTTAATTAGACGTGCAAATCTTTAAAATCAAACATTACCCAAAAACGAAACCTAAAAATCAAATTACTTAGATCTGTTTAAATTTGATTTTGAAAATCGAATGCAAAAATAAATGAACATACGATCTGAATCCGTCTTGAGTTTCGATGAATTGAACAAGCAAAACTTATACTATTATTACCAAAATCGAAACCAAAGAAATCAGATCTGTCGATCTATGTGAATCTGATTTCTATTGAAATTACAAAGAAGAAGATGAGGTATGCTGATAGTAGTGACGTACATAGAGGAGGTGGTGGTGCTGGTTATAGTGGAGGTGATCGAGATGATGGTGGTGGTGGTGGTGGTGAGAGCGATGGAGATTGTGGCGGTGGGAGCGATAGAGATTGAGATTTGTCTGAAACTGGAGTTATTAGAAACAGAAAAAGGAAGTAAATATGATAAAAAGGTTAAATTAGGAAATATAGAAATTCAGTTATTAATAATAATTTCAATTATGCCATTAGGGGTGTTTGCAAAGTCCTATAAGGGTATTTGTGCATGACCCATGAATAGTAGGGGCATAAATAACATTCCCACTTTAATCATTACCCACTAATATAACCCAATAAATTAAAACTTAAAATCAGTTTCAAAACTGATTCTTTTCTTTTCTTCTTCTTCATATTCTTCTCTTCTTTTCCTCTTCTTCGTAAACATCGACGTTAATCGTCGATTCGAATTTTTTTTATCGTCGATTAATCAATCTTTATAAACAATGCGTTCTAAATAGACACCCAGAATTCCAGGATTGATTCATGGACTTGCAAGTATAGCGAATCTCCCAAATCAATTTCAAATTTATAAACAACTTCAAGCAAAGTTGAAAGACCAAATCAAGCATCCAACAGGAAAAAAGAAGTCCGATTCGAGTCAAATGCAAATCCACGGGTAATTTCCTTCATACCCATTCTTTTTAATTCATTATTTGTTGATGAAATCGATTAGAAATCATGAAAACTCATTGAAAATGGTAGTTACAGTAGACATTTCGGCTAGGAGATTTTTTGTGTAACCCTAGATTTTCTAACCGAACTTCTAAAAATAAGAACAGTTCGATTAAGTAACCTAATATCTGATGACCGAACTACATAGTTCGGTGGGCTTGCAATTTTTTTTTTGTAACCGAACTCAGTTTTTCCTTTGAAAGAATGGGTTCGGTTTTGTCGATAAATTGTTTTTTAACCGAACTTTTAAAATATGTAGTTCGGTAACACCTTGTAGTTCAGTTACCTAGCAATTTTTACGAGGTAACCGAACTATAGTCTGTTATCTCCAAATGTTGTGTTTACTTTATTCTTTTGTTCGATTTGATTTGATAACACAATATTCTATTATGTTTAGCTAATACTTTGGTTTTTATTCATTAGGAACAAAGGAAAAAGATTGAAACTACACCTAGATGAGGATTTGAAAACTCTGACCCCTCGTGGAGCAAAATATTTAGATTTTCGAAACTGTGGTGCGAAAAATGCTAAACATGGAGGGGGCTCGTTACCGGAAGTCAACCAAGAGAATGTTCGTAATGTGATCCAAGATGTCAATGAAGATGTGTTGGAGAATATTAATGTTATTGAAGAAGAGAATGATGATGAAGAAGAGCAAGGAAATGAAGAGGTTGAACAACAAAGAGAAGACATTGAAAATGTAGAGGAAGAACTACAAGGACAGGGCATGGGCCGAAGGATCTCTAGTATTTTGGGTTTGCTCACTTTTATTCTTATGTAACATCTTTGCATATTCTCTTAGTTTCTTTTTAGTTTCTTTTTTGCTTGGTCTACCTTTGCGTTTTCCTTTTGCCGGTTCATAAACATTCTCTGAAGTTTGTGGATATATGATTTTCCTCATGTCATCCCAAAATATTTGTTTTTGGAGCTTGTTCATGCCACGATACATCTCTAGTACGGTTTCACCCATTTCGTTATCACCAAACTCCTCTCTGGATTCTTCTCCCTTTGGAGGAGGGATGAAACTTAGATGCTTCCAATATGGATCAATGTCGCTTAAAGGGATTACGCCTTGATCGTAGTTGATTATCATATGGAGACAAGGGAGTCCCATAGACTTATTCATGTTACATACACACACCTTATCCCTCTTGGTTTCCCACTTATCAATCAACTCGACTTCTATAATCAACAACTTTATACATTGCCGAGATACATTATAATGGATTCCCTTGACCAATGGGTGGTCGGCATATTTTCTGGTCATTTTGAATATACGTCTTTTTTGGAACTTCTATTTAATTTTATCAATGTCGTGCTTGAAGTAATTTTCCATAGCATTCCACACGGTTACAAAATTATCAACACATCCAAACAGATTCTTCTTCAACCGATGGTGAGCCGACTCTACTAAACTTGTCGCTTGATTTCCCAAGTGTTTATATTGGTTGGTATAGGCATTAAAAAACCTCTCTTTGTATGGTTCCAACCATTGGCGAAGAACATACAATACAACACCGGGGTAATCGGGAGTATCCCAATGGGCGATAAACTCCGCAATATTTAGATGATACTCTTCCTCGGTAAGAGACCAACAGAATGATTCCCATTCACCATGAAAAGCAACCCATTTAGCGTAATTTATTTCGTATTGTTTTTCAACTTCCTATTTTGCATCCGCTCGTTCATATTCTGGTAGCATCTTAATGTCTTCATATCCCTTTTTATTGGGTAGACAAATTATTGGCTTGCACATATTTATCAAATTACACCATATATGGAACGTGCAAAGCATATTGTGTGCTAATGGAAACACTACCTCTATTGCATTTATCAATGCGACTTCATTTCCGGTCACTATAACCCCGGGAATATCATCACCTCGGAAGATTGCCTTAACTTGTTTTAGTGCCCAAATTTAACTAGGTTCTTACTCGTCCCTTAAAAAACTGTGGATGGTGGTTTTTAGATTAGGGTTAAAATCGTAAAACCCTAGTCAGACAGTGACGTCAAAGGATTCGAGTAATAATGTCTCCACTGAATGCATTTATTGAACTCTTTAATATGTATGCGAGGAAATTACCAGGGTACCTTTTTTATATATACTAATTAGGGTTTCGGCAGACCAAACCCTAATTCCCACACCACATGTGCCAATGGCAAACATTGCCATCCACATCCACCGCGCCAAGGCATGCCAACCATGCTAGCCGCACCACTGTGACAATGGAAAACCATGCTAGCCACATCCACCGCGTCAAGGCATGCCAACCATTCTAGTTGCACCACTGTGCCAATGGAAAACCATGCCAGCCACATCTACCGCGCCAAGGCATGCCAACCATGCTAACCGCACCAATGTGCCAATGGAACGCCGTGCCAGCCACATCTACCGCGCCAATACATGCCAACCATGCTAGACGCACCATGTTCTAATGGCATGCCAAACCCTTGCCCCCACCATGCCAAGCCCTTGGCCCCACCACGCCAAGACAAACGCACCTTGCCTTGGCCCTAGCCATGCTAGCCGAACCATGTGCCAATGACATGCCGAACCCTTGGCCCCACTATGCCAAGCCAAACGCACCTTTCCTTGGCCCTAGCCATGATAGCCGCACCATGTGCCAACTGAAGGCCAAACCCTTGGCCCCACCATGCCAAGCTAAATGCACCAAGACCTTGGCCCCACCGTGCCATGCCAAACACACCTTTCCATGGCCCCATGCCAACCTAGCCGTGCCACCATGCTAGCCTCCCCTACGCGGCTACCAAAATGAAGGTGTGCGACAATCAACGGTCGCCCTTCAATCCCAGGAGAAAATCCTAGCCGCCCAAGGTAACCAGGCAATGCATGGTAACCTTTGGCCCAAAACCCTAGTTTGGCCACGCCAAGGCATGGCATGCCAACCTAGTTGTGCCACCATGTTGTCCTTCCCTATGCGGCTACCAAAAAGAAGGCGTGCGACAATCAAAGATCTCCCTTCAATCCAAGGAACAAATCCTAACCGTCCAAGGTTACCAAATAACACATGGTAACCTTTGGCCCGAAACCCTAGTTTGGCCAGGCAAAACCGCGCCAAGGCATGGCATGCCAACCTAGCCGCGCCACCATGCTAGACTTCCCTATGCGGCTAACAAAATGAAGGCATGCGACAATCAACGATCGCCCTTCAATCCCAGGAGCAAATCCTAGTCGTCCAAGGTTACCAGACATCACATGGTAACCTTTGGCCCGAAACCCTAGTTTGGCCACACCAAACCGCGCCAAGGCATGCCATGCCAATGGCATGCTAACCTAGCCGCACCACCATGCTGTCCTTCCCTATGCGGCTACCAAAACGAAGGCGTGCGACAATCAATGGTCGCCCTTCAATCCCAGGAGCAAATCCTAACCGTCCAAGGTTACCAGACAACACATGGTAACCTTTGGCCCGAAACCCTAGTTTGGCCATGCCAAACCGCGCCAAGGAATGCCATGCTAATGGAACTCCAACCTAGCCGCACCACCATGCTGGCCTTCCCTATGCATCTACCAAAACGAAGGTGTGCGACGATCAACGGTCGCCCTCCACTCCCAGGAGAAAATCCTAGCCGTCCAAGGTTACCAGACAATACATGGTAACCTTTAGCCTGAAACCATAGTTTGGCCACGACAAACCACGCCAAGGCATGCCAACCTTGCTGTTCCACCATGCTGGCCTGCCCTATGCGGCCACCAAAAACGAAAGTGTGCGACGATCAACGACTACCTTTCCTCTTAAGATGTAAAATCTCGACCGTCGAAGGTCACCAAGATAGCTAGTCTCCCAAGATCGACTTGCCAGGTAACAACAATATGCTACATGTTTTCCACAAAAACATTCGAGACATCAACACATATCACAAACCGGGGGATCCTCTTTGGGTATTGGTTTGGCGGTTTACAACGTGCAGCGTACACTACGCACGTCATAAGGATGAGGCAGTTAGTAAATACAGGGAGTTAATGGTGAAACGCTCCTTTTTATGGGACATCAATTCCATGCGTTAACGGTTACCACCTCTTCCCATTTAGTCACCCATTTTTCCATTCCTTAATGAGACTAGAGTACGTTTCACTTCGACTTGTATAAATAGGTTTTACCTATTTCCACCGAACAAAAAGTTCAGTCAGGAGCATACAACACTTAGAAAATATTTGCTAGTTTTTCATTTGTTAGCTTCCCATTTTCTGATACAAGTCATAGAAAACAACTACTCTTCCAGAAATCAACTATTTTGGTCTCATCACTTTCCTTGCTTCCCTCCCCAAAACCAACCCATTCTCCTTCACTTTGTGACCGAGGCAAGTCTGGAACGAACATTTTTTGGTTTAGGCCGGACTTGTACAGATTGATCTCTCGAATCTAAAGTACTCCCTTGCAGTACATTATTTAGGGTTTAAATTCGTTTTTCACCCATACACATGAAATTACCGAAATCAGCAGAAACCATTTTTACCCACAAACAATTGGCGACCATAGTGGGAAATTGGTCTTTCGGTTATATTATCAATTTTCGACCATCGATCTCATGCTTTGACCTAGACATCAAAATGGTAGATGCATGCGATCGATTCAGGGATCAACGACTCAGTTACCAGACGACCTGATTATCAGTCTTGACATGGCAAGGGATGACTGGGGACTTTCTGTTTGTGGGTGAAATCTATTCCTGCCGATTTTGGTAATTTGGGGTGTGTGGATGAGGAATGAATCTAAACCTTAAATAATACACTGTGCGGTGAGTTCTTGTAGATTCGAGAGGTCAATATGTGCAAGTTCGGCCTAAACCAAAAAGAATATCGATTCCAGACTTGTTTCGGTCACAAAGTGAAGGAGATGGGGTTGATCTTAGGGAGGTAAACGAAGAAGGTGTTGAGATTGTGAAGGTGTTGGCTATGTATGACTTGCAACAGAAAGGTGAGCAGGCTTGTAATTAATGCAAGCAGGCTCTGGATGTCAACACTTGGTTTCTGTGTTATGCTCTCTCTGTTCTGTCTTATCCTTGTTTGAAAAATAAGGCGGAGAGCCTATTTATACAAGTCTTTTAACCTAACCTTCGTATCTCGTGGGAAGTGGAGAAAGTGGAGTGATGGAGTAGTGGAGTAGTGTGTTGGTGTTACACGACCAGGCTTGCCCACTTCTCCCATCATCACTAACCGTCCATGACTTCCTGACACGTTCTTGTGATGGCGCGATGTGCGCTGCACGCTGTAAACTGCCAGACTAATATCGCAGTATGTATCCCCCAGTTTGTGACATGATTGATGTCTCGAGTGTGTGTGGATCATGGGACCCACAGAAAGTAGCATGTAATGCTACGTTATTTAGGAAATTGATACTTGTGAAGTATGGTGTGTATACTATACAGGTACTGCATCGAGTATATTCAGCATGTATGAAGCATCGTTGTTTGAGAGACTCAAAGAAACTTCATGTTTAGCCTACTTCATGTGATGGTTTGGAAGTTGCGCATGCAAATCCTCCTTTGACCGATCACAGGGTGTGGTAGAGTGACGGGTGGTGATCACCATGACGCCACACTGACCAATTGACTCCTGACCAGGGCTGTATAGCCAAGCCGGTGAAGCTGGACGTACGAGATTATCTTTGAGACACTTATCTGCGACCGTTGATGAAATTAGGGTTTATGAAAAGGAGCGCAAGCATCACTTTTCATCTTGGTCGAATCCAAGCTTGGGACGCAACTTTGGCTAGGACAGTTATGCATATGTGTAGACAACATGACGGTGTAGGCGCCCATACCTCATTGTCTCATGAAAGTGTGATCTAGGCCACTCAATTCGTCCTGCGAAGTTGTGTGGTTGAGATCAATTTGCGACTGAAAATTGGTGCCGCAAAAGCCGCACGTCGTACCAACCTTGAGCAGGCGTTTCAAGACGACCAGGCTTGGTCGGTCTAGGCCAATTGATACAATGTGTAGGTGGTAGGCTGGTGTTCACGTCTATGCCTTACCGTCCCATGAAAACATGATCTAAGCCACTCAATTCGTCTCGAGAAATCGAGCGGTTGAGATTAGTTTGCAGCTTGGGAGGTGCGACCACGCTAGTTTGGGCAAACGATTTGGGATAACCAGGCATGGTATGACTTGGACGATCAGGTGAGGGGATGGATGGGTCCACGGTGGTCATGTTGGTATGGCCGAACCTTCTTTGATCTAATCTCGGACCCTCCATTCGTGCCGGAGAAAATGGACGCTCGTGATTCAAAACCCTCATTTTGGGTTTCAAGGTCGTGCGTCATGCTCCATTCAGGCGTACGATTTGGAATGACCAACCATGGTTGGTCCTGACCGATTGGTCAGGTATGTAGGTGGGCCCACGGTGATTGTGTTGACATACTCCGTTCCCTTTGAATCTACATCTGCACCCTTCATCTATACCTGCGAAGATGGATGATTGAGATTGTTTTGTGACACATGTAATGCGCCACAAACCCTAATTTAGGGTTTTCGTCCATACTGATTTGGTTTGGACGATTTGGAAAGCTAATCCAAGGGGAGGCCGACCATGCGGGGCCCGCATTGGTTCGGCAGCGGATATTCCATACCTGCTTGGGGGTTATGGAATCGATTTGGGCCATCCAATCATGCTGGTGGAGTTGGATGGTCGTGATCATATCCAGACTGATACGGTCAGTCCGGATGCTCAATCGGGCTAGTATAACACACCGAGAGTGGTTCAATCGGGCTAGTATAATATACCGAGAGTTGCATCCTGTACGGATATTTCGTACATGGTTCATTATAATGCTTGGAGATTCGTGTTGCTTTGCTGAGAACAACACTCAGTCGTCATGCCGCACTGACAATGAGTACAGGAAATACAAGGCTGGTTGCGCATTAATTAATAATGCTGGAAATTCACAGGGTATATGGTATTGTTGCTACATGCTCCAACCTGGATGAATTTCGTGTATTTTATTCACAGAATGGGATTGTTGCCATATGCTCCATTCTAGGTGAATTAATAAAATAAAGGAGTATCCATCGCTTAATAATGGCCTTATCGTTTACAAGATGTTGGCGCATAATTTTTAGGTTTTACAATTTTACCCTTAAATTAAAATCCACCATCAACATTAAGTCCCCTGCCTAGCACATAATGGTTACACTATTGTGGGGTAGGCATGAGATGGTGACAAATTTGTACACTGAAATGACCAAGCTAAAGTGAATATATATTTACCGGATAGGTCGACCTCGTCAGGCGTTGCCCTGGGAGTTTTGGTTAGGGTGGTGAAGGAAGGAGGACTTGATCCGGTGAGTCACTTTGATTCCTTTTGTATAGGGCAGAGTTCGGTCCCTTCCTTGGGTCAGGTGTACTTCCTTTCATCATACGACAGCTTTCCTCAGACGTATGCGACAAGCATCGTTGATTGCTATCCCGAAATAGTAGCCTTCATAGGTGGTAAGTAAAGACTTCTTTTCTCCTGGGACTCTATTGACTTGCGAGATTATAAAGAATCATCTCACGCAGTTGTTCTTTCCATATCTTAGGTACTGCTCCGCACTTATCTGATCTCCTGATCGACTGATTGATATTTTTTTTTTAACTTTTCCTTCTTTGCAGTTTAACATGGAGGTGGTGGACGACCATCATATCACCTCTCCAGAAAGAAGCTTCGAAGTTGATAAGCCTGAAACCCATGCGCACGTAGAAGTAATGGCTAAGATTGACCTTCCACTTCGCGAAGTTGGCCGTGCTATACAGGGGATGTCTATTTTGCACCTGCATATTGCTAGAGGATGTATCTGTTCCCTTTCAGTTGCGATTGACATGGAGAAGCAGTGGAGGCGCGAGGAAGCGTTGAAGACACCAGTAAGCGCAAGGTCAGAGATATTTGCAGCGCGGTTGAATAGGCGGAGGGTTGAGCATAAACGACCTCCAAATGAAGATAAGTGCGATTACCCAATCCAGGACGGCGTGATAATTCTCGATTCTGACACAGATGAACCTGAATGTTTGAAAGCAACCGGCACGACTCCTGATGCTGATGTGGCCTTTGATGCTCTTTTTGATGATATTGGGATGAAGTGCGTTGCTATGGAAACATCTGATGCGGAAGCTGAGGAAGATCCGAAAGGAGGAGCATCACCTGCGGAAATGTCTATTGCAGAAGATGAGGTAGATCTGAAAGGAGGAGCATCAACAGGTGATGGCATTGAAGCAGAACTTGACGGTGGTGCAGGCGCGGTCGACCCCCTTGATGACTAAAACCTTTTTTTTCCCAAGTATATTCCATAATTTGTGAACATCTTCCTTGTATTCAGTGGCCGCTGAGTTCAAGGTTTTCTTCTATCATTTGATTAATTGAATAAAGGTTTTACTTTATAATCCATTAAGATCGCGACTGAACTTTCTCAGGTGCAAGGGTGCGCCTTTACATGCAATTCTTTGTGATAAAAGAAATAATGCCATAATGAAATACCACGTACCTGTGTTCCTGACGCAAGATCTTCCTGGCTTTACTGGGATAAGTGGTTCAAAGCCCCTTCCCTTTCCGCGCACATCTTTTCCCTCGACTCTTTTTCAATATGTTTTTGCTTAGGGTTTCTTTTCTGCTCTAGTAGATTGGTTTAGGCTGGATTTTGTATCTTTAGGGATAAAGAGGCTCTCAGATGGAAATAATACTTCAATTAATTTTGAAAATTGAAAATTGAAACCCTAACTATGAATGCAAGTATTGCAATCATTTTCAAGAGGAATTACCAATATAATGTGAAATTGTAAGGGAAAACACGCTGGAGGAAGTAGCACAGCATCTTAAAGCGTGTAAGATGCTGGAAAGTGGTAGCACGGTGTTTTAAGTACGGTAGGGTTTGAGCCATCGCGAGTGAATTGTTACGCCTTCTAGCTTGTTAGCGTTGATGAGTTTGCAGTAGACGCCTAAGATGATATCTGCTACCAGGTACGGTTCATCCTCCTTTTTGGTGGGTGAATTAGGTGAGGTAGCCATTTTCACTGTAATGCTTCCAACTTTGAATGCGGTTGCCTCCGTTACTAGGTCTCCAATTCCGAATGGGTTTGGGCGTGTAAATATCAGGGTCTTGGTTTTGTCGTCTTTGATCGAGACAGCTTCTAGACTCTTGATAAACTGTTTAAAGGGGTCGGCCTCCCATTCACATCTCTTAGCCAAGGTTGGTTTCTTGGCTAGAGCCAGTCCCCAGGACTTACCAGAATAAGAAACGGTTGGTTGTAAAAAGGGTTGCGTGATGAGACTTACTTGAGATCATAACCTTTCAACGTACGCTGACAAGCTCTCCCCGGGAAGTTGCGTCACATTGGCAAGTTGTTGGTGCGGAAATAAACAGTCGTCAGGTCCAGAAGGCGTGTTGGAGATTCTTTCAGGTATCGAAGCCGGTAGAGGACATACTCCTAGCGTTTCCCTTTTTTCATGTATCCAAGGGCTTCCTAGGATCATGTCATAGTTGGGATGATATTTGACTATGTAGAACTTTGCTTGTGTGGAGGCATCACCCAATTTGACTTCAAGATCAATGTATCCATATGCATCTCTGAATTTTCCTTCTGGATCCTTAATCACAGTTGGGTGACGAGTATCTTCCTGCTTCGGGATCTTTGCCGCTCTCAAGGTCTTGACAGTAATGATGTTAAATTCGGAGCCCATATCAATTAACGCTCTATCAAACTCAACGTTTCTCAAATGAGTGACGGTTAGGAGTCCCCAGTTTCATTTGCTCGCATCTTTCAGGAAAGACTGGGGTCCCTGGACTTCTTATGGATACAAAAGCCTACCTGATACAACGCGGTTGAGAGATGTAAATATGTCTTGACGCTGTCCCTTGGATAAATACAAGATTTCACACAAGCGCCCCATCATAGATTGTACAGTCTTGCGAACAGAATCCCTAGAAATCATACAATTCCTGATAGGAAGAGGATCTCTATGAACACCTTCATTTCCAAGTTGAAGTTCTCCTGTATCTATCTTTTCCCTGAAGATTTGCTTCAGCCTATTACAATCTTTGGTTGGATGGTGAACGAATCTATGGTAGCATCATTATTTAGGGTCCGCCATGTCTTTCTCAGTGGGAGGACGTCTGATAGGAGGCATCTTGATGGCGTCGTCTTGGATCCACGCTTCTAAGAGTTCTATCACTTCATTCATGGGGAAAGGAAAAACTGTATCTTCGTCGTCTGGTGCAGGAGTTTTGTCCGATCCTTTCCGAGATGAAGTCTTGTGTGTCGGGGATTCCCACTTGGTTTGTTGTTCCGTCGCTGAAGCTTTCCTTTTTTCTCTTTCTCCTACTACACTCGTGAGATGCCTGCTTCCTCGAATTTCACGTGAATCTTCACTTCAAACAACTCTGGTTCTTTCTAGCAATGCTGGTGCGGTTGTTGCTGAACGTTTGGCAGCTTCATGGAGTTTAGAGAATGTTTGAAAGCCCAGATTCTCTAATAGAGCGCGGTATATGGGTATCATCCCATTAATGCACAATTCCACCAATTTTCGTTTGGTGACGTTCGGGTCATGACAATCCAGTGCTTAGGTTCTGAACCTCTTAACGAAGTCGTTGGGATGCTCGTTGTTCCGCTGAAGAATTCTTCCCAGATCTGAAAAGGTAATCTGTTCGGACATGATTAAATACTTTCTGTAAAAAGAACTGACCATCTCGTTCCAATTGGATATGCTGTTAGGTGCGATGTTATTGTACCAGGTGTACGCCCTTCCCGTAAGTGACTTTGAAAATTATTTTAGGCGGAGAACATGATTGTATTCATGCTCCCCAAAAGATTCTAATAATCGAGAGACATGTTCACGAGCATTACCAGTACCATCGTAGAGGGAGAATTGGGGAGAGGTGTAACCTCTTGGAAGAGGAATTCTTTGCACATCTTGAGGGTACAGCGGCCGATGCTGGTGTACATCCGTTCGGTCCCCTTTGCCTCGATTTTGGAGAAGTCGTTCCAGGTCCTCATGTGTGATGAAGTTGGATGGTTGGTTCCTTCCTCTTGGGCGTTCAGGAGAAATGCGAGTTTCCTCATCCGTGTGGGCCAGGATGGAAACGTCTCCCCTGGGTTGTCGTGAACCTTGCGGTAATCGTTCAGTCAAAGTTTTGAGGAAAGTGAGTACCTCTTTCTGAGTTGCGGCCAAATCCATTTGGGACTTAGCCAGAACTTCCTGTTTTTCTATTAAGTCTGCAATGGCAATGGGTGGTGGTCCTCCTCTTGTCCCTCCGGCTCCTCGTCTTGATGAAGGAGTGAAATTTGTTGCTCTGGTGACCACCGGAGGCGTTACGCATGAGGAGATGCCGGGATTAGCGGCTGCTATGGCTCTGGTGATGGGAGGTTGATCGGTTGTCAGCCGACACAAAAAAAATTCACTTTCTTACTCGACAAAATATGAATGAAGTATAAAGTAAGGAAGAGTTCGTACCCACAGAGAGGCGATTGTTGTTATCAAATTCTAGTTTTTTAGTAACCCAAAGGGGGATTTCTGATTTTTGTAATATTAAAGTAAAATAAAAGCAAAGTAAATATTTGAAATTATCAAGGAGAGAAATATATTGGTCAAGGAATTCATCTTCAATCTTAAACATGTGCTTGCATATATGATTAATATTACAATTTAATCTCTTTTATTATCAAAAGCCTAGAAAATCAAGAGAGCAAGATAATCTATTTATTTCCCAAGTTAATCAACACACACATTAGAGCTGCATATGTGAATTCTACCTAAAGAATAACCTAACGCCTTGCGCTAATCAAGTTCAATTCCCAGGAGCATTAAGTTTTGGAAATAGGCTAATCAATGCAATTGTCATACATTGCGCATAACAATTCGGACAATGGTCATACTCTACATATGATTATAAGAGTGTATCACTATAAACTTTAATCATATCATGCTACTTGTATTTGGGGTTATCGCTCGATGAAATACACTAAAATAGCTATGGACAAGATGCAAGTTTAATTAATTGGCCACTTAACTAAACAAACATCAAAACCCTATCACAATACATCAATCATGTGATATTAAAAACAGTAGAGATATGAACGATAATCAGGAGAGAAAACTAATGCATTAATCAAGCACAAGTTATAGATATAAGACTACATCCTTAACCAATAATAAGAGATTTAGATACTCATAGCTATGGAGTTCATCATAATCAATAATCAAATAAAGGAGATGAATATTAAATACGAAAGCAAACCCTAGTTGTAGTTTCAGCGGCTCTCTCCTCTGCTCCAAAAATAATCCGTCATATCTTTTTTTTTTTGTAGAAAAACTCTCTTTTTATATCCCTTTGCTTTCCAAAAATAGGTCAAAGTCTTCAAAGTCTTCAAGTCCACGTCCATCTACCAGTCCACCAAGCCCATATGTGAAAAATATATCTCTGGAATTTTCGGGTCCAAAACTGGTCGTCGGAATGCTGACATCATCACCGGAATCCGGCCACCGTCGCCGGAAAACTTTCTCCGATCACTTTTGCCATCTGAAACTATCACCAAGTAATTATGCACTTCCATTAGCTCAACTTTGCTTTCCTGCATTTCAAACATTTGCATAACCCATCTAAATCCAATTTTCTATTCTTGCAAAAACGTACCCAAAAGCGTGACGTGTAGCTCATACTTCCAGCCATCAATTCTTGCATCCAGCGCATACCCGCCTCACGATTCACTGAAATATTATGATTAACACTCTCGGTTCAGAAATCCGATACCCGGAACTAGAATCACCGGTTCGCCATTTTCGCTCCGTTTTCGCACCGTATTTGTAGCCTGGGTTTCTATTTTTCAGGCCAAGTTCGCTTCATTCATGAACTCTCTGTAAACGTTCATTCATCTAAGCCGTAAGTGCAATGCTGACCTTCCCTACCTAGCATTCTGACCATTCAACCATGGCTAGCATATCATCAACTCTTCCTCAATTGTACTTAGCATCAGCATTTGCTATCAACATTACCACCCCAGCATCAGTTCCATGTCGATCTCGGACAACCAGCTTCACTTCCATTTTCTACAGCTCTTATAATCTCCAACACTTGCCTGCAATTTCAACTTCCCTTTCCAATCCTTGTAATGCATACACATTCACAAGTCTGTAGCTCCAACTTCATTGCATTCACCACCTTGTACCTACTCCAGTGCCATCCCATCAGTCCAACTCCTGCAACCCCAGTAGCACCTACCTGCAAACATTTCAGTCACCATCAAAGCTTCTAAACACAAGTGCCATGGCACTACTGCTCTTAAAACACAAACACCACTCCAGCAGACCGCTGCACCACTTCTAACTGCATTGCCATCCTTGCACCAGCATAGTCACCACCATTGAACTACCACCAGCTGCAACCTGTCCACCTGACCATCAGCTCCCTTGAATCACCTCACAGCTGCATTGCCATCACCTGGAAACCTAAGCATACATCTACCCATCTCAGCTGCACCAGCATCATTCATGACCTCGAGCCACCAGTTGAGTTACACCCACCTTCAGTCCATCCATTATTGTACAGCTCCAGCTGCAATAATACCACACTTGAACTGTATCACTAGTAGCTATGCCATCTTCCATACCCTGTAACTTCTCATTCATACATTCTGCCTATCTTACCAAAGTATGAGCCAACACCAGCCACAACCATTCATTCCATTTTCATTTATTTATCCCTGTAACAGCAACATCGAAAGCTCTTCATTGACATCTTATCAACTCAATCAACACTAAACAATGTGCAGTTCAACCCACTTCCGACAGCATTGTCTCTTGACTGCAATAACACCTACAGCACCACAAAACCCATTTCTCACTTCTCAGTTAGCATCTACTCCGTGTCTCAACCTTCTTGAAATGGTAAATAAATACTCTCAGGTAATTACTCAAACATCTTCTGTGTGTTTTGCAGTGAGTCAAGAGATAACACCAATAACGATTTCAATGGCACCCGTACCTCCTTCCCTGTAAAAAATTTAGATTATGACAGAAACCCAACATGATTCAAGCATTCAAACATATTTCTATCACATACTGCAACCAATTTCAATTGTTCAGCTTTTGTAAACATTAACATCTCAATTAACTTGAATCGCAACTTGTTCATCTCCCACCAATTTCATTGCTTGTTCAACACTAACCGTATCTGAATATCAACCTTCAATGACATCAACAAATCACCATGAATCTCTTCTGGTTTCCCTGAATTTATCGATCCAACTTGAGTTCTTCACTGGTGGCTTAAAGAGCCAATTTCCTTCTCATTATCCAACCTTGATTCCAACAGTACCAACTTCAGAGCATCTCGATTCCCCCATTTCTCTGAATTTCTCCCAATCTCTAACCTCATCTAATTTATCAGCAGCCGCCTCTCTGAGTTTGAGAATAATGATTGAAAAAATCATTTTCTCTGAAATCCAGGGTTAGGTAATAGCTAGAAAAACTATTTACACCCAACTGTAATGGTTAAGGGATAACCAACTTAAACATGGATTATCGGTTCCATAGAACTGACATGCCTATTTTCTTTCTTGCCGTAGCTAGCTTTTCTCGCCTGTGATTAGGTCCTTTTTGCTCCTTTTCGCTCCAAATGGGCGCTCATTTCTTCTCTTAAATTCTTCCACCAACAACATCCGCTTATTATTTCTCAGACTCACTTCTTCTCTTCAATTTATATACATCACTAAAGCTGTCGTTCTTTTTAGACAAATATGCATCACTAAAGCCGACGTGCTTTTCAGTCAGAGATGAAGAAATAAAAGCAATTAATGAGAAATAATTTGCCTTCAACAACAGTTGCACTTGAGATGACACTTTTGCCCTGTTTCTTCTTCTTTTGTTCCAAACGACTCCAAAGCACCTAGTAACTCAAATTCACACATAAGATACATAATTCACACGAAAAATAGCAAAGAAAACATAAATACTAAATATAAAATACGGTGTATTCTACACCTATCAAATTCCCCCACACTTAGACTTTGCTAGTCCTCGAGCAAATCAAACAAAACAATTATAAAACATACATACAACTCCGTCTCGTCGAGGCTACGGTCACTTTAAGCATAAATAACAAGCCTTTAAACCCCTAGGTGTCCCTAGTGGACGAGTTTTAGTCTCGTGAAGGTTTACAAGAGGTCTGCCTACAAAACCTATATTTCCAACTCCGTCTATTTGTGACAAATCAATGAACGAATCCAAAATGACTACAGGAGGAGGTACCTTGCAAATTCAATTCATATATTAATAAACTCTAATTAGATAGTCGAACAAGCCACAATACTCGGAAACTAACAAACCACAATCACAATGAAAAGATTAAGAAGATGGATACAGATGTAGATGTTGGCGAATGTTCACAAGTGATCGATGTTTCCCATATCTGTCTGAAGGTCACTGCCAAGATGAACCTATTCCTATTGGATTGAGCTACTTGGTTTGAATGCTACATCAACTCACTGGCATATACAAGGGAACCATAAGTGACTTTATTCAACCAAAATAATACTTTCTTTTTCTTTTCACTTTTTCACCTTTTTTTTCTATATTTTTCTAGACAACATGATTGGATCAAACTGGATCCAAGCGCATGCTTCCTTGTCAGCAAGTACATGATAGTTGCCTTGGATCCTGCATTCCACGCTTGTTTAGGCGACGGAGACAGGGACTACGTTTCACACATACTGCTATTCCCAAGTGTCATTTTTATTCCGTTTTGGTCTAATTGGTCGGTCTCTTTTTTCCTTTTTTTCATATATTTCCTTTTTTTTTCTTTTTCTAGTAAGTCAACCACTCTATTTCATCCTAGCAGTAATAGCAACTCGATTTTTAGTGACCCACCAAAGCACTTAGAGAACAATAGATAAATATGGAAAAACAAAAATAGAATGCGATATGGTGATATTACGAGATATGGTAACAACTATCATGTTAATTGTGATTTCTGAGCTATGTTCGTCCCCTTTATTTAATCGGTTCCTCAACTCCTGCATTCAAATTGGTTCCATCCACTAATGGTGTCATCCTAAAGGCACAAGTTTCTAGATTTCGGAGTTCAAAAAGCACAAATTTTTTCTTGGTTTTTCTATTTTTATGATTTTTTTTTTTTAAAGTCATAAAACAAACTATACAAACATATAAATGCTCCCCCACACTTAAACTTTACATTGTCCTCAATGTAAAATTGAATCATCCAAAGAAAGTTCAAGGTGGGAAATTCCGCAAATGATATGCAAAAACAAAGAAAATAAAGAGAAAAATGCATAAAGAGTAAAAATATAAAGGTAAAGATACAAAATCGGTGGGTTGCCTCCCACTTAGCACTTGGTTTAAAGTCGTCAGCCCGACGTTCTCCTTATTTGCTAAGACTCCTCCATAGGGAGCACTTCCACAAGGTTCACTCCTTCCACAACTTCCGAAGAGAGGTTCTCATAATAAGGTTTCAACCGGTGCCCATTCACTTTAAGTTCATTCCATGTAGCTACACTACGAATCTCAACTGCACCATGAGAAAACACATTATTCACAACAAAAGGTCCGATCCAACGTAACCTTAGTTTACCCGGAAATAATTGCAAGCGAGAATTAAACAAAAGCACTTTCTGCCCAATGCAAAATTGTTTCTTTGTAATAATATTATCATGAAATGCCTTCGTCTTTTCTTTGTAAATTCGTGAGATTTCAAATGCATCATTGCGAATCTCTTCTAGCTCTTGAAGTTGCAACTTCCTTTGCTTTCCAGCCCCATCCAACTCCATGTTGCATTGCTTAATAGCCCAAAACTCCTTATGCTTAATTTCAACGGGTAAGTGACAAGGTTTACCGTAAACAAGCCTAAAGGGAGACATCCCAATAGGTGTCTTGTATGCGGTTCTATACGCCCACAAAGCATCATTGAGGCGCATGCTCCAATACTTCCTTGTTGGATTCACCGTTTTCTCTAGAATGGATTTCACCTCTCGGTTAGAAACCTCGGCTTGTCCATTTGTTTGTGGATGGTATGGTGTTGCAATCCTATGCGACACATTGTACTTCTTTAACAAGCCTTGCAAAAACCTGTTTTTGAAGTGTGAACCTCCATCGCTAATTATAGCCTTTGGAATTTCAAACCTTGCAAAAATATTTGCTTGCACAAAATCTGAAACAACTTTAGAATCATTAGTTGGGGTGGCTTTAGCTTCCACCCATTTCGAGACATAATCAAAAGCAAGCAAGATATAATAATTCCCATTAGAATTGACAAAAGGGCCCATAAAATCAATTCTCCATACATCAAAGACCTCAACAAATTGAATAATAGTTTGTGGCATTTGATTTCGGGCACCTAGATTGCCGGTTCTTTGGCACCTATCACATGTTATACAAAATGCATGCGCATCCTTAAACAAAGTCGGCCAATAGAAACCACATTCTAATACCTTGAGAGCGGTTCTCTTTCTCCCAAAGTGTCCTCCACATGCATATGAGTGGCAAAAAGACAAGATAGAGTTAAATTCGGATTCGGGAACGCACCTTCGTATTACTTGGTCACTACAATGTTTCCATAAGTATGGATCATCCCATATGTATTGGTTTCCTAACTTCTTAAGTTTGTCCCTCTCAGCACGAGACAAGTTCTTTGGGATTTGTTTAGAAACTAAGTAATTAACAATATCAGCGTACCATGGTTCTCCAAAGACAATTGAGAATAGTTGCTCATCCGGGAAACTTTCACGCAATGGGATAGCTTCCTTTTCCACAGAAAGACGGCTCAAATGATCTGCAATGGTGTTCTCGACTCCTTTCTTGTACTTGATCTCTATATCAAACTCTTGCAAGAGTAAGATCCATCGTATGAGCCTCGGTTTTGCCTCTTTCTTTGTAAGCAAGTACCTAAGTGCTGCATGATCAGAAAAAACAACAACTTTTGTACCAATTAGATAAGAGCGAAACTTTTCCAAAGCAAAAACAATAGCTAATAACTCTTTTTCCGTGGTTGTGTAGTTTTGTTGGGCCTCATTTAACGTTCTAGAAGCATAATAAATGGCATGGGGTATCTTCCCCACACGCTTCCAAAGCACCGCACCAACCGCATAATCACTTGCATCACACATAAGCTCGAAAGGCTTGCTCCAATCCGGTGGTTTAATGATAGGGGCTGAAATCAAAAGCTCTTTCAAACGATTGAATGCCGCCACACACTTTTCATCAAAGTTAAAAACCACATCTTTTTGCAATAAGGTACAAAGTGGAGATGCTATCTTGGAAAAGTCCTTGATGAATCTACGATAAAAACCTGCATGACCAAGGAAAGAACGAATCTCCCTCACCGTAGTGGGAGGGTTTAGAGCACGAATAAGGTCTATCTTAGATTTATCAACTTCTAAGCCTTTAGAAGATACCATATGGCCTAAAACTATGCCATGAGTTACCATGAAATGGCACTTCTCCCAATTCAGCACAAGGTTTGTTTCAACACATCGTTCAAGGATTAGTGACAAATTGTTCAAACAAAGGTCAAATGAATCACCAAAGACACTAAAGTCGTCCATGAACACTTCGATTATGTTTTCAACATATTCTGAAAAGATACTTACCATACACATTTGAAAGGTAGCTGGAGCATTGCATAAGCCAAAAGGCATCCTTCTATAAGCAAAAGTACCAAAAGGACAAGTGAAAGTGGTTTTCTCTTGATCCTCCGGTGCTATCAAAATCTGATTATAACCTGAATAGCCATCAAGAAAGCAATAATAAGCATGTCCAGCTAAACGTTCAAGCATTTGATCAATAAAAGGTAATGGAAAGTGATCTTTTCTAGTAGTGGCATTCAATTTCCTGTAATCAATACAAACCCTCCAACCGGTTTGCACACGAGTTGGGACAAGTTCATTTTCATCATTCTCCACCACGGTCACGCCTGATTTCTTTGGTACAACTTGTACCGGGCTTACCCACTTGCTGTCGGATATGGGGTAGATAACACCCACTTCCAAAAGCTTAAGTATCTCCTTTTTCACAACTTCCATCATAGGGGGGTTCAAACGACGTTGCGCTTCCCTTGTAGGCTTTGCATCGTCCTCCAAACGGATCTTATGCATACAAACGGCAGGGCTTATACCTTTGATATCAGCGATTGTCCATCCTATGGCCGTCTTGTTCTTCCTTAGCACCTTTAGAAGTTTTTGCTCCAGTAATTCACTAAGCTCGTTAGAAACAATCACAGGAAACTCTTTATTGTCACCTAAGTACAAGTACTTTAAATGACTAGGAAGAGGTTTCAATTCTAGCTTTGGAGATTTAATAATTGAAGGTTCAAGCTTTTCATCATTGCGAGGTAAAGAAACATATGAAACATTCTTAAGTGCAGATTTTTCCGGTAATGAGTTAAGAGAACCAATGGTTTCCTTAATCTCATCACCGTACTCCAAACCGTTATCAATAGGTGTAGTGAGCACGGTTTCCAAAGAATCAGCGCCATTCAACTCAAACATTTGTTGCGCCAATGTGTCCATCACATCAATGGAGAAACAAGAGTGGACATCACTAGGATATCTCATCGTCTCGAAAATTTTGAAACGTATTATTTCTCCATCAAACTCCATAGTCAGCATTCCCTTATCAACATCAATAATTGTTTTTGCCGTTTTCATGAAGGGACGCCCAAGTAGCAATGGAAGAGACGAGTTCAGTGAATCTTCATCCATCTCTAAGACACAAAAGTCAGCTGGAAATACAAGTTGATTAACCTGCACAAGAATATCCTCAACAATACCCATTGGGTAGACATTAGAGCGATCGGCTAATTGCAACACAATTTCAGCCTTTTTTAGAGGACCTAAATCAAGTGAGTTATAAATAGATGCAGGCATAACATTAACGGATGCACCTAAATCTAACATAGATTTATTAAATGTTTTGGTACCAATTGTGACGGGAATGTCAAAGCTACCCGGGTCCTTGCATTTCAGTGGGAGTTTGTGTTGCAATATTTCCGAAGCATTCTCCCCCACACTAAGCACTTCATTACCCTTGAGCCTTTGCTTATTGGTACACAAGTCCTTCAACACTTTTGCATACTTTGGAACTTGATTGATTGCATCTATGGGCGGTATGTTCACATGAATCTTCTTGAGAATGTCTAAAATCTCATTTTCTAGTGCCTCCTTCTTAGAACTTGCAAATCTGCGAGGAAAAGGTAAAGGAGGAACATAAGTAGAAACCGGAGTTTTAGAGCTAGGAGTAGGTACCTCAGAAGTTTGGGGAGAGTCCTCATTCTTCTCCTCCAAAACAGGTTCCTTTGGTGTCTCCACCTTGCCCGAATCAGCAACTTCGGGTTGCACAAGTTGTGTACCACTTCTCAATGTAATTGCGTTCACACCCTCCTTTGGGTTGATAGGTTGAGAAGGGAATTTCCCACTATTTTGTGCCTTCAATTGGTTCAACTCAAGAGCCATAGAACCAACTTGGGTCTGCAACTCCTTCATCGAACTCTTGGTCTCTTGTATAAACGATTTTATCAACTCCTCCATACTTGACCCCTGATTTTGAGGTTGTTGTTGTTGAAATTGTTGACGCGGCTGGAATTGTTGTTGTTGAGGTTGGAATCCACCCGAATTGTTGAAAGTAGGTTGTTGGACCGCTCCTTGCTTGTTTGCATAGCTAAAATTGGGGTGATCTCTCCATCCCGGATTGTAAGTATTGGAATAAGGATCATACCTTCTATGCTGATTTGGAAAGACCGCATTAGCTTGCTCATTTGCTTTTTCATATCCTTGATGAGAACTTGGGATAACCGCGGCTGCAACTTGTTTCATCATTGCTGTCATGTTACCCATTTGTTGACGAAGTTCTTCCACCTCGCTTACCTCGCTTACCTCATTTAATCTTCTAAGAAGCACATCCGAACCACGACTCAAGAATTGTTGGGAGTTTGCTGCCATGTTTTCAATCAACTCTCTAGCTTGTGCCACTGTCTTGTTCACTAGTGCACCACCACCCGCAGCATCAAGAAGATTCATATCACTTGATTGGAGTCCTTAATAGAAGTATTGGATAATCATAGCGTCGCTAAATTGATGATGAGGACATCTGGCTACCAATCTCTTGTATCTTTCCCAACATTCATATAAGGATTCTCCCATATTTTGCTTCATCCCACAAATATCCTTGCGAATTTGAGTAGCCTTAGACGCAGGAAAATATCTCTCTAGAAAGAGTTTCTTCAACCCATTCCAAGTTGTGACACTTCCGGGAGGCAAGTAATATAACCAATCCTTAGCACTATCCATTAAAGAGAATCGGAAAACTTTCAACATAGTACCATCCGCCTCCATATTTTCTGGGAGCATAGCCATGACAATGGTGTGGAAATCCATAAGATGCTTGTTTGGATCTTCATTCACCAAACCATGGAACTTTGGTAATTCTCTAAGAAGTCCCGACTTGATTTCAAAAGTGGAGTCGGTTTGAATGCAACCCTGCTGAATATCCAGCTTGTGAGAAGCTAAGTCTTTGAGTGAACTATTTGCAGGGTCACCCATTGCTTCTTCTCCTTCTCCTTATTCTTCAAAAGGAATATCGTGTTCTACTTCCTCTCCTTCTTTCCGAAGAGCTTCGTGTTCTACTTCCAAGTTGTGTTCTTCCGTCGTGCCTTGCCTTGGTTGGAGTATTGTGCCTTTTCGAGTAGCTATCCCGCACCTTGGATAATTCCAATCTTTAGAAGCCAGAGATTAGGTACCTGAAAAACAATTCTCGCAAACAAATGAGAAACAAGACGATAAACGAAACACAAGTATGCAAGCAGAAAAATAAAAATAAACTAAAAACTAGATAACAAGCCGAATGCCTCCCCGGCAGCGGCGCCAAAATTTGATCGGTTGTCAGCCGACACAAAAATAATTCACTTTCTTACTCGACAAAATATGAATGAAGTATAAAGTAAGGAAGAGTTCGTATCCACAGAGAGGCGATTGTTGTTATCAAATTCTAGTTTTTTAGTAACCCAAAGGGGGATTTCTGATTTTTGTAATATTAAAGTAAAATAAAAGCAAAGTAAATATTTGAAATTATCAAGGAGAGAAAGATATTGGTCAAGGAATTCATCTTCAATCTTAAACATGTGCTTGCATATATGATTAGAATTACAATTTAATCTATTTTATTATCAAAAGCCTAGAAAATCAAGAGAGCAAGATAATCTATTTATTTCCCAAGTTAATCAACACACACATTAGAGCTGCATATGTGAATTCTACCTAAAGAATAACCTAACGCCTTGCGCTAATCAAGTTCAATTCCCAAGAGCATTAAGTTTTGGAAATAGGCTAATCAATGCAATTGTCATACATTGCGCATAACAATTCGGAAAATGGTCATACTCTACATATGATTATAAGAGTGTATCACTATAAACTTTAATCATATCATGCTACTTGTATTTGGGGTTATCGCTCGATGAAAAACCCTAAAATAGCTATGGACAAGATGCAAGTTCAATTAATTGTCCACTTAACTAAACAAACATCAAAACCCTATCACAATACATCAATCATGTGATATTAAAAACATTAGAGATATGAACGATAATCAGGAGAGAAAACTAATGCATTAATCAAGCACAAGTTATAGATATAAGACTACATCCTTAACCAATAATAAGAGATTTAGCTACTCATAGCTATGGAGTTCATCATAATCAATAATCAAATAAAGGAGATGAATATTAAATACGAAAGCAAACCCTAGTTGTAGTTTCAACGGCTCTCTCCTCTGCTCCAAAAATAATCCGTCATATCTTTTTTTTTTTGTAGAAAAACTCTCTTTTTATAGCCCTTTGCTTTCCAAAAATAGGTCAAAGTCTTCAAAATCTTCAAGTCCACGTCCATCTACCAGTCCACCAAGCCCATATGTGAAAAATATATCTCTGGAATTTTCGGGTCCAAAACTGGTCGTCAGAATGCTGACATCATCACCGGAATCCGGCCACCATCGCCGAAATCCGGTCGCCGGAAAACTTTCTCCGATCACTTTTGCCATCTGAAACTATCACCAAGTAATTCTGCATTTCTAGTAGCTCAACTTTGCTTTCCTGCATTTCAAACATTTGCATAACCCATCTAAATCCAATTTTCTATTCTTGCGAAAACGTACCCAAAAGCGTGACGCGTAGCTCATACGTCCAGCCATCAATTATTGCATCCAGCGCATACCCGCCTCACGATTCACTGAAATATTATGATTAACACTCTCGGTTCAGAAATCCGATACCCGGAACTAGTATCACCGGTTCGCCATTTTCGCTCCGTTTTCGCACCGTATTTGCAGCATGGGTTTCTATTTTTCAGGCCAAGTTCGCTTCATTCACGAACTCTCTGTAAACGTCCATTCATCCAAGCCGTAAGTGCAATGCTGACCTTCCCTACCTAGCATTCTGACCATTCAACCATGGATAGCATATCATCAACTCTTCCTCAATTGCACTTAGCATCAGCATTTGCTATCAACATTACCACCCCAGCATCAGTTCCATGTCGATCTCGGACAACCAGCTTCACTTCCATTTTCTACAGCTCTTATAATCTCCAACACTTGCCTGCAATTTCAACTTCCCTTTCCAATCCCTGTAATGCATACACATTCACAAGTCTGTAGCTCCAACTTCATTGCATTCACCACCTTGTACCTACTCCAGTGCCAGCCCATCAGTCCAACTCCTGCAACCCCAGTAGCACCTACCTGTAAACATTTCAGTCACCATCAAAGCTTCTAAACACAAGTGCCATGGCACTACTGCTCTTCAAACACAAACACCACTCCAGCAGACCGCTGCACCACTTCTAACTGCATTGCCATCCTTGCACCAGCATAGTCACCACCATTGAACTACCACCAGCTGCAACCTGTCCACCTGACCATCAGCTCCCTTGAATCACCTCACAGCTGTATTTCCATCACCTGGAAACCTAAGAATACATCTACCCATCTCAGCTGAACCAGCATCATTCATGACCTCGAGCCACCAGTTGAGTTACACCCACCTTCAGTCCATCCATTACTGTACAGCTCCAGCTGCAATAATACCACACTTGAACTGTATCACTAGTAGCTATGCCATCTTCCATACCCTGTAACTTCTCATTCATACATTCTGCCTGTCTTACCAAAGTATGAGCCAACACCAGCCACAACTATTCATTCCATTTTCATTTATTTATCCCTGTAACAGCAACATCGAAATCTCTTCATTGACATCTTATCAACTCAATCAACACTAAACAATGTGTAGTTCAACCCACTTCCGACAGCATTGTCTCTTGACTTCAATAACACCTACAGCACCACAAAACCCATTTCTCACTTCTCAGTTAGCATCTACTCCATGTCTCAACCTTCTTGAAATGGTGAAGAAATACTCTCAGGTAATTACTCAAACATCTTCTGTGTGTTTTGCAGTGAGTCAAGAGATAACACCAATACCGATTTCAATGGCACCTGTACCTCCTTCCCTGTAAACAATTTAGATTATGACAGAAACCTAACATGATTCAAGCATTCAAACATATTTCCATCACATACTGCAACCAATTTCAATTGTTCAGCTTTTGTAAACATTAACATCTCAATTAACTTGAATCGCAACTTGTTCATCTCCCACCAATTTCATTGCTTGTTCAACACTAACCGTATCTGCATCTGAATCTCAACCTTCAATGACAGCAACAAATCACCATGAATATCTTCTGGTTTCCATGAATTCATCGATCCAACTTGAGTTCTTCATTGGTGGCTTAAAGAGCCAATTTCCTTCTCATTATCCAACCTTGATTCCAACAGTACCAACTTCAGAGCATCTCGATTCCCCCATTTCTCTGAATTTCTCCCAATCTCTAACCTCATCTAATTTATCAGCTGCCGCCTCTCTGAGTTTGAGAATAATGATTGAAAAAATTATTTTCTCTGAAATCCAGGGTTAGGTAATAGCTAGAAAAACTATTTACACCCAACTATAATGGTTAAGGGATAACCAACTTAAACATGGCTTATCGGTTCCATAGAACTGACATGCCTATTTTCTTTCTTGCCGTAGCTAGCTTTGCTCGCCTGTGATTAGGTCCTTTGTGCTCCTTTTCTCTCCAAATGGACGCTCATTTCTTCTCTTAAATTCTTCCACCAACTGCATCCGCTTATTATTTCTCAGACTCACTTCTTCTCTTCAATTTATATACATCACTAAAGCTGTCGTTCTTTTCAGACAAATATGCATCACTAAAGCCGACGTGCTTTTCAGTCAGAGATGAAGAAATAAAAGAAATTAATGAGAAATAATTTGCCTTCAACAGTAGTTGCACTTGAGATGACACTTTTGCCTTGTTTCTTATTCTTTTGTTCCAAACGACTCCAAAGCACCTAGTAACTCAAATTCACACATAAGATACATAATTCACACGAAAAATAGCAAAGAAAGCATAAATACTAAATATAAAATACGGTGTATTCTACACCTATCAGAGGTGTTACACTTACTAGAATTTTTCCTGCTACGTTGGTGCTGACGGTAGAGGTGAAGGCTCCACTGACAGGTACATCGATGCCGGGAGTGTTATCCATACTAGTTCCATCAGAATTGATTGCTGATCCGGACCTGAGTTCCACCATCTTGAAATGAGTTGTTGATTGAATTGGTTCTAAGATCTACCCTTTTGAAATTGACAAAATCGAATCGGATTTCGAAGAAATTGACTTTACAACCGAGAGATCAACCTCCCAATGTGGTCGCCAATTGTTTGTGGGTGAAAACTATTCCTGTCGATTTTGGTAATTTGGGGTGTGTGGATGAGGAATGAATCTAAACCTTAAACAATGCACTATGCGGTGAGTGCTTGTACATTCGAGAGGTCAATCTGTGCAAGTCCGGCCTAAACCAAAAAGAATGGCCGTTCCAAACTTGTTTCGGTTACAAAGTGAAGGAGATGGGGTTGATCATAGGGACGGAAGCGAAGAAGGTGTTGAGATGGTGTAGGTGTAGGCTATGTATGACTTGCAACAGAAAGGTGAGCAGGCTTGTAATTAACGCAAGCAGGCTCTGGATGTTAACACTTGGTTTTTGTGTTATGCTCTCTCTGTTCTGTCTTGTCCTTGTTTGAAAAATAGGGCGGGTAGCCTATTTATACAAGTCTTTTAGCCTAACCTTCGTATCTCGTGGGAAGTGGAGAAAGTGGAGTGATGGAGTAGTGGAGTAATGGAGTAGTGTGTTGGTGATACACGACCAGGCTTGCCCATTTCTCCCATCATCACTAACCGTCCATGACTTCCTGACACGTTCTCGTGATGGCGCGTTGTGCGCTGCACGCTATAAACCGCCAGACCAATACCCCAGTATGTATCCCCCAGTTTGTGACATGATTGATGTCTCGAGTGTGTGTGGATTGTGGGACCCACAGAAAGTAGCATGTAATGCTACGTTATTTAGGAAATTGATACTTGTGAAGTATCGTGTGTATACTATGCAGGTACTGCATCGAGTATATTCAGCATGTATGAAGCATCGCTGTTTGATAGTCTCAAAGTAACTTCATGTTCAGCATACTTCATGTGATGGTTTGGAAGTTGCGCATGCAAACCCTCATTTGACCGATCACATGGTGTGGTAGAGTGACGGGTGGTGATCACCATGACGCCACAATGACCAATTAACTCCTGACCAGGGCTGTATAGCCAAGACGGTGAAGTTGGACGGACGAGATGATCTTTGAGACCCTCATCTGCGACCGTTGATGAAATTAGGGTTTATGAAAAGGATCACAAGCATCACTTTTCAGCTTGGTCGAATCCAAGCTTGGGATGCAACTTTGGCTAGGCCGATTGTGCATGTGTGTAGATAACATGACGGTGTAGGTGCCCATACCTCATTGTCTCATGAAAGTGTGATCTAGGCCACTCAATTCGTCCTGCGAAGTTGTGTGGTTGAGATCAATTTGCGACAGAAAATTGGTGCCGCAAAATCCGCACGTCGTACAAACCTTGAGCGGGAATTTCAAGACGACCAGGCTTGGTCGGTCTTGGAAGATTGCTCTAACGTGTAGGTGGTAGGCTGGTATTCACGCCTATGCCTTACCGTCCCATGAAAACATGATCTAAGCCACTCAATTCGTCTGGAGAAATCGAACGGTTGAGATTAGTTTGCATCTTGGGAGGTGCGACCACTCTAGTTTGGGCGAACGATTTGGGATAACCAGGCATGGTATGCCTTGGCCGATCAGGTGAGGGGATAGATAGGTCCATGATGGTCATGTTGGTGTGGCCGGACCTGCTTTGATCTAATCTCGGACCCTCCATTCGTTCCGGAAAAATAGATGCTCGTGATTCAAAACCCTAATTTTGGGTTTTAAGGCCGTGCGTCATGCTCTATTGAGGCGTACGATTTGGAATGACCAACCATGGTTGGTCCTGACCGATTGGTCAGGTATGTATGTGGGCCCACGGTGATTGTGTTGACATACTCCGTGCCCTTTGAATCTACATCTGTACCCTCCATCTATACCTGCGAAGATGGATGGTTGAGACTGTTTTGCGACACATGTAATGTGCCGCAAACCCTAATTTAGGGTTTTCGTCCATGCTGATTTGGTTTGGACATTTTGGCAAGCTAGGCCAAGGGGAGGCCGACCATGCGGGGCTCGCATTGGTTCGGCAGCGGATATTCCATAACTGCTTGGGGGTTATGGAATCGATATGGGCCATCCAATCATGCTAGTGGAGTTGGATGGTCATGATCATATCCATACTGATACGGTCAGTACGGATGCTCAATCGGGCTAGTATAACACACCGAGAGTGGCTCAATCGGGCTAGTATAACACACCGAGAGTTGCAGCCTGTACGGGTATTTCGTACATGTTTCATTATAATGCTTGGAGATTCGTGTTGCTCTGCTGAGAACAACACTCAGTCATCATGCCGCACTGACAATGAGTACATGAAATACAAGGTTGGTCACGCATTAATTAATAATGCTGGAAATTTACAGGGTATATGGGATTGTTGCTACATGCTCCAACCTGGATGAATTTCGTGTATTTTATTCACAGAATGGGATTGTTGCCACATGCTCCATTCTAGGTGAATTAATAAAGTGAAGGAGTATCCATCGCTTAATAATGGCCTTATCTTTTACAAGATGTTGGCGCATAATTTTTAGGTTTTACAATTTTACCCTTGAATGAAAATCCACCATCAACACTTTCCACAATCACGGCGGTGCTTCCTATAAAACTCGGTCTTACACCCGGAAGGTTCTCTTTTCAGCAGGAGACCTGAAAAACCGAGTAAGTCTTACCTAGGCATGATACATGGTTTGCTATTTCAAGTTTTCACGGGAATAATAAAACCTATGGCCATGTTATGTTTCACCCCATGTCATCTACCAACACATGGTTCCATGTTTTCCTGGGATGTTTGCGTCACTTTCAATCGTAACCAAGACAACATCATTTCCCAAACAATTCATTCCAAAAAAAAAATAATCTAAAACCCTCGAGATAACATTTGTCTATCAACCCAAGAAATCCAGGAAATCAAAACCACAAACTATGTGTTTCTTATGCCTTTCAAAAAAAAAAAAAAACTTAGAAAAGAAGTTCAGAAAACAAAAGTATTGAAGGAAAATTGCCTAACAACGGCTCATTCTTTTTGTATAAAATGTCTTTCATTCTTTGAAGAGCAGCCTGCTTCATCTTCAATTCCTGGGACAACTTATCGACTTATACCTCATGTTGATTAATTAAATCCACGGAAGGGCCATCAACCGTTTTAGCCTGCAGCCTTTGGATCTCGAAAAATCCTTCACAGAACTAGGAAGCGTTAAAATCAAAGTTTACACACATATCCCGGTGGGACTCCCAGCTTGAGATTACATCTCCAGAAACGGTGTGGCCAGTCGCCTTGTGCATATCACAAATTGAAGATAATATTTCTTCTACTCGCTTAACCAACGCTAACCGACTAGTGTTCTTCTTGGATATTGCGATGTGTCCATGTCTTTTCCATATTCTGGTATACAACTCCTCATTCTTAGCCGGTACACTGAAGCCTCCAATCAACACATGATATTCATAAGGAATCAAGAATGAAGGGTTGAAAATGGCGCCTACAATCGATTCCGGAACCAGCAAAGATTTTTTGGGAAAAATCACGCCCACCATCACGGAGTTGTTCTCCGTCATTGGAGACACAACAACATCCTTACGAAGATCGACCTCCACCTCCAGATTATTGGCCTGCACGGTTTCCATGATTGGAGACACGGTTGCGTCTTCATCGCCATGAATTCCCATCTCGGGGTCATCTTCAGAAGCGGACTCTTCTTGTAAAATATCACCAATTAAATATTTATTCCACATAAATAAATAGCCCAGGGGAAAACGTGCGGAAACTCACCGACTTATTTATGGGCCCACTAAAATAAGACTCGCCGCTACGCTCTGAAGTACTTTTCCCATCATTGTAGGATCCTGAACTATCCTCTTCTTCGCCTTACTTTTCACTAACAAGAGGCTCGGTATCACCGGATTTTTCTTCAGAAGGTGTCATTTCCTGGCCACGTGCAAGTCTGGCAAAGGATTTTGTCTTGCTAATACCTGAGTTAAAAAGGGGAAAAGATCTTTAGTGGCGACAATTCAGGATGTTTATGCAATACGGCCAAATCGGGAAGAAAAATCATACATACTTGCATGTTGGAAGAACTGAAAATCACAAGAGCCGTTGGAACTGAATCCGATCGGAAGCCACCTGCACGATTTTTTAACCTTCGCTCCTTTTCCTGAAGACTATATTCATCCGATCTAGAGGATTTCGCTTGCCTAAGGGAAGCTGTTTCAACAACTTATGCTTTGCTAGAACCGCGGAAGAAGATTTTCTGCATGGATTTATCAAAACGTTTTGCACGAACTGATGAATGGCGAGAAACTTATATTTCCATAAGAGGTTATATTTGGGAGTCATCACAGGTTTTCATTCCGGGAGCAAGAAAGGAATGGATTTACCCGGCGCAAGAACACTGGCGTCAAGAGCAGCTGGTAACAATTCTTCCGGAGCGGTCGGCTGACACATAGATGGAACCCCTTGGTCAAAACCCATATGTCGGGCTACCCTGTCAATATTATAAGGGACCGCCTTGAAGGAACCCTGGAAGAAGGATGGCACGTGTCTAGAGCTACAGCTTCACATGAATACAATCTCTCCAACATTCATATTCTCTCCAGCAGAAAGCAAAGTCAAGCTCGGAGCAGCGGCAAAAGTACTTGGCTGAACTATAGAGGCATGGGCTGGGCCCCAAGGATGAAAATTAATTGCATACGAATTGTCAAGGAAATCAATGAGCTTACGCCAGCTCTTGGATGCCTCTCCAACCAATTAAGTATCCTAGAACTGCCATACGCATCCGAAAACGAAACTCTTGGGTTAGGAGCATAATTTTTGAAATGCTCCCATAACCACGCTTGAAGAAAAGTGACGTGAACATACAAGTCCACTTTCATATAACCATTTGAAGTATACATGTCCGCGACCAGATGATCTAAATGGGTGTACAAAGAACCAAGAAACAAGCCGCCAATGGGAAGAACAACGCCTTTCTCCAATTTGATGGCAAATTTGAGAAGCTCCTGTTTTATCTCCTTTTTACCAGAGGCATCGTCGAAAATGTCTCTGGACAACCACAGAGCTAAAAATGCAGCAACATGGAACATATTATCTAGCACTAGACCCAACTCTGGCTCATCAGGTAACTACTCAGAAGCCCACCATTTATATAAGCACTTTTTCTCATAATTCTTTCTAACATATCCAACTTCCTTTGTGACCAAAGTAGCACGTATTTTTTCTTCTTTCTCAGACAAGACGACATCAAGATTTCCGATTACCGGGAGGCTCAACAGAACGGCCACGCTTTCCAAAGAAATAGTCATCTCACCCCATCTATATATAGTTGTATGAATTTTCGGGCACTACCTGGAGACGAAAGTAATCAACCATGTAACATCTTTTATGATTTAAAGTATCGCAGGTGCCATGACAGCATGCATGATTTGTGCCTCGTTTAAGTTGGCATTCACGTGATCGCGTCTCATCATGAACTTCATCCATTTGTCATAAGAGTGCAATGGACTAAGGAGGATTTTGAAGTCTATGGGAGAAGCCATATATTCTTTCTTCTGAAGGAAAAACCTCATTATACGCCTTGGGAAGACTGATTGGACTTCTCCACATTCTCTTAATCAATCAGAAGGGTTGCCACGAATTTAGGATGGGTCCTTGTAATTGTAGCAGACTTCGTAAAGAACTCATCATCTATGTTCGGTTTGGAGTTGTTAACGCTCCTCAACACGGCGGCGGAGCTACTTTCAGGTAACACCCTAACAAAATTCCTTATGCCTTTGAAGTAACTACAATGAAGAAAAGTAAAAGAATTACTACTCTGAAGAAAAACGTACATGGAAATTTTATCAAAAATTGGTTACCACAATTAAGGGTCAGCAACACTTTTCTTTTGGCCCAATGTCGCGGCATTCATGACTAAAGGAATGAGGACTGCTCAACGAGATGCACGCCACGTCGTGGGAAGCACGCCCTTGGCCGAAACTAGGCAATGCCACAGGGAACATGCGAAGTCGCGGAAAGTTTTTTTTTTTTTTGCTAAATCATGAATTTTATTACTAAAAATAAGGAGTATTAAAAAAGTCGCGGAAAGTAGAACCTCGGTCAAGTTATGATTGGTCATGGGAAATGTGCCCGCAACCAATAGAAGGATGTTTCCACCATGGAAACTGTGCACACGGCCACAAGAGGAAAAGGAAACCTAAAGCTAGGTTTTCACGGGAGGGGGACTAACGGCAACAACCCATTCATGCATGCCTATTTTTCATAATAATTGGCCTCCTTACTATTGTGACGGCTAATATTGCTGCAATACTTCTAGCAGGGGAGAATCATTCATACAAAAGTACTTTTATGGGTTTATGGAGAATATTTATGTGGATGGGGTTTACACCAACAAAAAAAAAAGAAAAAAAAAAGAGAAGAAACGTTGTAACACATACCTGGAGTACGCTCTCCTACTTCTCTGCCTTGATGCTAACGTGAAGAAGTGAAAACAAAGGAAATATTTAAAAAAAAAATGTGCGACCCTTTTATACACATATTACTTTGGAGTTTGGATGGAGGAAGGTTTCCTTTTATAAGCACAGCCTTTTTGGAACTAGAATGGAGGAAGGTTTCTTGTTCAAGTTATGCACGGAAAAGGGCAGTCAGCCCACGAAGGCAACGTCCCATGGCGCCACCAATCTATGGCCAAGACAATGCCAAACCATTCACTCCCAAGCCAACGCCCCGTGGATCCACCTTCACCGCTCCACGGACCTTCCAAACAAGTCCACACTCCATTTTCCTTTTTAAGCCAAGCGGATCCATTCCAAGCCGACCAACGCTAACGGATTTCCAAGCCAGCAACACCAATGACTCACCAAACCAGCGTCATGATGTTCTCTAGCCCATCCAGGATGATGCATAGCCGGACTAAACTGATAATTCTCATCTCACCAATTCACGGTCTACACCATAAATAGAAGTTGTGCAACGCCGCCAAACACGGGATCATGAACTCTTCTTACCTCTCGAAAAAGGTTAGTCGGACTTTCCTGACCATCTTGCATGATTTACATTTCGATTATGTCCTTGTATGTCACCATCTTATGCTTACCTCGCAACAATGCCCCTATTTCGAGTTAAGCAGGGGACTTAATGTTGATGTTGGTTTTTAGCTTAGGGTTAAAATCATAAAACCCTAGTCAGACAGTGACGTCATAGGATTCGAGTAATAATGTCTCCACTGAATGCATTTATTGAACCCTTTAATATGTATGCGAGGAAATTATCAGGGTAACTTTTTTTTATATACTAATTAGGGTTTCAATAGACCAAACCCTAATTCCCACACCACATGTGCCAATGGAAAACCATGCCAGCGACATCCACCGCGCCAAGGCATGCAAACCATGATAGTCGCACCACTGTGCCAATGGCAAACCATGCCAGCCACATCCACCGCGCCAAGGCATGCCAACCATGCTAGTCGCACCACTGTGCCAATAGAAAACCATGCCAGCCACATCTACCGCGCCAAGGCATGCCAACCATGCTAGCCACACCACTGTGCCAATGGCACACCGTGCCAGCCACATCTACCGCGCCAAGATATGCCAACCATGCTATCTGCACCATGTGCCAATGGCATGCCAAACCCTTGGCCCTACCATGCCAAGCCCAACCGTCCATGCCAATCCCATGGCCCCACCACGCCAAGCCAAACACATTTTGCCTTGGCCATAGCCATGCTAGCCGCACCATGTGCCAACGACATGCCGAACCCTTGGCCCCACCATGCCAAGCCCTTGGCCCCACTATGCCAAGCCAAACGCACCTTGCCTTTACCCTGGCCATGCTAGCCGCACCATGTTCCAATGGAAGGCCAAACCCTTGGCCCCACCATGCCAAACCAAACGCACCAAGCCCTTGGTCCCACCATGCCATGCTAATCGCACCTTGCCAGGGCTGCCCCATGCCAACCTAGCCGTGCTAGTATGCTGGCCTCCCCTATGCGGCTACCAAAATGAAGGCGTGCGACAATCAATAGTCGCCCTTCAACCCCAGAAGCAAATCCTATCCTTCTAAGGTTACCAGGCAACGCATGGTAACCTTTGGCCCAAAACCCTAGTTTGGCCACGCCAAACCACGCCAAGGCATGCCAACCTAGCCGCGCCACCATGTTGGCCTTCCCCATACGGCTACCAAAACGAAGGCATGCGACAATCAATGGTCACCCTTCAATCCCAGGAGAAAATCCTAGCCGTCCAAGGTTACCAGACAACACATGGTAACCTTTGGCCCAAAACCGTAGTTTGGCCACGCAAAACCGCGCCAAGGCATGCCAACCTAGCTGCGCCACCATGCTGGCCTTCCTTATGCGGCTACCAAAACGAAGGCGTGCAAAAATCAATGGTCGTCGTTCAATCCCATGAGAAGATCCTAGCCGTCCAAGGTTACCTGAAAACACATGGTAACCTTTGGCCCGAAACCCTAGTTTGGCCACGCCAAACCGCGCCAAGGCATGCCAACCTAGCCGCGCCACCATGCTGGCCTTCCCTATGCGGCTAACAAAACAAAGGCGTGAGACAATCAACGATCTCCCTTCAATCCCAGGAGAAAATCCTAGCCGTCCAAGGTTACTAGACAACACATGGTAACCTTTGGCCCGAAACCCTAGTTTGGCCATGCCAAACCGCACCATGGCAGGCCATGCCAATGGCATACTAACCTAGCCGCGCCACCATGCTGGCCTTCCCTATGCGGCTACCAAAACAAAGGCGTGTGACGATCAACGGTCTCCCTCCACTCCAGGAGAAAATCCTAGCCGTCCAAGGTTACCAGACAACGCATGGTAACCTTTGGCCCGAAACCATAGTTTGGCCACGACAAACCACTCCAAGGCATTCCAATGGCATGCAAACCTTGCCGCACCACCATGCTGGCCTTCCCTATGCAGCCACCAAAAACAAAAGCGTGCGGCGATCAACGACTACCTTTCCTCTTAAGATGCAAAATCTCGACCGTCGAAGGTCACCAAGCTAGCAAGGCTCCCAAGCTCGAATTTCCAGGCAACAACAATATGCTACATGTTTTCCACAAAAACATTCGAGATATCAACACATATCACAAACTGTTGGATCCTATTTTGGTATTGGTTTTGCAGTTTACAACGTGCGGCGTACATTACTCCCGTCATAAGGAAGTGTCATAAGGATGAGGTGTTTAGTAAATACAGGGTGTTAATGGTGAAATGCTCATTTTTATGGGACATCAATTCCATGCGTTAACGGTTACCACCTCTTCCCATTTACTCACCCATTTTCCATTCCTTAGTAATACTAGAGTACGTTTCACTTCGACTTGTATAAATAGGTCTTACATATTTCCACCGAATAAAAAGTTCAGTCAGGAGCATACAACACTCAGAAAACATTTTCTAGCTTTCCATTTGTTAGCGTCCCATTTTCTGATACAAGTCATAGAAAACAACTACTCTTCCATAAATCAACTATTCTGGTCTCATCACTTTCCTTGCTTCCCTCCCCAAAACCAACCCATTCGCCTTCACTTTGTGACCGAGGCAAGTTTGGAACGACCATTTCTTGGTTTAGGCTAGACTTGTATAGATTTATCTCTCGATTCTAAAGTACTCCCTTGCAGTACATTGTTTAGGGTATAAAATCGTTTCTCACCCACACACCCGAAACTACCGAAATCAGCAGAAACCATTTTCACCCTCAAACTAAAACAAAACTCCACGGTAAACGGTGAATTCGTCGAAGTACGGGCAATAATATTCAACAATGGAATCTCGTACTTGTTCGTATTCTAAGTACATTTTATTATTAGAACTTCATGAAAGCATTGAGCCAATTTAACACTCGTTGGATGCGCAATGAATAGTTATGTTATCTCTCCGTCCGAATCCACATCCTTTTGAACCGCGTAGTCTTTCTCTTTGGCCAAAAATAATAATTGTTGCATCACATGTCTATATCTCCATTTCTTCTTTCTAATTGACTCAATTGTATTGTAAATGGTGGAAAAAGATGAGTGGTTATCCTTGTTATCCTTCTTTAGCATTTGGAGCATTTGAACCAGTGAAAGACCCACTTTCTTCATATAAGCTACCTTGTCCATCTCTTGAGGAGTTAGCTTGGCCGCCATGAAATGTCCTTCAAGATGCACCAGACGAGGGTGGTTATGACAACCTTCCATAACCTTGTAGACAACCCATCCTTCAATTATTCGTTGTAATTAAATGCAAGATTGAATGGGCATTTAATCTTCTTTGAGAAAGATTTGTTCTTCCTATTTGAAAAGACGAGGGTACCCAAATGTTGATGGTGGATTTTAATTCAGGGCTAAAGTTGTAAAACCAATTTTTATGTAAACATCCTGCAAAGGATGAGATTATTTTATAAGTGATGAATACTTCTTCACTTTACTAATTCACCTAGAATGGATCATGTAGCAACAATCCCCCGAATATTCTGTGAATTTTAGTATTATTGATTAATGCATAGAACGCCTTGTATTTCCTGTGATGTTCCTAGCAGAATTCTCATTGTTGGTGCGCATGATGACTGATTGTTACTCGCAGTAGAGTAGCATAAATATCCAAGTACCAACAATGAGGCACGCACGAAATGCCCATACAGGATGTAAACTCTCGGTGTGTTATACTAGCCCGATTGAGCGTTTAGATTGTCCATAACAGTCTAGAAACAATCCTGGTCATCCAACTTCACCAGCATTATTGGATAGTCCAGATCGAATTCAATAACCCCAAGCAGGTATTGAAACATTCACCGCTGACCCAATATGGGCCCCGCATGGTCGACCTCCCAAGAGGGATGGCGTAGCTTTCCATACCGTCCAAACCAAGCGGAATGGACAAGAAACCCTAAATTAGGGTTTGCGGCATATTACATGTGTCGCAAAACGATTTCAACCATCCATCTTCACACGCATAGATAGAGGGTGTAGATGTAGATTCAAGGGGCCTAGAGCATGTCAACACGATCACCGTGGGCCCGACTATACACATGACCAATCGGTCAGGACCAACCATGATTGGTTATCCTAATTCGTGCATGCCAAACCAAGCATGACGCACAACCGAAAAAACCCTAAATTAGGGTTTGCGGCACCATCCTTATGTTGCAAAATCATCTCGAGCATCCATCTTCGCAGGATTGAATGGAAGGAAAAGATGAAACATTAGGGAAGGCCAAATATGCTACCACAACCTCCGCGGGCCCGGCTTCATGACCGACCAAGCGGCCAAAGCCATCCTTGGTTCGTGCGCCCAAACTGGCATGGTCACGCTTCCTAAATCATAAATTGATCTCGACCACTCAACTTCACCAGACAAATTGAGTGGCTTAGATCACGTTTCCATATGACAGTAAAGTATAGGCGTGAATACCCGCCTACCACCTACATGATGTACTAAACGGCCGAGACCGACCAAGCTTGGTCGTCTCGAAATGCGTGCCTTGAAGGTGGCATACCGCCCCCCTTTAAGAATCATTTGCGGCATAGAATTTCCGTCGCAAATCAATCTCAGCCACTCAACTTCACCGGTGAATTCGAGTGGCCTAGATCAAACCTTCGTGGGAAAGTGAAGCATGGACTGGACATCAACATGCCGTCTACACGCATGCCAGATTGGTTCTCCATGAAACGTCTCTCATGCTTGGATTCGACCAAGCTGAAAGAGAATGCTTGCGCACCTCCTAAACCCTAATCCAATGTTCGCAGATGTGGGTCGCAAACCATCTCATCCCTCCAACTTCGCCAGCTTGGACGAATAGCCTAGAATTGGAATTAGGCGACAAGTGAGGTATCACCGTGATCACCGTCTACCACTCTACCACGCCGTGTATTCGGCCAAGGGGGGATTTGCTAGCGCAGCCTCCAAACCCTCATGTGAAGCAGGCAAGACATGATGCTCAACAACGATGCTCCATATATGCCGAATACATTCGATACATAACATGCATAAAATACACACGATACTTTACAAGTATCGATTTCCTAAATAACTTAGTTATTTAACTAGCATTACATGCTACCTTCTATGGGTCCCACGATCCACACTTACACTCGAGACATCAATCATGTCACAAACAGGGGGATACATACTGGGGTATTGGTCTGGCGGTTTACAGCGTGCAACGCGTCATCACAAGAACGTGTCAGGAAGACATGGATGGTTAGTGATGATGGGAGAAGTGGGCAAGACTGATCGTGTAACACTAACATACAACTCCACTAATCCATCACTCCACTTACTCCACTTCCCACGAGAGACGTGAATAAGGCTCAAGTGACTTGTATAAATAGGTTCTCCGCCCTATTTTCAGAACAGAGATAAGAACACAACACAGAAACTAAGTGTTAATACAACACATATTCAAACACCCAGAGCCTGCTTGAATTATTCGTAAGCCTTCTCACCTTTCTGTTACAAGTCATAAGCAAGTCTACACCTTCACAATATCAACACCTTCTTCACTTCCCTCCCTAAGATCAACCCAATCTCCTTCACTTTGTGACCGAAACAAGTCTGGAACGGACATTTATTGGTTTAGGCCAGAATTTTACAGATTGATCTCTCGAATCAAAAGCACTCACCATGCAGTGCATTTTTTTAGGGTTTAGATTCACTTCTCATCCACACACCCCAAATTACCAAAACCAGCAGAAGTAGTTTTCACCCATAAACAATTGGCGACCACAGTGGGAGATTAATCTGTCGGTTGTGAAGTCAATTTCTTCAACACCCAATCCCATTGGTTGATTTCAAGATGGTTGATCTTAGGACTCAACAAACAATTTCGAATTATAGTCGAAGTTCTTCCAACGAAGAGGCTCCTCCTTCCAATGGTATATCCGACGGCGCGGCTAGAAGAATCCCAACATTGATCGAGTTGCCACGAGTACAGGAGATTCACGCAAGGAACATGGACCTGATCAAGGAGACAATAATCGGTATACTCGATCTCCTCATCAAGATGACATCAGATATGAGCGGTTCTCCTGTCGTGGATATTTATACACTGGGGACTGATCATCACAACGATCCTCCTCAAATCAACAGTTTTACCATGAACCAAAGACCGGTGGACCAAGAAGCTGCTTCTCTAGTGGAAAGTTTGTGAGAACTTTTATACCTCTCGAAGAACCAGCGGGCGAAGACATTTGCTGCAATCAACCAGATAGCCTTAGACGTACAATTAACTCCTTTACTCCCAGAAGCCTCCAAAACGCTGGATATGTCCGTGAATAATGTTATATTTACAGAAGAAGATATGATGGCGGAAGAGGGTCACAACCGGGCCCTGCACGTTACTGCACGTATCAAGGATTCAGAGTTCAAGAGGGCCCTCGTCGACACAGGAGCGTCTTCGAACGTGATTACCATCAAGATACTCAGGACGACCAAGGTTCGCCCAATCAAGATCGTGCAACATCCTACCACGATGACAGATTTTGACGAAAACCAAACCAATACGTACGGGTACGTCAATCTGAATTTATCTGTAGGACCTGTCCAGTCTAAAGTGAAATTCGAAGTCATAGAAAAGGAGCCGGACTACCACATGATATTGAGGAGACCGTGGCTTCATGACAATAAGATTTTCCCATCAACATATCACCAGTGTTTGAAGACTATGCTGAATAAGGAAGTCGTTCGCATCCCTGCATCGTTTTCTCCTTACGCACCAATCTGCGGCGTAGAGTTGTTTGAGCCAAAATAAACTCCGCGGGGAGAATCAGGAAAAGTTCATTGCATCCCAATCCCCACGTGGGCATCGATCCAGGAGGAATACCGACTTGTATCGTTGAAGTCTAAGCCCCATGACATGTCAGAACTTCCTTCTTCGTCTGGTGAAGCTACAACTCATATTCACACTAAAAGAGGGTGAACTTTTATGGCAAGCCATGATCAGAAGGGAAAGACCGTGTACCGACGCCTCTATTAGAAATTAGCAGGGGAGGATACTACCCAGCCTCTCCGCCAAATGGAATGCTACAACAACGAAGAGATGCAAGAAGAGGTATTGGACGCTCCACGACAACTGCAAGACGACACCAAATCCACGACCGTCGAGATCGAAGTTATTAATATCAGGAGTGAGGAATTCCCCAGGCCTATCTCCATCAACCCAACCCTGTCCACAGATGTACGCACAAAACTTGTGCAACTTCTTAAGGAATTCCAAGACATATTCGCTTTGACGTATGAAGAAATGCCCGGTTTATATGAAAAATTGGTCACCCATCAACTGCATGTCATACCTGGATCCAAGCCGGTCAAACAGTCTCCGACATAATTCAGGCACAAAGTGGAAGAGAAGATCAAGACCGAGATACAGAAGCTTCTAGCCGCCGGCTTCATTAAACCCATTCATCACCCAAACTGGTTGGCTAATGTGGTTCCAGTAAAAAAGAAGAATGGGAAGATCAGGTGCTACATGGATTTCAGGGACTTGAACAGATGCTGCCCCAAAGATGATTTTCCTCTACCTAACATCGACATGTTAGTAGACGCAACCAGTGGGCATGGCATATTATCCTTCATGTACGGATATAGCGGATACAATCAGATAAGAATGTACGAACATGATGCAAGTAAGACAACTTTTCGAACTCCTCTCGGAAACTTTTATTATATGGTAATGCCATTCGGTTTGAAGAACGCCGGCGCGACCTATCAGCGTGCCATGACAGAAATTTTCCACGATATGATGCACAAACAAGTCGAAGACTACGTAGATGATATAGTGGTCAAATCGAAGGATCGGTCGGATCACACAGGTGTCCTACGATAAGTGTTCGAAAGGTGCCCCGAGTACAAATTGAAGATGAATCCACTAAAGTCCGCTTTCGGTATTTCTTCGGGTAAATTTCTAGGATTCCAAGTAACCGCTAAGGGAATAGAGGTAGACCCATCCAAGACTCAAGATATCTTCACGATGCCGCCGCCACGAACTGTGAAGGAGCTCCAAAGCTTCATGGGCAAGGTAAATTACATTCGACGTTTTATACCCGGCCTAGCCTAGCTTGTTGCTTCCTTCACCCCCCCCCCCCTACTGTAGAAAGGAGAGAGCTTCATCTGGACTGCACCATAATAAGAAGCGTTTCAAAAGATTCAACAGATGTTATCATCTCTAGCAGTCATGAAATCTCCCGTCCAAGGAAGACCACTGTGTCTCTACACCGCCTTCATCGATACTGCCGTAGGAGCTTTGCTCACACAGGAGGATGATGAAGGAGTCGAACATCCCATATACTATTTCAGTCGAGTGTTAAGAGATGCTAAACTCAGATATCCCAAGGAGGAGAAAGAGTGTCTATCCCTGATTCATTCCATACAGAAGTTCAGAAACTACATGTTGTCCAACAAGGTGATACACGTATCTAAATCATACCATGCGAAGTTTTTACTTTCAAAGCCGGTCCTGATGGGGAGGACGGCCAAGTGGCTTCTCCAAATGTCGGATCTAGACATAACTTGCACATCACCAAGGGCTATCAAAGGACAAGTGTTGCTGATTTACTGGCGGCGTTCCCTGCAGAGGGCACTACTGCATTACATGAAGATCTTCCCGGAAAATTTCCAGAAATCTCAGTTGTCGAAAGAGAAGTGTGGCTACTGTATTTCGATGGTTCTTCCACTCCTAGCAATAACACTGGAGGAGCATGAGTGGTCTTAGTATCTCCAACAGACGAAGTCTTTTCACATTCTTTTAAGTTGGACTTCCAGTCCACCAACAATTCAGCGGAGTATGAAGCCTTTCTCATAGGACTATCAATATCCAAACAAGCAGGAGAAACTCGTTTAGAGATAAGAGGTGACTCTATGTTGCTCGTTAACCAGATGAATGGGGTATATGCATTGAAGGAGGTGACGCTGGCACCATATCGATCAGAAGCACAAAGGTTGCTGAACTACTTCGCAGATGCAACTATAACCCATGTTGGTCGCAGCAATAACAAACATGCCGATTGTTTATCCACATTAGCATCCAAATTGCAGTTTGAAGGTTCGGAGGAGACTTTGACGGTGAAAATGAGGATAGTGGAATCAATATGGCTCTCACAATGCGAAGACGTTGGGACCTGCAATTGGCGAACTCCTATCATTCAAGAACTTAGCATCCCGCTTTCTCAAGGAAAGGTCAGTCTCAAAACTCTACAGAGCTATTTCATGCTTCATGGTGTGCTATATCATCGAAACCCGGATGGTTCCCTATCGAGATGTCTCGGAGATGAAGAGGCACGGTTACAGCTCAACCGCATTCATACTGAGACATGTGGAAAAACGTTGGTAGTAATGCTCCACCATCGTCTTCAACGCCTGGGTTATTATTGGCCAGAAATGGAAGCTCAATCTCGTTTACTCCTAAAGTATTTCACCAATTTCCAAGCGCCGCCGCACTAACTGGAGGTCCTCAACGTAAGCCATGCTAGGGACTGGAGAGAACCGTACATTAATTATATCTGCGATGGAGTAACTCTTGCTAACCAAAGGGATGATGTCAAGATGAAACAAAGGGCGAAGCGATTCGTACTTTATGAGGGGATCCTTTATCGTAAAAGCTTTGGAGGTGATTTATTATGGTGTCTGGCTAAGGAAGAGGTTTCGACCATGTTGAAAGGAATGCACGAAGGGGAGCATCAAGGGAAGAGGAAACTATTTTTCCAGATACATGAGAAGTACTATTGGCCGACCATGGAGGATGATGCAGCTTCATTCGTGCAACACTGTCGCGAGTGTCAAGTTCACGGGAATCTTGTTCACGCGCCTTCCACTCCTTTACACTCAATAAGCAGTCCATGTCCCTTTTATAGCTGGGGACTTGACATTATTGGGAGGATCAACCCGTCATCGTCGAAGCAGCACGAGTATATCATAACTTCGACGGAGTATTTTACCAAGTGGGTTGAAGCTATCCCTTTACGGGGGACTACAGGAGAAACGATTGCCGCCTTCATCAAAGAATACACCATTTTTCGGTTTGGTGTACGCAAGCACATCATCACCGACAATGGCACTCCCTTTGCAAACAAACAGGTATGGGAGATGCTGGAAGAATATGGAATTAAACAGGTCTTCTCCACCATCTAAAATCCTCAAGGAAATGGACAAGCTGAGACCGCCAACAAGATACTGATCCGGATTCTCAGTCGGACAGTGCATAAAAACCCCAAGAACTGGCACGAACAACTGCCTATAGCGCCATGGGCATATCGGACGGCACCTAGAAGTTCTGTCGTGGTTTCTCCATATTCACTTGTTTGTGGTGCAGATGCATTTCTCCAAGAAGAAATCAGGATTCCATCAGCGAGGATTGCAGCAGCGAGTGGGGTCCACTGGAGCGAGGCTGAAGCATCTAACTCGAGAATTGCTGAGTTAGACACTCTGGATTCCAGAATAAGCAAGGCAGAGGAGCGCACTCAAGTGTACAGAAACAGGGTCTCCAAGGCATATGACAATATTGTGAGGCCACCTATTTTTGGAATAGGAGATTTGGTCCTGAAGACAGCCAAGCACGTTCAACAAGACATGTCTGCACCAAAGTTCTCTCTGAAGTAGGAAGGTCCCTATGTGATTACCAAGGCTTACAGCACCGGCTACTACAAGATCATTAAGGTGGATGGAGGCAAGTGAGAGATAATCATTAATGGAAAATGGCTCAAGGCATACCATGCCTGATCATCATCCCGCAACTGTCCCACGACATGACAATACATGCATTTTCATTACATGTTTGAATTGTCAATTTATTCAAAAAAATAATGCTAATAATAAAAAAAAAACTTCATCCATCTGTCGGTTCAATCAAGAATGTTCAAAAGAAAAATTGACGATGAAGGAGTATAGCCTAGAAGAGGTCGTCCAACAGATTATAATTCCTTGAAAACATCATCTTCAACCTATCATGGTACCTCCCTGTCATATCCTTGAAGTTTTGAACCGCCTGCTCCACCTTCTTCGATTCCACAGCCAGAGCCTTTTCCTCGTCCAAGATAGATTTTGTAGCAGGAACAACATTTACGAGGATACCAGCTCGATCAACCTTGATGATATCAAGATGCTTCCGCATCCAGCCCACATTGAACTCCATGGATTCATAGGTAGATACCATGTCCTCCCACTTTTCGATATTTGATTCAGCAACGTTGCGAATGGAAATATTCTCCATCTCAACAATCATGGGAAGAAGACAGTTTATTGTACTAACCAGAGCAGGCGAGCACTGCCGAACTACATTCCTGGTCGCGATGTGGCCGTACTTTTTCCACACTTTTGTATACATAGGCACAAACTCCTTCCGCACTAAGAAACCACCAACATGTCGGTAACTGGAAGACATGCATCTCATGTGTACGTCAAATGCAAGACTCGCATTAGGGTATTCGTAAGTTGAGATACCCAGATCAGCATCTTCAAGGTCTGCAACGTCAGGTGTGTTCGAGTTTGGAGGAATAGGACTGTTTAAGTCAGCATCATTGATAACCTTTACACATGTTCCATAGGGGTATCTCTGCAAAAAGAAAAGATTGTTCGCCTGATCATCAGGAATAACAAGCAATTGTGCGGAGAAGAAAAGGGAAAGAGGGACAAACCGGCATGACCTTCTTGACTCGGAGAACACGAGCAGGGGAATCATCATGAATCCCAGACGCAGGTCGTGCATGCTTAACAGATAATCCTGGGTGGTATGAAGAATATGATCCACTATTGTTCGACATAATGAGGAAACGGAGTTTCTATCAAAGAACCCTATTGTAAAATTGGAAAAAGTGGTTCAGAGTCTCCACGCATGCATATATGCCAAGGAAACCCTAAAGGGAGAGTAAAGCGGCCGCAGCGAAGCCTACCCGTTATATGAGGATTCAATACCGACCAGGTCATACTTTCTTTCAAACCCTAATCAGAGATTAGGAGAACAACTATATACGAACGAGTTGGCCAGAGAAGTGTGTAAACGCCCGCGTCGGGGAATCCCATAGGAAGAAGGCGTCTAAGAGAGGAAGTCGGGCCCACCAAGGCCTGTGGTCACGTATGCATGGAGGATTACTCACGATTGGTCAGAGTCCCTCCAGGTAGACTTCCCTCATCTCGTCCTTTTATGTTATATATGTCACCATCTCATGCCTACCCCACAATAGTGTAACCATTATATGCTAGGCATGGGACTTAATGTTGATGGTGGATTTTAGTTCAGGGATAAAGTTGTTAAACCAATTTTTGTGTAAATATCCTGCAGAGGATGAGATTATTTTATAAGTGATGAATAATTCTTCACTTTACTAATTCACCTAGAATGGAGCATGTAGCAACAATCCCCCGAATATTATGTGAATTTTAGCATTATTGATTAGTGCATAGAACGCCTTGTATTTCCTGTGATGTTCCTAGCAGAATTCTCATTGTTGGTGCGGCATGATGACTGATTGTTACTCACATCAGAGTAGCATGAATATCCAAGTACCAACAATGAGGCACGCACGAAATGCCCGGACAGGTTGTAAACTCTCGGTGTGTTATACTAGCCCGATTGAGCGTCTAGACTGTCCATAACAGTCTAGAAACAATCCTGGTCATCCAACTTCACCAACATGATTGGATAGTCCAGATCGAATCCAATACCCCCCAAGCAGGTATTGAAATATTCACCGCTGACCCAATGCGGGCCCCGCATGGTCGGCCTCCCAAGAGGGATGGCATAGCTTTCCAAACTGTCCAAACCAAGCGGAATGGACAAGAAAACCTAAATTAGGGTTTGCAGCATATTACATGTGTCGCAAAATGATCTTAACCATCCATCCTCGCAGGCATAGATGGATGGTGTAGATCTAGATTCAAGGGGCCTAGATCACATCAACACAATCACTGTGGGCCCGACTACACACATGACCAATCGGTCAGGACCAACCATGATTGGTTGTCCTAATTCGTGCATGCCAAACCAAGCATGACGCACGACCGGTAAACCCTAAATTAGGGTTTGCGGTACCATCCTTGTGTTGCAAAATCATCTCGAGCATCCATCTTCGCATGCTTGAATGGAAGGCAACGATGAAACATTAGGGAAGGCCGAACATGCTACCATAACCAACGCGGGCCCGGCTTCATGACCGACCAATCGTCCAAAGCCAGCCTTGGTCAGGCGCCTCGGTTCGTGCGCCCAAACTGTATGGTCACGCTTCCTAAATCATAAATTGATCTCGGCCACTCAACTTCACCAGACAAATTGAGTGGCTTAGATCACGTTTCCATAGGACAGTCAGGTATAGGGGTGAATACCCGCCTACCACCTACATGTTATACCAAACGGCCAAGACCGACCAAGCTTGGTCGTCTCGAAACGCGTGCCTTAAAGGTGGCATACCGCCCCCTTTAAGAATCCTTTGCGGCATAGGATTTCCGTCGCAAATTGATCTCAGCCACTCAACTTCACCGGTGAATTCGAGTGGCCTAGATCAAACCTTCGTGGGAAAGTGAAGCATGGACATGGACATCAACATGCCGTCTACACGCATGCCTGACCGGTTCTCCATGAAACGTCTCCCATGCTTGGATTCGACCAAGCTGAAATAGGATGCTTGCGCACCTCCTAAACCCCAATCCAACGGTCGCAGATGTGGGTCGCAAACCATCTCATCCGTCCAACTTCTCCATCTTGGATGAATAGCCTAGAATGGGAAGGAGACAAGTGAGGTATCACCGTGATCACCGTCTACCACTCTATCACGCCGTATGGTCGGCCAAGGGGGGATTTACTAGCACAGCCTCCAAACCCTCACGTGAAGCAGGAAGGACATGATGCTCAACAGCGATGCTCCATATATGACGAATACATTCGATGCATAACATGCATAGAATACACACGATACTTTACAAGTATCGATTTCCTAAATAACTTAGTTATTTAACTAGCATTACATGCTACCTTCTGTGGGTCCCACGATACACACTTACACTCGAGACATCAATCATGTCACAAACTAGGGGATACATACTGGGGTATTGGTCTGGCGGTTTACAGCGTGCAACGCGCCATCACAAGAACGTGTCAGGAAGACATGGATGGTTAGTGATGATATGAGAAGTGGGCAAGACCGATCGTGTAACACTAACACACAACTCCACTACTCCATCACTCCACTTCCTGCGAGAGACGTGAATAAGGCTCAAGTGACTTGTATAAATAGGTTCTCCGCCCTATTTCCAGAACAGAGATAAGAACACAACACAGAAACCAAGTGTTAATACAACACGTATTCAAACACCCAGAGCCTGCTTGCATTATTCGTAAGCCTGCTCACCTTTCTGTTACAAGTCATAAGCAAGCCTGCACCTTCACAATCTCAACACCTTCTTCGCTTCCCTCCCTAAGATCAACCCCATCTCCTTCACTTTGTGACCGAAACAAGTCTAGAACGACCATTTCTTGGTTTAGGCCAGAATTGTACAGATTGATATCTCGAATCAAAAGCACTCACCGCGCAGTGCATTTGTTTAGGGTTTAGATTCTCTTTTCATCCACACACCCCAAATTACCAAAACCAGCAGAAGTAGTTTTCACCCATAAACACCAAATACACCACAGCCTTTTATTTTGATCACAACCTATACAAGACCCTTGTGTATAAACCTCTTGGAGCAACAATCACTCAAGGAATATTTCAACACAATGTCCACTTGAAATAGGTTTAGTTCGGACTGGCCTAACACGTGAATTATTATATCAGATAAGTGGAGAAATCCAATATAGTTTGTGTGATTGTCTATGGATATGAATCGAGACAATACTACAACAAAGTGTTCACTTGATAACCAAAACCTTATAAGATAAATATCAAGTGCCTAGTTAACGTACAAGTGTAATTACTTTAATTATAATTGTAGATGGTGGATTTTCGACAAAGGCTAAAATTGTAAACCCATAATTATACGAACTTCTGATCCAGCAATCAGATGTGAGTATTGAGACACGGGTCTCTCATCAAATCTCTGACTTAGAATAATGTCTCTCAGAGTACATGTAGATATGTAGTCTCTCGGCTGGACAACGACATATCTCATGAATACTGAACACTTCAGTAATTATTTCTATATAGAATCATAAGATTGACGGCTCCTAGACAGCTTGATCTGCTAGTATAGAGCGATAACGTCTTCAGGATACAAACAATAGTTTTCCCTGACTATATAAAGGATATGAAGCTCCAGCAAGATCATGTCAGAATAATTAATGCTCCTAGACAGGTTGCTTTCCTAGTATAGAGCCATCAATTAATTATTCTTAAATTCTTGGATTCATCCACTGGATTTCTGAAAATATTCAAATATTTTCTAAAAGTATCCAAATAGTTTTATAATATTTCGTTACTTCAATCCATGGTTCTTCCCAGCAGAATTCCATGGGTTAGTAATAAATATTCAATACACGGGCATCTGAGCTACCTCCGAGTAAGCCCCGACTCAAATGGTGCAAGTGTACTCGACGATGATGCACTAACAATCACCGTACGAACACGTTTTTCAAAATACGACGAGACGACGAACCTATGCAAAATAGGAAGGAAAATAATAAATAATTAACAATTGACCAAGGCGCTGAGAGCATGGGCCCACTTACCGGCCGGACGTGCCGTGGTCAATCCCACGCTAGTTTCATATTTTTATCATATTTTTTGTTATTTTCCTTGAGTTCATGAAAATCCTTTCACTTGAACAAATATCTTTCGTTTTGAGGAAACTCCTTAGTTTCATGGTGTTTCCCTCACACCAAAGAAATAATATAAAATTTAGGAAATATGGTAGAGCCGTGATCATTGGCCAACCGGCCATGTCTTGATCCCAACCGGCCCCACACCTCATGGTTCCTCATTATTTTATTATTATTTCCCTAATTTCATAAAAACTCCTTAATCTCATGATATTTTCTTGATCCCATGAAAAAATAATATAAAATTAGGGAAACCCGTGTGACCGGGCCCTAGCCGGACGGTCAAGCCCTAGCTTGCCCCACACGTCCCATTTTATTATTATTATATTTTTGATGTTTCCATAATCCCATGAAATTCCTTCATTTCATGATATTTCCTTCAAATTATGAAAATTCCTTTAAATCATGAAATAATACATAAAATTAGGGAAAACGCACGGGACCGGGCCCTAGCCGGCCAAGCATGCTCAAGCCGGTCCCACACATCCCTTATTTTATTATTATTATTTTTCATGTTTTCCTCATCTCATGGAAACTCTTTGATTTCAACAAAACTCCTTGATTTTAACAAAACTCCTTAGTTTTAACAAATTCCTTGGTTTTATCATATTTCCCTAAAATCATGAAAATATTTTAAATCTTTTTTTTGGAAAACGTGTGGGATTGGGCCCTTTGGCCGGCCGGCCATGCCTTGGCCATGACCGGTCCCACACTTCATGATTCCCTCATTTTTTTTATTACTTTCCTTCATCTCATGAAGTTTTGACGGTTTTATCAAAAAATCCTTGATTTCTTCATATTTTCTCAAATGGATGCTCAACTGCACGCCAGAAAGTATCAAAATTCTCAGAACTGAGATACGAATACTTTGACGACATGAGCATGTTACCTTGACCGAACAGGGTTGGCTCCTTGGATCGCAATGAGCCGGTCCCGTGTATTTTCACGGTTTGACTTAATTTGCGCAATTGCACGTATTAGGTCCAAAACTCTTCCAAATAATTTTGGGATTTTCATGGAACGATCAATTTTGGATCCCGTGACCATCCAGGGCCGGTTTCATGACCCCTTGGTGGGTCCTTCACCTCTTCACAATTAATTAGGTTTTATCACCTAAGGCTCAGACGAGCATTTTCGAATAAATGATTAAACCAACATTTATCATTCTTTCATCAACGAATCACCAACTCTTCAAGAGGCCTTGGAGTTTGCTCACATGAGCATGTGGGAGCTAAATGGTCAACCCACGGTCCCGTTAAGCCGGTTCTCCTTCATCCATAGTTAATTTTCAATTAACCATGAATTGGTCATCAATTGATCAAATTAGGGTTTCTGAGTCCAAGGATCATAATTCCAGATTCGAACACTAGTAATTTTATGACGATCCCATGATCAGAATTTTTATTAATTATGCTCGGTTCAACTACCCGTATTTTAATTAATGCTTTATTTTGGTCACGGCACCAATGATTCATTAGATGAGCAATACTTGCTCAAATCCAGGAATATTGGTCCAACTATCAATATCCAACAAATCAGAGTAATACTTGCTCGCCTCAACTATCAACGTGAGAATCATGTCCACGTTCAATTCATGAGTTTCAGAATATTTTACAAAATCATGTTCAACTCAGTAAATACATGGACTCATTGTCCCATTAAATCATGAAGTCAACACTAACTAAACTAACCACGAGACGTCAATCGTGTCACTTGGGTGGGATATCAACTAGGGTTTTGGTCTGGCGGTCTACGGCATGTGTGTTCAAATATACGATGGAATGTGAGAAAGTCGTGCAATCAGTTGAATGAGTTAACAAAGTAGTGGATGAAAAATCAACCAAGTCTCCGCACGATGAGCAACTGGTTTCAAACACTTCCCCACTCTTTGATTCCATAAACTGTCACACTTCATGGGATAATGGTTTCTACAATTCCAGCAATATAAATAAGTCTCTGAGTCATGATTGAAATAACAACGACAAGAACAACAAGAATCTCACGTTTTACTGACAACACGAGATCAACAACTCATCAATTGAGCAATTACTCTCAACTGAGAAATTTCAATCATTCAGAACTTATCATATTCAGAATTCACAACACACCTACAATCTTTGATTACCATTGATTCCACACATTTCACAGCTTCCCTCCTACAGATCGACCCATCCTCTCTTGTGACCGAATTTAATCTGGAACGACCATTATCTTGGTTTAGGCCAGAGTACTACAGATTGATCTCTCGAATTCAAAGCACACCCTTCTTGCAGTGTATCTGTGTGAGATTGAACATTTCGCTCGGTTCAAGGAGTCTCCTCCGTACTGTCGTCTCCTCAATTCCGTAAAAACCAGCAAATCATTTTTCCCCATCTACAATAATATAAAAACAATTATAATGTGGAAATAAAGTAAAGCACACACACCAGAATTTTGTTAACGAGGAAAACTACAAGCTTGTAGAAAAACCCCGGGACCTAGTCCAGATTTGAATACTCAATGAATTAAGACGCTACCAAAAGTAAACATGCAACTTCATGTAGATACTACTAAGTAAACTAAGATCCTAGTTACTCAACTTCAGCAGTATTCTTGATTTGATAATATCTAGCAGAACCGAAGTTCTCAATAGATATTTAATACCCAATATCCTAGCAGAACAGACGTTCTCTTTAGGAGTAGATCTAGTATATCCTCATAATGATTCACAACAACTTCTTCTTCAAATCTTCAAAATATTCAATCTTCGAGTTAATCTTCAAAGCAGCAATCTGTAAAAATACAAACTTGATTCCTTATTGATTTGTCGCACAGAACGAAGTCTGTTAATAATGGAAAATCAATGAATCTATCTTACGGATTTAGAAAGACTTAGATCCGTAGAAACGTTGATATTTGATCTAGTTTGAGTGAGCCTTATATCAGAAGAGAAGGTTCTCAAGAATAAACATACTAGGTGCAATCAAAGATTCAACAACCGTTAGTCAATCGAATTAATACGAAAACTAAAGATAAACCGCAATATCTAGTTTCCCTCCAACGGGTCGCACTAGAGCTTCTCATCCCAAAGAAGACATTAAATTGAGCGGCCATAAGAGATTTCACCTAATTAGATTATTTTGTTCTCTGATAGGCGGCTTCGCCAGTAACAAAGACAAAAGAGAAAGTCTATGTCACGCAGGATTAGTTTGCTAGAAATGCAAAATCAAAGTATTTATAGACAAGAAAGTGTGGACACCAAGGAATTTCCGAAATCGAAAATAATCTCAAGATATTTTCCATATTTACCCAAATTCTGTTTTCATAATTCCTGTGAATGCACTGTCCAAAAATATGATCGAAATCTCCTTGGAAAATCTTTAATTAGCAAATGCACATTACTAATTCTTATTTTTAATATATAATTAAAAACCCTTAATTAAAATGATTCTTAACTTATTTAATTCGATCTTGGGATTTACTTCCTTCTTAGCCTTTAAGGAATATCTTTGAACAATATAGAATAAGCATTAATGCACCGTGTTCAAAGAGTGACGACATCTTACTCTTGCAAGTCCTTTTTCATACTTGCTCACTTGAATCCGATTTACCACGCTTCCAAACAAGTTTAGAATTAGTTCATCTGACTTTCAAGAACTATGTGATTGATCAAGTAACACTCAATCACAACTCATGGGTTTACGGTTCTACCAAAACAAGTTTCGGTTCTACCTCCATGTGAGTACTGTGCATAGTTACACTATATTACCAAAGATACGGCTGACTAGGTACTAGGATCGGTTCCCCACATATATTTGGTATCTAACTTTTATGCACTACACATGTCCATAGGATCGGTTCCCCCTTCCGAAAAACGTGTTGCACATGTTCATAGGATCGATTCCCCTTTATTCCATAAACTTTGCACCTCATACAAGGATCGGTTACCCTTGTGATGCACTGCACCTCTTACTAGGATCGGTTCCCCTTCTCCCAGTAATAAGCTCAGACACTCACAACCCGATCATACCCCAGGTGATTACTTAAGATCTGTTTCACTAATAAAAGTCATACCAATACATAAGTCAAGCCTCATGTGAATAGTTTTACCAAGAACACAAACAAGTCATGAACGGTTATACTAATCACACATATTGGTTGTTCATAAGATTTGCAATGAAGAACATCCCCAATAACGCATGGCGATTTCCTTTTCGGTTCACAACACATATCATGAACTTACTTCCTTAGAACACATGTAATCATTGTTCCCTAGGATGAAATCCTCACCTCATACCCATACATAATCACAATAGCATTCATACGATTATGCCAATGTATTATATAAAAAGTTAATGGTTAAGAAAGAAACTTCATATTGTATTCCTTAATACCACGTCTATCTAGAGTGTTCATGCTTCGCAATTTTATGTTTTCAATGTAAAAGATTTGAAAGACACAAGATAGATATGGAACAAGTCAAGTCATAGCTACTAACCACAAGCTGAAGGAAAAAGTCATCGTTGTCTTCAATCCATCTTCAGATCTTTGTGAGTAACTAGAGCATAATACTTATATCATTTCTAGTCTAACCTATCGAAGTTGACTGTAGTTTACATAATAGCGACTCGAGTTTTGGAACTAAATATGACAACCAATCTTGACATACCAACGCTTGGTGGGTTAAAACGAGCAGTACTCTAACAATCTCCCCATTTCTCAATTTAGTGACAAAACTCTATTACATATGGAGAAACAAATTACAAGAATAACTCATTTTACATACGTTACATTCACATTTCAACAGCACAAAAACCTAGAGATATTCAAACCATAAATGTCGTTCTTGACATTATAATAACAAAGATATACTACTCCCCCTAAAGGTAAGATAGGTAGATTTTCAATCCACACGTATTTGTTATACCAATCATATGATATGTTACTCCCCCTTAATATGTGCTTTTCCTCTTTCATTAGATAAACGATCAAGCACCATTGTCCTCTTCCCTAGTGACACCAATCAGTATAAAATTGATACCAGCATCACCTGTTTACTCCATATATTTCTCCCCCTCTTTGTCACAAAAATGACAAATAAACGAACAAATATAGGACAACACAAAAAGGATCTTATAAATCTCAAAATAGACTTGCAACCTATTGAGTCAAGCACGGGAGTTCCACATACCATTTTTGACAACCAATATCAAAACCGAAACTACAAAGTAATTACGTTTTGATATGTTATCATGGAAATAATTGCCCGATGCAATTTTTCCCAACTAGTTTAGCAAACAAAAAATCAACTAAGCACCTTAGTTCCTTTGCTAAACCGATTATATAAATACAACCGCTTCATTCGATAAGACCAAAACAAAGATAAACTCCATTTTTCTCATCAGGTTCTAATTATCCATATAACTTAGACCTTTATATTTTAAACAAGCCAAATACTAGGTTAGTTAACTAGCATTTCCTTGTTTAGGCTTTCGGCTAAACTTGAATAACCAAAACCTCCACTTTGACAAGTCTAACTAAGATCAGAATTAACTTAGTTTATCTTATCCGAAATCGAATTGGATTAAATAACTCATCCCGTCAACATATTCATTCGTTAAGCCATAAATAATTCATACAAACTAATTAATCAACTTGCATAATTCTTCACCTCAACCGGATACAATAGAAACAACATATATATCAAGGTTTCACTATTGCACCGAAATTTTGTAAGCCTAAACAATTGATACTACACAATAAAGCAAAATAACAATTGGTTTACTTAACTGGAAGCAATTGAATTAACATAGACATTAAAGCACCGCAATTTCACCAAAATTTTGTAAGCCTAAACTATTGATATCACACAACAAAGCAAGATAACAATAGTTTTACTTAACCGAAACCAATTGAATCACACATACATCCACACATTCATAATGGAATAAACGCATCAATTGTACCAACAATTTTGTTCAAGAAAAAGCAATATATATATATCAAATAAAAATAAGCTTTTCTTAAACAGGAAAACAATTAACTAACAAGATTGTTACCTCAAATTTCGCATCCACTTGATCTCCTCATTGTTTTTCTCATCCTTTCGCAAAGACAAGATAACAGCAAACGAAACCTTTACCAGAGAAAGGTTGAAAAGGTTTTAACTATTACATGATAATATTAATAAGCTAATACTAAAGGCTCATATGTATACTATATACACAACTTATGAGAAATAAATTGATAATAGTACAATCGTGATTCACATATGGGATTAATTGTCATCATCCTTTTATGATTATTTGATTAAGAAACCCAACAAGTTAGATATGAAATCCGCTAAATCAAAAGTCACAAAATCATAAAAAGGTAACCGATTATGAGACCTATCTCATATAATGATGACAACACGGAGATACATCCATTTGTTCAAGAACTTTTAACACAATATTCCGAATGACATGAGTATTAAAACTTATCATTCGAGTGTCATCATTGTGACTATATTTTGATACTATCCTGGTTGTCTTTAGAGAAGACTTTGGACTCCATTTAGACATGGGTTTTGCTGAAGCAGCTTTGTTCTTCCTATTATTTTTTCCTAAAATCCAAGATGAATCTCTTGAGGAAACATTAGGGTAACTGAAATGTTGATAACTCTGAGAGTTAGCCTTTATCCAATTTGGAACATCAGATCTAGTCTTTACAAAGTTATCTCTCCTTTTGTAGTTTGAGTGATTCAGAGAAAACTTCGTAGAATCCTGATAATCAAACTTTGAACTATCATTACAATAATTCTTTTGTTCATTTTTAGGACAATCATGTCCTGATTTAGCATTATTGAGTTCAGCCATTTTTACGGAAACATGTGCATCTATGGATTTTTCATTCCGTTTACGAAATCTGCATCCTCTTCCAAGTGTCCTTTATTTCCACAATAAGAGCAATGCTTAGTAACATACGAACCATGGGGTTTTGTGTTACCTTGATGTGGAATTTCTTTCATTGGAGTTTGACGGAATTTTCTTTTTCCATCTTTTGATGAAGTTGCTACAGATTTTTCTTTTATGGAAGAGCAATCTTTTGTGGAAACTTTTGAATCAATTTCTTCAGCAGAGTCTTTAGTCTTTACAAACTTTGTCTCCTATTTAGCATTCAAAGTTTGTTTACCTTTGTAGCCCAATCCTCGAGTGTCATGAGGAACTCTATTAAACTTCAACATTGAGTCAAGTTGTTTTGTGCTACTATCGAACTTTTTCAAGTCCGTTTTTAGATCATATTCTCTTTCTCTAACATTTTTATTTTTTCAAGAGCATCATCTAGATCAACCTTAACTTTTTCAATTTGAACTTTATAATCTAAAGAAATTTCAGATTCGGTAGAATTACTTACCTCAGTGTTCTTTAGGTTCTCCAGTTCTGTATATAGTTTCCTTTCTCGATCATGACTTTCTTCAATTTGCTCTCTGTAACATCTCATGGCTCCAAGATAATCTTTCTCATTGCTGATAATCTCTATATCCTCATACAGATCATCAAGTTGCTTTTTCAATCTTTCATTCTCTTCACGAAGATCAAAGTCGAGTACCTTTCACTCTGGAGCTTCTCGATCATCACCTTTTTGTTTTCTGTATTTTTCCGATACTTCAAGATAAGTCTCACTATTATTTACACGTTCTATATCCTTATATAGAATATCAAGTTCCCTTTTAAGGTTTTCGTTCTCTTTGCAGAGTTTATCACATTCAAGTATTTTTGACTTTAAAGTTACTTCAATATCCTTTCCTGATATGCATTCAATAGTTACATGGAAAGCTTTGTTCTCTTGAACCTCGGAACAATTAGAGCTATCAGAATTATTTTGTTCTTTATTTTCTATAAACTTTTGTGTTTTTTGAGAAAGAGAAGAATTTCTTTTCTTTTGTCTTAATAACTTTCCAAATTCTCGTGCAGTCATATCAACACTGCAATTCTCAGTTTTTGTATCTGAAGAACAAGTCTTAGTTACAGCTTTAAGGGTAATACCCACTTCATTCTTGAATTGATATTCAAGGTCAGAGATCTTTAATTTACCAACTAGAGCGCTTCTAAATAGTATGGAAAGATCATTAGCTTCCATGATGGCATGCTTTTTATATTCGTATCTTTGTAGTAAAGACCTTAGAATTTTACACACAATATGTTTTTCTGAAATAGTTTTTCCTAAAGCATAAGAGGCATTCACTATTTCAGAAAGTTTTTCATCAAAATCATCAAACGTATCGTCTTCATCCATACAAATATTTTCCCATTTAGAATATAGGGTTAGAAGCCTAACTTCTTTATCAGAGACATTCCCTTCAAATACGATATTAAGAATATCCCAAGCCTCCTTTGATGTTTTACACTTGGTTACATGATGATGGAGGTCTCGAGTTATAGCATGTAAAATGGCATTTAATCCATAAGAATTTTTCTTCGAAAGAAATTTTTCTTAATCACTGAATTCTTTCAATTCCTTTAGTCTAAACTCAGCGGTTGAGTTGTTGACCAATACTTTTGGGTGTACATACCCATCAATAACTAAAACCCAAGTGTTAAAGTCATGAGCTCGAAAAAAAGATTTCATAGACATTTTCCACCATAGATTGTTTGAGCCATCAAACCCTGGAGGTACGTTAACCGAATCAATTATCATTTGATTCAAAACTTTATAGGTTGGATCACACTAAACATGGATTGTTAGATCTTTTCGTGTTTGCCTTCTTTGATACCAATTGAAAAGACGAGGGTACCTAAATACACCACAATCTTTTATTTTGACCACAACCTATACAACACCCACTGTGTATAAACCTCTTGGAGCAACAATCACTCAAGGAATATTTCAACACAATGTCCACTTGAAATAGGGTTAGTCCGGACTGGCCTAACACGTGAATTATTATATCAGATAAGTGGAGAAATCCAATACACTTTGTGTGATCGTCTATGGATATGAATCGAGACAATACTACAACAAAGTGTTCACTTGATAAAACCTTATAAGATAAATATCAAGTGCCTAGTTAACGTACAAGTGTAATTACTTTAATTGTAATATAAAAACAATTATAATTCGGAAATAAAGTAAAGCACACACACCAGAATTTTGTTAACGGGGAAAACTACAATCTTGTAGAAAAACCCCGGGACCTAGTCCATATTTGAATACTCAATGAATTAAGACTCTACAAAATCTAAACCTGCAACTTCGTGTAGAAACTACTAAGTAAACTAAGAACCTATTCCTAGTTACTCAGCTTCAGCAGTATTCTTGATTTGATAATATCTAGCAGAACCGAAGTTCTCAATAGATATTTAATACCCAATATCATAGCAGAATAGACATTTTCTTTAGGAGTAGATCTAGTATATCTTCTTAATGATTCACAACAACTTCTTCTCCAAATCTTCAAAATATTCAATCTTCGATTTAATCTTCACAGCAGCAATCTGCAAAAATACAAACTTTATTCCTTATTGATTTGTCGCACAGAACGGAGTCCGTTAACAATGGCAAATCAATGAATCTATCTTACGGATCTAGAAAGACTTAGATCTATAGAAACGTTGATATTTGATCTAGTTTGAGTGAGCCTTGTATCCGAAGATAAGGTTCTCAAGAATAAAAAAAACTATGTGCAATCAAAGATTCAACAACCGTTAGTCAATCAAATCAATACGAAAACTAAAGATAAACCGCAATATCTAGTTTCCCACCAACGGGTCGCACTAGAGATTCTCAATCCCAAAGAAGACTTTAAATTGAGCGGCCGTAAGAGATTTCACCTGATTAGATTACTCTCCTCTCCGATAGGCGGCTTCGCCAGTAACAAAGACAAAAGAGAAAGTCTATGTCACGCAGGATTCGTTTACTAGAAATGCAAACTCAAAGTATTTATAGACAAGGAAGTTTGGACACCAAGGAATTTCCAAAACCGAAAATATTCTCATGATATTTTTCATATTTACCCAAATTCGGTTTTCATAATTCTTGTGAATTCACTGTCCAAAAATATGATCGAAATCTCCTTGGAAAATCTTTAATTAGCAAATGCACATTACTAATTCTTATTTTCCATGTATATTTAAAAACACTTAATTAAAAAGATTCTTAACTCATTTAATTCGATCTTGGGATTTACTTCCTTCTTAGCCTTTAAGGAATATCTTTGAACAATATAGAATAAGCATTAATGCACCGTGTTCAAAGAGTGACGACATCTTACTCTTGCAAGTCATTTTTCATACTTTCTCACTTGAAACCGATTTACCACGCTTCCAAACAAATTTAGAATTGGTTCATATGACTTTCAAGAACTATGTGATTGATCAAGTAACACTCAATCATAACTCATGGGTTTACGGTTCTACCAAAACAAGTTTCGGTTCTACCTCCATATGAGTATTGTACATAGTTACACTAGCTTGCCAAAGATACGGCTGACTAGGTACTAGGATCGGTTCCCTACATATATTTGGTATCTAACTTGTATGCACTGCACATGTCCATATGATCGGTTCCCCCTTCCCAAAAACGTGTTGCACATGTTCATAGGATCGGTTCCCCTTTCTTCCATAAATCTTGCACCTCATACAAGGATCGGTTCCCCTTGTGATGCACTGCACCTCTTACTAGGATCGGTTCCTCTTCTCCCAGTAATAAGTTCAGACACTCACAACCCGATCATACCCCAGGTGATTACTTAAGATCGGTTTCACTAATAAAAGTCATACCAATACATAATTCAGGCCTCATGTGAATAGTTTTACCAAGAACACAAACAAGTCATGAACGGTTATACTAATCACATATATTGGTCGTTCATAAGATTTTCAATGAAGAACATCCCCAATAACGCCTGGCAATTTCCTTTTCGGTTTACAACACATATCATGAACTTACTTCCTTAGAACACATGTAAACATTGTTCCCTAGGATGAAATCCTCACCTCATACCCATACATAATCACAATAGCATTCATACGATTATGTAGATGTCTTATATGCAAAGTTAATGGTTAAGCAAGAAACTTCATGTTGTATTCCTTAATACTACATCTATCTAGAGTGTTCATGCTTCACAGTTTTATGTTTTCAATATAAAAGATTTGAAAGACATAAGATAGATATGGAACAAGTCAAGTCATAGTTACTAACCTCAAGCTGAAGGAAAAAGTCTTCACTATCTTCAATCCATCTTCAGATATTTGTGAGTAACTGGAGCATAATACTTATATCATTTCTAGTCTAACCTATCGAAGTTGACTGTAGTTTACATAATAGCGACTCAAGTTTTGGAACTAAATATGACATACAATCTTGACATACCAACGCTTGGTGGGTTCAACCGAGCAGTGCTTTAACACTATTTGTATTTTCTTTATAAATATAACCCTTCCTCTTGTGGCTTTTATCGGGATCACCGCTTCTCTCACAAACCATTTCAAAGTGGGTTATGCTTTCTCTCTCATTCAATACTGATACGCACATGTATTTTAGTGCATGTTGTCTAGCCCAACTCTTTGCCTTTAAAGGTCTTTTGAATACCAAGTCATTCATGTAGTGATGGGATGTGTCTTCGTGCAAAATATCAACAGGGTAAGGTGATTTTCCATTGGTTCCATTGGATCAGATGTAACCAACAAGTAATAGCACAACGTCAATACCAACCAAAAATAATAAATAATTAAAAGTTCGGAAATGTAAAAATAATATAAGATCCTGACGAACATAAAGTTCGATTATAAAAAAAAATTTACGATCTTTCCGAACTTGTTCTTTCGAATTCTCTATGGTATAGTTCGGCAATATAATTACTACACTCGACTAAACCGAACTACAAAGTTTGGCTAGCTATTCAATGAACATGATTTGCGATCTTGCCGAACAAAAAGTTCGGAAACAAAGGGACTAAACACGACTGAACCGAATTCTCAAAAACCTCCATTAAAACATAGATCGGTTACTTGCATATGCTGAAATGAGTAACCGAGCTGCACATACAGGAGAGTTCGGCTATATGTTCTGTAGAATTGCTAACCGAACTACTTTTACCTAGCCGAAATTTCTTCCTGAAATTTTCGATTTGGCCAATTTTTTGCACAATTTAAGCTACATTAACTAAATATGAGACATACCTGAGTACCCATAGATTCATCTTCAGGTTGTGGCTGATAAAATCCATCATTTGGTTCGTTAGATTGAGTTTGGGGTAAAAAGCTTTCATTATCTAATAAATAACTCATATCCGGATAATTAGAAATATTGACAAATATATTTGGAGATGGAGGAGGTATCATCACATGAATCACTCATATCATATTGTTTGTACCATAAGTAAATATGCCACATAGTGGGCCAAATTGGTACTTGAAACATCTTTTGGCCCTCATCCAAGCCCACTAACCAGTCAACCAAAGCAGCGCACCAGCCTGCCCAGTATTACAATAACCAGTCAAAGTCGACACTCAGTCATAGTCAAAGTCAACGCTCTGTCACAGTCAAAGTCAATCGTTGGTCAACTGTCAAAGTCAGGTTGCACGTCGCACCTCCAGCCAATTTTTAGTCTTTTTGCCAGCAGTGCTGCTAACCAATTTCCAGCCAAATAATCTTCCGTACTGCCAACCAGTTTCTAGCCATCTTTGCCGGATGTCTTGCTAACCAGTTCAACCATGTTTCAGATCTGTTGTCATTGACCTCCATTCATACTTTTAGCGTAGCCCCCTAAGCTAGCAGCTGACAAATCTAAGAGATTAACTAAATAAGAGGCACTAAAAATCTAAAACATTTAATTAAACAATCAATTAAGAAATCTGTTACAAAACTTAACCCAAAACTAACCCCTCTCAGAAATATATATACAAAATCTTCTCTCAAATGATACATATATAATAGTCATTTGGTTTTCAAATAAAATATACAACAAGGTAAACATAACAGAAGTTAATCTACTAGTGAGGTCAACCCGTGAAGCTTTCGCTGCGCAACTCTGATCTGTCACAGAAACTGAAGTGGGAATAATTAACATTTAACCTTCTAAGTAATCATATGCAAGATTTGGAAAACAATAATGTTTTTCCGAAAACAATAAACAGTGACTAAATCACTGAAATAATCATACATGTATATGGAACAAATTCCTTCGTCAAACAATATATAATATGGTTGTAAATCCCTACCCGGCAATTCACACCTATTTAAATATGGATGCCACCAAGCCCATGATGACCAATACTCTAAACAATAAAAACTGAATTAAAGTAGGTATAAATGTGAAGGAGCGTATCCTATATACCACAAGTGGAAATTCTCATTTCCCAACAATTCATGTTGACGACGAAACAATACAAGTCCTTTCCACATCGTGGAAAGATTCACAGAAATAACAGGATTATCATAATGCATTTTAAATAAAATATGGAACGCAGAAACAGACAATGCATGAGTTTGTTAAGCATAAAATTTTATAAAAGCAATAATAATGAATACAAAGAGTCAAATGCATTCCCACACCTTTTTGAAGACAAGCCACGCCTACCTCGAGATCCAAGATCCACTAATTCGTCATTTGAATCGATCGTTGTTAATAACGAACTGTTAATCACACAAGCAGTCTAAGAAACTAGCAAGAATGGCTCATACAAGAATTATATAATTCTATTTAACGGTTCTAAGCCCATTATGGTATCTCATTCTCCATATTTAACATAACTAAGAGTTTACTAATCCAATTAGGTTGATTCTATAGTCCATTAGATATGTCTTATGAATATCTACAACCTTGTAGAAGAAGCCAAAGGTCAATTCGGACCATAAGTGGTCCAAAACATCAATATAAGATAACTAGTCTAAAGCCCAAGCCCACTTAAACAAATTCATTAATAAGGGCCTGGTCCAACAGTGTCTATTAACGGTCTCTAACGGTCAAACTGACGGTCAAAGGTTAATTAACAGTCAATGTCAGTCAAAAGGTCAATGTCCTGGTCAAATGGTCAACTCGGTCAAGGAAGACAACTCAGTCAAGGTCCACTGAGTCAGTACTGGGTTAAACCGATTCAACACTAGTCGACTCAGTCAGACATCTGACTGGGATTACTAATAAGCATAAAACTCAATAACAGAAGTGTATATAATTCATTCTTAAACAGAAGTGTATCTCAATTATAATACAAACTAAGTTTACCTGCAATAGAAGTAGCAGCAGGATTTCAAAGAGATAATCTAATTCTGATTCTACACAACAATCTTATACAATTTCTACTCTCCCAACTCAACACACACTACAACTTCACATACGTCGACACAGTACCAATTATATCTCTTCTACAACTTCAACCATTCTGTACCTCATTAAATAACCACTGCCATACCTGAATTCTACAGCTCACTGAGATAATTGAACCAACACTTCCCTGAAATCAATAAAACTTCACATACAACCATTATCCCAGTTCTACATTACCAATTACAGATCAACCCAAATCATGTTCACGCTTCTTAAAACACCCATTGCAATCCAGACACAACCTTCAACAAACGAACTATCTTATACATAGCAAAATTTGTGTTACAACAACTAACACTCAACACCACCACCATTAACATACGTATCAACAAATACTCAGACCTGTAATTTCAAACTTTGACTATGTACAATAAACACCAGCAACCCATTCATATTCTCCAAGCCATGTTCTCATGAGACATTCATCATTAGTTCAACCTCAAATAGATTCCATAGCCTCAATTCAGATTGCACTGACCCCTTCCGTAATTCCATAGTACCCATTTCTTCAACATCATTCTCTTTATTACAACCAATCCTCTCTAGAGTTGCACATACCACAATTCAACTCCTAGCATTCTTTTTAACCACCATATCTTTCATTCTTCCAACTTGAGAACATCATACATACAAAATAACAACATCACTGTAATAACCCAGCCACCTATTTTACCACAGCAACATCCAATCCCTCTCCTGCAATTACTCATTACAACACTACCAACACATGTAGTTTCTAGCTCATGTCTCAACCTGTAATTCACTAAATCACTACCACCACAGAACCCAAATCTCAACCACTGTTCGGTATCTAATAATTACAAGCATACACCACCAATTACAGTCCAACTCCAAGACACATATCTCAGCTCATAATAAACATGCACCTCAATTACACATTCTAACAATATCTTAATCTCTCTACAATCACCATTTCTATTTCATTCTCACTTGCACCTATAATGTTCATACACTTCATCTTCCTGTATCACATAATCACTCCTTTAACAACTCCATTAATGAACACATAATCTCAAAACTGAACATAATACTTAACTAAAATCAAAGAGAAGAAACAATTACCTCAAGACAAATAGTGCTCAAGCACCAATAGGTTCAACCTTCATAATAACTCCACCACATTCTTATAAACACAATCCGACCCTAATTCCATTAACAACTTCAATCATCCACCTGGACTTCAAATTCAAATCCCTAACTACCGAACTCATGATTTTTTTTAATCTCATAACCTAATTCGTGTCAAACCCATCTTCTATTAATCTTCAAAACTTCAATTAAACAAATACCCATTACTAATTACTTAATATCATCCTCAGAATCACATAAATCTTCCCTCGACTTCATCTCTCAAAAACCCTAGTTTTCATTATCTAATTCACGTTCTTTAAAGTTAATATTCAATTACTAATTCCTCTCTATGAGATTCATAACGGAAAACCCATCCTTTATTCTTCTATAACACCATCAATTCGTTAACTCGAGATAAATCCAGCAAACCCTAACTTCAGACACAGTAGAAACTCAATCTTCTTCATCTCGTGTTCAATTAACCACAACATCATCATCATCTTCTACTTAACATGTCCTCCTTCTTCAATTAAATCTCTCAAATCAAACTCTCAAACACATCTCTCAAACGTCGGCAGAAAAAGAAGAACAGGAGAAGAAGTAAAGAGAAGAAGAAACGAGAATGAAATAGAAATAAGAAAGAAAGATGAGAGGTTACCCTCTTGAGTTGGGAAGATAAGGCCGACCCAATTTACTAAAGGCATCCAATGAAACGATATGGGCAGCCAAGGCGGCTAAATTGCAACATATAATATCATCTTCGTCTGGTATCCGAATAGAACGTTCGAGTAGGCAATTCTGCGTTACTTCTCGAGTTATATCTAACGATACTAATTACGTATCTAATTCGTTGTTAGATTAATTCCTATTAATCAACGTTCATGTTAAACTAATCGAGTTATTATCGACTAATTCGTCACTTGACCGGTCTAATAGCGTTGACGAGCTCGAGGGTCGTCACACTGCCAGCCCATTATGCCTGTCAATCATCAATTCAGTCTTCCATCATTAAACAGGAAGGCATGAATGAGCAGTTTCATGCAGAATTTAACATGGAGGCATAAATGAGTAGTTTCATTCAGAATTTAACATGGAGGCATGAATGAGAAGTTTCATGCATAATTTAACATGGAGGCATAAATGAGCAATTTCATGCAGAATGAAACAGGGAGGCATGAATGAGAAGTTAATGTCATTTAAGTTTATATTGAAATTAGGTATTTAACTGTATAAATAGGGAGGAGCAGAAATCATTTGGGGAGGGGGATGAGAGAGAAAAAAGATACAATTTAATTCCATTATCAATAAAAAATCACTCCCCAAGGGGATTCGTCTGTGGACCTTGGAAAACCATGCTGAACCACGTTAAATCCGTGTGTCTGTCATTCCCTATTATTTCCTGTTATTAGCCCTGTTTTCATCATCAACACTAAAATCATCGTGTTTAGTGCCTGGAAATATTTCTGGGTGCAAACATTGGCGCCGACTAAGGGGAACTACGAGAAAAGGAATCGTGTTTTCCCATTGAGAAAAGTTGTACAAAATACTTCAAAATCGTGTCCGTGAAAAAGCAGTTTGAACGTCTTGAAAACTCGCTACTGCAGTCCAGTTGATCGTAACTGCTGCAGTCCAGTTTCGATCACAATTGCAGCAATCCATATAATCACAGTTACTGCAGTCCAGTGGGTCACAACTGCTTCTGTCCAGATTCGTTGTTCAAGTCTGCTAAAACTATTACCTTCGGTAACTACTAAAACTGCATCACTACAAAGACCGATGAAACCGCTCTCAGGACGTTCGGTCCACGGTAAAAGATGGCATAAAAACATCATCAAAATTGTTTCCGGATATTCGATCTGCAACATGGCTGGGTCCATATTTGATTTCAATCACTGCAGTCCAGCTGATCGCAGCTGCTGCAGTCCAGTTAATCACAGTTACTGCACTCTAGTTGGTCGTAACTGCTGTAGTCCAGCTTCACAGTCGGAAGCCGCCAAAGTTGACTCACAGCAAAGACCACTAAAACTATTGGCATGATGTTCGATCTGCAGCATGTTGCAGTCCAAAGTTAAAAAAAATCAGTTCCCCGATAACATAACATCAGCATATTCGAGTTCGTAATTCGTCAGAATCACCACCACCATGTTCGAATTCCAAGTCCATAGCTACATGCACCACCCTCACATACGATGGGAGGGAAACCATAGAGAAGACCTCCAGAAAAATATCTCAAAAAGTTCCAGAAAAATCCAAAAAAGTGTAGCAAAACGGTGGTGGGAAGTCTATGAGAAACGACAACAGTCCCACGGACCATTGCTAAAAACAAGAAACTGTTGCAGAAAAGTTCGTGACAAATGGTAACAGTTAAATAAAACTGTTGCTGAAGGTTGAAGAAGAAAACCGTTGCAAGAAGGCTTGAAAGAAAAGACAACAGTTTCGCAAAACTGTCACCAAATATACGGAGGAAAGACATTGTTTGTGAAAACAGTGGCGAAAACTTTCAAATACAAAAAAGAAAAGGAAAAAAAAATCAGGAAAAGGTCGGCGGCCAACGCTCTGGAAAATTTTGATGACTTGTGGTACATCAAATTTCAATGCTTTGGAAAATTTCGATGCTTCTTGTTACATCAAACTTCGATACGCTACGTATATCAACCTTCGATGCTCTGTGGTACGTCAAACTTCGATGCTCTGTGCTACATCAAACTTCAGCAGGGTGCCACATCATCAAGTGCGTGCCATGTTAGCAACTCCGTCCACTTAGTGTTCGCCATGTCGGCCCCTGTTATAGTCATCGACCACCACGTCATCAAGTATGCCACGTCAGCGATCGGATCCAGTCAGCAAAATGCCATGTCAGTACCGACATGTCAACAGAAACTTCCACGTCAACATCGTTGACTAACCAGATACTGACACGTCATCCGCAAAAGTACGGTCAGCAACTGACTAGCACTGATGTCAGCATGACGTCAGCAGAACCGATAAAAGTATATTCTGTTACGGTTACAAACGCCGTTGGCATATACCAAGAATATCCCGTTACCATTACGAAACCAGAATATACCTAGAATATTTCGTTAACGTTATTTGACGTCATTAGCATCTTCCGTCATGGCGTCAGCATGACGTCATCATCATCAGCAGCAGCAGTTGTCGGCGTCTTCGTCTTCTCTGGCATGACACAACAGCATGTAACCGGCGATTTCCAACGGCAAGTCTTCTCCGTCAACGGTTGAGCAGCAGCTTGCCGGCGGCAATACCCGTCGGCCAGACCCGGCGGCTCCACCCGGCGGCCAGACCCGGAAGCTACTTCCGTCCAGCCACTGATCTTGTGAAGCGACAGCCGTCCATCCGCACCAGTCCGGCAGTAGCTCTGTTATGGTGCGACACGATGTAACTTATTTCTGTGGACCTGATTCAGTGTGACTTGGCGCAACTTAATAACGTAGTTCCGATTCAGCATGACGCGACGCAACTTAATAACGTAGCCCCGGATTTTTCATCCCCATGTTGTTTACCTAACGGATTTTTACGCCCCATCGTGGGCTTAAGTGAATTATTTCTCTTGGGCTTGGTCATCACTCTTTCTTCTTTGATATCTCCTTTATACGACGTTCGAATTGGATGATTTTTGGCTCATTGCGATCGTATTTCGATATCCTACCACATGAAGGTAAAATTTCTACGATTTGAGGAGAATATTTTTGGAGCAACTACATCATCAATATTTTTGGAGCAAGGAACTCACCGAGAAAATCCATTTAAAAAATGGATCGCGATGCCAATATCATAGCCGGGTGCCATGTCAACTAGCACGTTTCCATATAATTCTCCACATTTGCAACTTGCCATAATATTAGTAGAAGTTGATCCATATCACCTGCTCTTTCCCTGATAACAATTTATTTCTCGACTTACTCCATATGCAAATTTGTTTGTTTGATAACTTCTTCATCGTACGTCCGAATCGAACGATTTTCGGCTCATTGCGATCGCATGTCAATTTCCTAAAATATGAGCGCACAATTTCAGCATTTATAGAAAAAATATTTTTTGAGATTGGAGTGGCGACTTCGAAGTGAGGCGCATTTTAATCACCATATGAAGCCATAACGAAATCCTCAATGATTGATGTTGTGTCGATTTAAGTCCACAACATGGAATGTTCATCCTGATTGTGTAGATTTACAAATTTCAAGACAATTGTGTTTGCTTATCATCATAACTACTACAGTCCAGTTGATCGAGCTGTTGTGGTCCAGTTTCTCAGAAAATACTGCATTCCAGTTGATCGAACTGCCGCAATACTTTTTCGTATAATTACTACTATCAGTGATTTCGTATAATTACTGTAGTCCGGTTTTCCTCAAAACTGTTTCAGTATAGTTTTCCTCACAACTGCTTCAGTCCAGTTTTACTTATAATTGTTACAGTTTAGCTGATCGTAGCTGCTGAAATACAGTTCCATGGCAACTGTCTTAAATCTAGTTTTGATTCAACTAGTGCATTCCAGTCCCGCAAAAAAATCTAGTTTCTGAGTCAGGCCAAGACTCTAAGGCAACTACACTAGTCATTGCCTCTGGAAATCATCAACATAGACAGTGGACATCCTAATCACCTCATAAACGAAGTTGCAATAAATATGGTACGTATACAATTTACATATTTTCACATCTTTTCATATAATCATTCATACTTTTATTCAATGGGACACCTAAAATGTGGCGAGCATTTTCTCACAAGGAGATGCACACATTTCAATTATGCGCGCATCTGGAATAATGGGATTGACCCCCTGCGCGAATTCCATATATCAGACATCTTCAAAATTTCATGCGCGAGCAAGATGCAACAAGGCATTACACCCTTGTGCGAGCATTGAGCAGCATGATAATCACCATCTTCTGGGGACGAGTTGCATATCACTTCAACGTGACTGACTATTGGGGGCGAGATATGTAACACCTCATGGTCTAAAATAACTCTTTTGAGGCGAGCTGCGTAACACTCCATGCGCTTGGGGGCGAATTACATAGCACCTAACTTCAATGCGAAATTCATCTTCTGAAAATCGAAACAAAAGGTAACCCAAACTTCTTAATCCTCCAACGAGTTATAGGATTAAGAGGGGGTGAGCATACACCCTAATATTTTGATGCAATTATTGCAATCGGTAATGTTAAACTGCTACAGTTAAGTTGATCGAACTGATGTAGTCCAGTTCCTAAGCAACTGATGCACACTCAGTTGGATGTAACTGATACATTCCAGTTTTTCTCATCAATTCTGCACTCAGTTGGACGCAACTGATGTAGTCTAGTTTTATTTATAACTGTTGCACTCAGGTTTATCGAATCATTTTAGCCCAGTTCCTCAGCAACTGCTGCAGTCCAGCTGATCGAAGCTACTGCAGTCTAGCATAGTTCGCCGCTCCTGCAGTACAGCTTATCGTAGCTATTGCAGTACATCTTATCGCATTTGCTGCAATACAGCGTTGCTCACTCCTCATACAGTCCAGCTGACCGCAGATGATGCAGTACATTCTTGCTCGTCACTCCTGCAGTCCAGATGATCGTAGCTTCTGCAGTGCAGCTTTGCTCATTGCTGCTGCATTCCAGCTGATCGAATCTAATGCAGTCCAGCTATGTTCGCATCTCCTGCAGTCCAGCTGATCGCAGCTGCTATAGTGCATTTTTGCTCGTCGCTGCTGCAGTTTAGCTAATCGCAGCTCTTGTAGTCCAGCTATGTTCACAGCTCCTGTAGTCTAGCTGATCGCATTTGTTGTAGTGCATTTTTGCTCGCCGCTGCTGCAGTTCAGCTGATCGAAGCTACTGCAATCCATCTATGTTCGCAGCTACTGCAGTCCAGCTGATCACCGCTGCTGCAATACAACATTGATCACTCCTCCTACAGTCCATCTGACCTCAACTGCTGCAGTATAGTCTTGATCGTCGCTCCTGCAGTCCAGTTGATCGTAGCTGCTGCAGTGCAGCTTTTCTCATTGCTGCTGCATTCCAACTGATCGAAGTTTATGCAGTCCAGCTATGTTCGCATCTCATGCAGTCCAGCGGATCGCAGCAGCTGCAGTGCATTTTTTCTCGTCGCTGCTGCAATTCAACTAATCGAATATACTGCAGTCCAGCTATATTCGCAGCTACTGCAGTCTAGCCGATCACATCTTATATAGTGAAACTTTGCTCGTCGTTGCTGCATTTCAGCTGATCGTATCTGCTGCAGTCCAGCTCTGTTCGCAACTCCTGCAGTCCAGCTGATCGTAGCTGCTGCAGTGCGGTTATGCTCGTTGTTGCTGCAGTCCAGCAGATCGAAGCTGCTGCAGTCCAGCATAGCTCGTCGCTCCTGCAGTCCAGCTGATCGCAGCTGCTACAGTGCAACTTTACTTGTCACTGCTGCATTTCATCTGATCGAAGATGCTGTAGTCCATCTCTGTTCGCAACTCATGTAATCCAGCTGATCGCAGCTGCTGCAGTGCAGTTCTGCTCGTTGCTGCTACAGACCAGCTGATCGAAGCTGCTGCAGTCCAACTCTGTTCGCAACTCCTGCAGTCTAACTGATCGCAGCTGCTGTATTCCAGCTGATCGCATCTGCTGCAGTGAAACGTTGCTCATTGTTATTGCAATCCAGCTATGTTCTCATATCCTGTAGTCCAGCTGATCGCAGCTGCTGCAATGTATCTTTACTCTTCGCTGTTGTAGTCCAAGCTGATCGAAGTTGTTGTAGACCATTTTTTCTCAATGATGTTACTACCCAGTTTTGCTCATTACTACAGAGGATAGTTTTTTATGGCCATCGCAGTAAAGTTTACCTCAATCACTGCAATCCATTTCCGCAGCAATTATTGTGATCTAGTCGACATCGCTGATATCCTGATTCATATAACTATTGAATACATATAAAGATCGATGTCACATCCAGTAGCACAGCCAAGACCATTGGAGGTCCAACAACACACAAAATCTGTTACCATCTCGACTATTAAAGGGTCACACCTTTTCGCTCGCAACTATCGCGACTCAGTCCGTAATAGACATCAGCTTATTACTAACAGCTACTACTGCCTAGTTTGGTCAGAAAATACTTACAATCAGCAAATTTCAAATTTGTTTACAACAACATCTCACACAGATTCCAGCCGAGTGACGTCAAATATAGCTCATCTTTTCCAAAACTGGACAGGTCAAGTTCTATGCAACTACCACAGTTTAGTTTTAACAGTTCATTTTTACATCAACAATTACAACTCACTTTCAATACTCCACTCCAGTATCACACTTCCGTTGCACACCAAATCAGCTTTCAGTCCAGTTTGTTTTTCATATAACAATGGTTCATACTCAATTGTTTCCCACCGATCTTCCAAACACAATAGCCTCACTTGGGGGAGACTTGATTACGATTTCCACAATCGACGATGCAGTTTTCTTTTCGCTTCAACAACAGAAATTTACTCTCGGGGGCGTCTTGATCTCCGCAAACAAAAAGGGAAGTTTACCAATCACCTCAGCATTAATAATCCACACTTCAGGGCGAGTTTTGTCATTGACTAAGGAAAACAAAATTTTCTTAACCCCCAACAAGTTGGAGGTTAAGAGGGGGCGATATTTGTACCATAAGTAAAAATGCCACATAGTGGGCCAAATTGGTACTTGAATCATCTTTTGGCCCTCAACAAGCCCACTAACCAGTCAACCGAAGCATCCCACCATCCTGCCCAGTATTACGATGACCGGTCAATGGTCAAAGTCAACACTCGGTCATAGTTAAAGTCAACAGTTGGTCAACTGTCAAAGTCGGGTTGCACGTCGCACCTCCAGCCAATTTTCAGTCTTTTTGCCTGAAGTACTACTAACCAATTTCCAGCCAAATACTCTTCCATACTGCCAACCAGTTTCTAGCCATGCTGCCAGATGTGTTGCTAACCAGTTCCATCCATGTTGCCAGATGCGCTGTCAGCCAGCCTCCATCCATACTGCTAGCCCATTAAGCCTCAATCCAGTCTACCATCATTAAACATGAAGGCATGAATGAGCAGTTTCATGCAGAATTTAACATGGAGGCATAAATGAGAAATTTCATGCAGAATTAAACACGGATGCATGAATGAGCAGTTAATGCCATTTAAGTTTATATTGAAATTAGGTATTCAACTGTATAAATAGGGTGGAGCGGAAATCTTTTAGGGAGGGGGCTGAGAGAGAAAAAAGACACAATGTAATTCCATTATCAATAAAAAAGATCACTCCCCAAGGGGATTCATCCGTGGACGTAGGCAAACCATGCCGAACCACGTTAAATCCGTGCGTCTGTCATTCCTGATTATTTCCTGTTATTTGCCCTGTTTTCATCATCAACACTAAAATCATCGTGTTTAGTGCCTGGAATATTTTTGGGTGCAAACACATATTTACTAAACTCAAAATAAGATTTTTTGGGTTCTTCCCTCTTTTTTTTCATCTTTTTTTCTTCTTCATCTCTCAATAATTCTCATTCTAACAAAACTATCATATTAATAACTCACTAATCACTAACTAATCAGTAATTAATTATTACACTAACACTAACTAATTGATAAACTAACTAATTTAATTACCAAGGGTAAATTTTGTATTAAAAAATAATTTAGATAAGGGGTGACCCAAAATTACTTCAAATATCCTACCAAAAATGGAAGAGTAGTCTCCCACCTTTTTTGAGTAGTCCCAAAAAAAAATGTTCTAAATGAAATGTCACTGGAGCAATGAAATGAGTTGAGAAAACAAACAAGTCTTAACACATATTTAGAGGCCCATGTAGGATCAACATATCGTAGGAAAGACATATTCGCGAAGTTGGGTTAATAACACATTGCGAGCGTCGCAGAGTAATTTGAAGAATGACGTAACAAATGACGATGGCAGAAACATGAGAAATGTGTGACGATTCTGCGATAATTAGAGTGCTTGCTAAGATGTGACAGTATAACTCTTGCGAGAATATCGCAAGACAAATCCAAAATTAAAGGACAAATTAGCTGTCATCCATTATGTAAATCCCTATATAAAGAGTCGAACAGGCGTAAGGTAGAGAGAGATCTTTTTCGAGTGTTGAGCAAGTCATTAGGAGAGAGAAAGTTTAAGGAGCGATTGTATTATGATTTTCTTCCATTTTGTTGTAACATTTCTGTGAATCAAATGATAAAAGTGTTGTTCTTAATCTCAGAAAGATGTGTTGATTATTATGAATTCTTGTGAGGGGTGTAGTGTGGGATTTCCTGCTACTACATATTGGCGCTAGAAACAGGGATCCTTCCTTGTTGATAGTTTGGAAATTAATATTGTGATTTGAAAGAATTTGGAGAAGTTTGTGATAGATTTCATATAATTTTCAAAAATTCATTGAGGTTGAAGAGATGGCTAGAAGAAGAAATGCTTCAAGACAACCAACAACTGTGAGGAGGAGTAAGAGCCTTGCTGGCGAAAGAAAAAATGAAAATGGAGAACCGTCAAGAATGAATACAAGAAATGATGGAGAAAATCAAATTCAATAACCAATTCAACATATATCAGAGCAAAATAGAACTATGGATTATGATAGAGTGAGTATACACACATGGCAGTCAAATTCAGCAGGAGAAGCGGAAGAGGAGAAACATTTAAGAAATGAAAGACAAGAAGAGAGAGATGAAGAAGCAATTGGAGGAATAATTTATGGAGATGAAAGAACTGAAGCATTAGAGGAATTGAGAAATAATACATGAAGAAAGGAGAGTAGAAGCAGAAGAATGTGCTAATTTGACAAAACAAAATCATGAATTGAGAATGGAGAATATGAGACTACAAAATAGAAGGTCAAGAAGTACCACAGGATCAAGTTCAAGATAAATTAGAAGGGAATAAATACGAAACTCATTTGTAGAAAATGTTGATGGAAATATTCGGCAAGAGGTGCAAAATTTAGAGGAAGAGCATCGCGGAAATAGAGAAATGATTGAAGATCGATATATTCCACATGGCGAAATTCCACAAAACAGGCAGCGTCAGGAACGAAATAACCAATGTGATGAAGAAAACCAAGATGAAGGAAGAAGAATAAAACATGGGAGAGAAAATCGCAGAAATGAGCAAGTAATTGAAGAAGAAATTTAGAGACATTATGCTGAACATGCACGTTTAGCCTGCGAGAGAGAGAGAGATTAAGAGCAGAAGTGTAGGAAAGAGAATTCCAAGAAGCAATACGTTAGAACAACCATGATAATCGAGAAAGAAAACCCGAGGAAAACTGCAACAATGGTAATATCAATGAAGAATATGATAGAATACAAAGGAGAATCGAAAGGAAACAAAGAGAAATGATAAGGAGTGATAAAAATCGCAGAGGAGAAAATAAGAGATATAATGGTGTGCGAATTCATGAAAGAAATGAAAGAGAAGATCGCAGAGAAAGACAAGAAGAAAATATCGGGGAAGGAAATCAAACTCTCGCAGCACAAGACAGGCAAGAACGTAGGAGAAGAGAAGCAGAATTGAAGAGACCAATGGAACCAGCGTCCGGGATAAATGAACAAAGCTTAAGAGAACTAGCAGAAATGAGAGGAATACTGAATAATAGGAGGGAAGGAGGTAGGAGACAATTGGATGAAGCTATAGAAGGAGTTGCGAAAACTCTATTCACACAAGAAGTACAACTAGGGGGAATACGCCAAAAGTGCAATATGCCTGCATTAACTAGCATTTTCGATGGAACAACATGTGCAATTCAACATATCAAGGCGTATGTAAGGTGTATTCTACAGTGGGAAAATCATGATGATGTATTGTGCAAGTATTTTGCATCCAGTTTAACATGAGAGGCGCTGAAATGGTTTGAAGGTTTACCCAAGAATACGATAAAATATTTCAACCATTTGCAGACTACATTCTTAGGGGCATACATCAGTAACAACTCTTTGCGACCAAGCATTAAAGATGTATTTGGATTAAAGCAGAGAATTTGAGAAAGTTTAAAGCATCTGACCATAAGATGGAAGACAATGTGCAGTGAGATGGCTGGACGTGTGGATGAGAGATATCTCATTTTGTCCTTCATCAATGCAATGTTCGCAACCAATCTGATATACATTCAAAATTTTAGAATCAAGAATACAATCACAATGACTGAATTACGGGAGCTACAGGAGGAGTACATTTCTCTCGAAGAAAAACAGAATGAAATGGAATCATATCCTGTTGCGAATATAAGCTCATTAGCAGGGAATGCGAGTTTGCTACCAAAATTGATAAACACAGTTGCGAGCACTTCGCAGGTACAACAAGAAAATAAGAATGATAATAAACATAAGTTGGTAGTTATGGGAAGAAGGGATCAAGAAGAATTCGAAAGAGAGAGAAATTTTTATAGTCGAGGAGGGAACAATAAAATTCAAAGACTTGATCAGCCGCAAGAAACCTATGGAGGATAAAAACAAAACTATCAGAGAGGATCAGGAAGTCAAAGAATGACATGGGAGGAGATCAAGATGCCGCCTTTGAATACTAGTGTGGAAAAAATTTGGGAAGCAATAATTTTAATGGAGAACATACCAACACCCTGTAACATGGGGAAAGAACCACTTTCAAATAACAGGAGCCAAGAATTTTGTTCTTATCATCACTTTCATGGACATTCTACAAATAATTGCAGAAACATAAAGAGAATCATTCTCAGAATGATAGACCAAGGAAAGCTAAATCACTTTCTGATGGGGGATCCTCAATCTCAACTCTTACCACCACCACCAGATATTCGCAGGGTTAATACAACAAAAGGAGGAGAAACATTTGTCATAGAAGTTGGGGCGAAGGAAAAAAAATTATTTTGTAACTTTATTGTACATTCATACAAAATAATCGAAGATTTCCACGACAATGTCCTAAGCAAAGTTTTCGCAAGAGATGCTGATGGGAGAGAAATAATGAACATTGCGAAAGCTTCGCCATTAGAAGAGTGGAAAAAGAAGACTATTTATTTCACTGCACAAGAAGTACATGAACCTGGAGAAATGCATGACAATCCATTGGTAGTAAAACTAGAGATAAACCCAATACAAAGAGAAGATGAAGATGATGAGGCGGAAGATTCATGGGAAATTAATAGAGTTTTTATTGATACAGGGAGTTCTGTAGATATCCTGTTTTATCATACTTACAAGACAATGGGAGGCAGAGATGAGGATCTAATACCTTCAACCAATAAAATTTATGGTTTTAATGGCACTTCCAATAAACCTAAAGGGGAGATCACAATGCGAATTCCATTAAAGGGGATATCTTCAAAGATTCTATTCTGTATTGTCGATGTAGAGTCTCCTTACAATGCCTTAATTGGTTGACCTTGGCTACATGGGATCTTAGGTGTGGCATCAACATTCCACCAGTGCATTAAGTTTCCACATCCTAGTGGCATTGAAGTAATAAAGGGAGATTGGGTTGAAGGAAAGAAGTGCTATGAAATTGATGTGGAATCTTGCGAAGAAAGAGCTGCTAAGAAGGGGAATTAGAAGTATAATATCAAAGAAAGACAAAAAAGTGAGAGATTTATGGTCGATTAAGTAGAACAAAGGAAAGGAGGAATGCTGCGAAATCAAAGCTGGCTGAAAATAACAAATGATGAAAATGTCGCAGAAGAAAATACTATAGTGAAAAACAACCAAAGAACAGAGGCAGAAAACAGCAAAGGTAAAAAATTCAAATTGTGAAGTGAAAGAAATATTGAGAAAAACAAAAAGGATGTATGATTGATTTGTTGGAAAAATTTTAAAAATATATTTTGCTTAATGATAAAAATGAAATTGAGAAATTACAACAAAAAATGATCATTTAAGATCCAGAATGGGACGAACCTTTATGCGTACACCCTAGTTCGCGAATAAAATTTTGCAAGAGGAAAATGTAAGACCTAAAGTACGTCATAAAAGGGGGTATCTGTTACATGACTCAGCGATAAGGTCACACCGCTGCTGGAACCTGAGTCATGGAGATTTGGGGTCAATGAAATCCCATCCAGGAGAGGCACCTTGGATTCTCAACTTAAGCATATGACTTGAGTTGGGCGACTAAGGTAAGAAGGACTATCCTAAGGGGTGCAGAGTATGACCAAGGCGCCGAGGTACACGGTTGAGCCAAGAGTGCCCAGGACGGATGAACCTACCCTGACCATTCTTGGCAAGTCTTGGCATTGATGCACTTGGCCCGAAGAAAACCCCACTTAGGGTGCAGTCTCGTAACCATAAGCCATATAGGAAAAAGGGATAAGAGGCTGCGAACACAACTGGTTGTTGTTAAGACTAGATGGGAGGAGATAGTCTTGTATGGACGATGTACGTCTCCTTGAAAGGGTAACCAGGGGGAAGATAAGGACGGCACCCTCCATTAGGGAGCTGATAAGTGTCTTAAGACGCAAATGTCATGATACTTTTTACTCACGGGAGTATTAAGACTTGTCATATTTGTGCAACATTCCTGAAGAGGCAATAATACAAAATAGAAGATAAGACGAGATCAAGGGGTCATTACATGCGAGTGTAGAGACGTCATGCGATTTCATCGCAAGACGACAATGTCATGGGGCTTTAATTTCGCAAGAAAATTTAGGCCGGTCATATTGTCGCAAAAAAAAAAAGGCAAGATCAATGGGTTTCTACATGCGAATGTAGAGACGTCCTGCGAATTTGTCGCAAAGAAAAAAGATGGCAAAATAAGACCTTTACTTAGGAAGGCAAAATAAGACCACATTAGAATACAAGAAGAATGTAATCTTACAATTTATGATTGCGAGATTATACAGGGGCAATTGCGATTTTGTCGCAAACTACTTTACCAAACAAAGGTAATATGCTCAATCACTCATCTGAATACAAATAACAGAGGCAAGTATGGGAATGCATAAGATAAATTAAAAGTTATTTGTTTCCATATGATAGATTTACTCAACTGTATTTTGGTTAATCATATTGCAAGAAAGAAATTTTTTCTAACACATGCGGGATGAAACAAAAAAGAACTTATATTAAAGATTGGAGAAATTCACAATGATAGGTTACAAGAATAAAAGATCAAAGAATGGATATACAAGTTTTACAAGGGAGCAAGCAAAGAAGCAAAATCTATTTCGAGCTTGATTCATCATTATCTCCATCAGATTCTTCACTAGAACTTTTTTCCTTATCTTCATCAGATTTATCATTTCCATCTTCTTCAGATTCTTCTCCTTCATCAGCTTCACTATCAGAGATGACTAAGTTAGGCGCATTCTCTGGAATTTTGTCTAAAAGACAAGGATATTTGGAGTGAGAAATCTTGTTGACATCGCAGACCGCCTTGATGGTGTCATTACGGAAAGAAATTGCGTCATTTCCAAAATTCGCAATAGTGATGTTCATTTGAGCCTTCAGTCTTGAAAACTTCTCATTGCGAGAAGAAAGATCCTTTGCGAGCTTCGCCTTGTCATTCTCAAGCTCTTCAATTCTAGTGAAATATCTCCCTTCAGCTCCTACGAAAATACAGCAATAAATTAATAATTGGATGATGGAAGTCTATGAAAAACAAACAATTAGATGAGGAAGAACAGTTAACAACCTTATTTATTAGAAATCATATCTCTAATCAAAGCCGTTTGCTCAGCTTGAAGACTGACATCTACACCTAAGTTATTTAGGGAATTATCAAGAATCTTCGCAGCCCAAGAAAATTCATCATCATTACTAATGATAAGGCTGGATCGAACTTAGTTTTCCCTCTCAACAAGGGCATTATTCTCGCAAATAAGTCTATCTCTTTCGATTTGGAATTCAAGAAGAGTTTCTTGGAATTTCGCTAAAGTCTGAGCACCTTGGAGAGAAATACGATCTTTTTCATCTATAAGATCATTATATTTGGCTCTTAAATTATTGATTTCTTCTTTGGAGTTATGGAAGAAACATTTAAACTTGTTAGCCATGGTCAAGGCGTATCTATGGTCAACTTCTAAGAAGCGAAGTTTAGATTTAAGTTCATCTATAGGAAGAGAGTCAATCCTATTATTTGAAAAACTATTTAAAGAAGTATTTAAATGTTCAAGAAGGGTATCATAATCCATGAGATTGGGAAATGTATGAAGTAGAATAGCTTCATCAGTAAGGCCATAGACGTCTACAAAATGGTGAACTCTATAAGGAGAAAATTTTGGGAAAATAAAATAAAGAGAAAATAAGAAGAATCCCATACCATAGAGTTTCTTATTGGCATTTTGAAGACTAGATATTTTGTTCGCCTGAAGAGAATTATCTGACTCCAATTGTTTGATCTTCTCGCGAAGATCAGTAGCTTCAGTTTCTAATTCTTCATTTTGCTTATTCTTCTCGCGAAGGCCAACAACTTCAGTCTCTAATTCTATATTTTTCTTGAGAAGTCTAAGATTCTTCGTTGCGAGAGCATCACGCCTTTTCTATAAATTTGAGACAACAACATAAGAAGCTTTCCCTGCCTGCGAAATAATGCAGCGAATTTTAGGAATAAATTATGAATTCAAGGAAAAGTAAAGAAAAGAAAAAGATGAAAATTTACCAGCCAATTCAGCGAGTGTAAGTAATTGGGAGATATAGATCTTGAAACCCCGCGAAGAGATTCGTTGTTCTCTAAGAGGGAGGCATCACAGATAGTTTCAATGGAGTGGAAAGCATTGGTAAGAGGAGTATCACCAATTCCCTGCATAGGATTGGAGAAGATGCTGGACAATTATCTTGGGCAAAAGAAGCATCAAAATCTCCATCATCATCATCATCATCACCATCAGTGGAACTTTCATCAGGGTGAGGGTTTGAGGGAGAAGGAGATTGGACTTTTCGTTTCTTTGAAAGAGGGGCAACAAATTTATCTTTGCGAGAAACACTCTTGCCTTTACCTTTAGTTTTCACAACTTTGACAGGTTGCTCTTCCACTTCAGCAATAACCTACAAACACAGATGAAGATAAGAAATAGAGGCAACAATATATTGTGAAGGATCATAAAAAAGTATTTCTTACTTTATCTGTGAATGATCGAAGAGCTGATAAAGTACTGATTTTTCCAGTCTTGTTATAGCTCAGTTTCAACCTTTTGACCTGATAATTTCGCAGATATATGAAAATTTTGGAATGATCAGCAAAATTATATATGAGAATAAAAAGGATAACAACTTGAATAAAGTTTGGAAATATACCTCTTCTTCGCTTTCTGGCCAGTTGAACACCCAGGGTAGATACGCTGCGAGATTCGCAGGTAAAGCATGAGATCCCGAGATGTACGGAACCTTTAAGATTAAAGGATCGATACACCACTTATCATCATTGGAGTAACGCGGGGATATATTCTTTCCAGGATGCCAATCAATATCTTGCATGAGTATCTTGTCATCACCAACATCATCCTTTTTCCTTAAACGAACACCCCAGCAAGTGTTGTCTTTTTTCATAGGAATTATCTCATAATTCTCAAAGAAGTTTTCGACGGCATAGTTCGCAGGAACAATCGCAACGTCTTTGAACTTAGGATTTTTAGACTCATTAGAATAAAGAGATCCCTTGCTAGCACCACGATTGGCGAATTCAAGCAGAAGACGAATGCAATCTCCACTTAATTGATATATAGCTCGCGAGAATTTCGCATGAGAAAGGATTTCATAAAATAAGGGAAGTTCAGGATCATAAAGGGGTATAGGAAGGCCAGCGAGACTATGACCTCCTTGTGATTGCAGGGATGATCAGAAAAAAGATTGATAGGAAGCTCTTATTTAGGGCTTTGACCAGGAATGGGAGATAAATCAAAACCTCTGGTTTGAAGTCTCTTTTGAATTTCTTTGAAATAAATTTCATTTTACGATCGGCTGGAGGCATTTTTAGTATGGGAATGAAATAAGGAAGTAAAAATCTAAAGAAGGTGAATCATGAAAAATTACAGTAGCAGAAGCGAAATTTAAGGAAGAACGGTAAACTTGCAGAGAAGCAGAGAAGAAAGTAAAAAGAAGAGAAGAACGAGAAGAATATATATAGAGAGGAGAAGTTCTCGAGAAGATAAGTGCATTTGATGCGAAGAGTGGATATGAGCGGTTAAAAGGCAGCGGTTGAAAGAGACGTGTCAAAAAATGGATGGAAGAAGAAGTACGTGTAACAAAGTTTACGCAAAGTACATAGTCATGTCAGTACAGAGAATATGAAAAGATGAATTGTTGCAGCATTTTGAAAAATAATTTCTCATGACATTCTCTCCTTCGCAGAGAAGACATGAGAAGAGGCAAGATGTGAGATCAGAATATCGCAGGAAAGACATATTCGCGAAGTTGGGTTAATAACGCATTGCGAGCGTCGCAGAGCAATTTGAAGAATATCTTAACAGATGACGATGGCAGAAAATGAGAAATGTGTGACGATTCTGCGATAATTATAGTGCTTGCGAAGATGTGACAGTATAACTCTTGCGAGAATATCTCAAGACAGATCCGAAATTAAAGGACAAATTAGCTGTCATCCATTATGTAAATCCCGATATAAAGAGTCGAACAGGCGTAAGGTAGAGAGAGATCTTTTTCGAGTGTTGAGCAAGTCATTAAGAGAGAAAAAGTTTAAGGAGCGATTGTATTCTGGTTTTCTTCCATTTTCTTGTAACATTTCTGTGAATCAATTGATAAAAGTGTTGTTCTTAATCTCAGAAAGATGTGTTGATTATTATGAATTCTTGTGAGGGGTGTAGTGTGGGATTTCCTGCTACTACAGCCCAAGCCCAATCAAATCTCAGCTTTTTTAAGTTCTTCGATCCTAGTCCCAAAGCAAAATGGAAACGTAGAGCATTTAAACTGGAATCATTTTTTGAGGACTACCCAAAAAAATGGGGGGACTACTCTTAAGTTTTAGGGGTGGATATTGGAAGTAATATTGGTCACCCCTTATAAATTTTTTTTTAATACCAACTTTACCCTTGATGATAAACTTAGTTAGTCTAATGATTAAAAACTGATTAGTAAGTGATTAGTGATTTATAAGTGGGATTGTTTTGTTATAAACATTATTATTGAGAGATAAGAAGAAGAAGAAGATGGGTGAACCCAAAAATCTTTTTTTGAGTTTAGTAATTATGATATGAGTGATTCATGTGATGATACCTTAGATCTTTTTATTTAAGAGCCACAACAAGATTATGATGGTTTGGGTACTCATGGATACTTCAAATTTAGTTAATGGTGCTTGAATTGGCTAAAACATTCCTAAAAATGAACAATTTACAAATTGATTTCCGTTGGGGTTAACAAAGTTCGGCTACAACATTTGAAGAACAGGTTACCGAACTCATCTGCAAGTGTAGTTCGGTTAATCTTTCTAAAAACACAGGTAGCCGAACTCAGCTTTAATGGAGTTTTTTGTTTCAGAGAAAAGTTCGGTTAGGAATTTTTTTTACGACGTAACCGAACTAAAAGTTCGGCTGGGAAAAAAAATTAAAAAAGTTGCGACGTAACAGAACTCAATATATAGGTTTTCAGAGAAAAGTTCGGTTAGGAGAAAAAAATTACGACGTAACCGAACTCAATATATAGGTTTTTCAGAGTAAAGTTTGGTCAGGAGAAAAAATTGCGGTGTTGCCGAATTTTTTGCGACGTAACCGAACTTTTTGTGACGTAACCGAATATTTTTTGCGACGTAACCAAACTTTTTCTGGCGTAATCGAATTTTTTTGCGACATAACCGAACTTTTTGCGACGAAACCGAACTTTTTGCGACGTAACCGAACTTTTTACGACGTAACCGAACTTTTCTTGAAAAAAGAAAAACCTCCATTAAAAGTTGAGTTCGGCTAGTTCGACAAAGTTTTTCACATAATTCCTAGCCGAACTTCTCTGTGCAACTTACATTTTCAACTCATTTTAATTATTACTTCTCATTTTTGCAACCAAAAACGAATGACAAGTAATGGGTTTGTTATAATTTTGATTTTGATTTTGTTTTGTTAATGATTTAAATTAAGCTATATATAGAGATGGCTGTGGTGGTGGTTCGAGGTGGTCGGTGTTGGTGGTGGTCGGTGGTGGTGAGCGGCGGGTGTGATGGGAGGAGGTGGTTATATATATAGGTGGTGGTGATGGGAGGAGGTGGTAATATATATATGGGTTAAGGGTAGGTTAGTCATTTTCATATTTTAGGACACTCCTTATCATTGTAGGGTGGACACTTATATCACAAAGTAGTCCCCCACCTTTCTTGAGTAGTCCCAAGAAATGATTCTTAAACTGAGAGTCCCACCAAATGTAATGCTTCCAAATTAAAAGTTAGCTCTACCGACGAAACCAGGTTTGATTTTTTTTTTTGGTAAAGGAAGGATATATTAAGAAAGAAAAATAATTACAGAATATACATAGAAAAAAACCTACTCCCTCCGTCTCACTATTAAGTGACCTAGTTTAAGTTTGCACAATTTTAAGGCAAACAATGAGAAGAGTACTTTTAAGCATTTTTTATAATTATATCCTTATGGATAATAACTAGTGAAATTTGGAAATGATTTATCTTTCAAACTACTCCACGGATGTTCGCAAACTTCATACAATTGAAAAGCATTTTAAAACACATACGTAACGAATATAAACATGTCTATCAAATTATGCATATTTTTTATAATTAACTAAAATAACAATTTTAGAAATATCTCATTGTTTAGCGATATAAGTCACTTATTAGTGGGACAAAATCTAAAATCAAATAGATCACTTAATAGTGGGACGGAATGAGTATTACAAAGAAACTATTATTTCCCGGTGTAACATAATCTGATTAACTGTGTAACCAGGTTTGATTTAAATGAACTTATATTTATTCGCTACTAGAAGGACCTGATGAGATCGGAAGTCTGACTCTAAATAACCTCTGACAAAACCTCAGCTGCTCAGCAGCTCCTTAACTAATAACTAGTGAATTTTTGAGGTAAGATTTTTAATCTTGTTCTATGGATACGGTTTGGTGGATGACCCACCATCGGGATTGTTCTGTGTAAGAGAAACATCTAGTTATATATGGCTTACTGATCAATTGTGATCAGGCTTATTCTTTAACCTAGCGTTTTTAGGGCCAACAAAAAGGATTTAGGGGCCAATAATAAAACAAAATAGGGTCACCCAAACGTAAAGTGAGTTACCTTTTATCTCGCATATTTCTTAATGGCAAAATTGCCCTTACATAATCGATAGGTAATATATTATTTTTATCCTCCGAATGCATTCGGTAGACAAAATAAGAAGTATTTGTCCGAATGTAGTGTGTGCAGTATTTGAATGAATTTTTTTTCATTTTTTTTCTTCTAGGATTTTTCTGTTTACTTTTTTCCCATATTCGAGAGATATTCATGATTTTTATCTCCCGAATGTAGTCGTGTTCTTCATTTCTCAAGAACATTTGAGTAGCATTTGGAAGATAAACTTACAATTGGAGGACTTGAAATAATCGCAAGTTTGAGTAGTTAACCAGACTTCCGAATATAGAGTGGCCCAAAAATCAGATTTTGGAAAAAAAACTCAAATTTTCGAGTTTTGTACTAGTCATAATCGGGAGATAAGTAATTCATTTGATCTCCGAATATTTGTTGGCTCCAAAATGAGAACCACCATGAGCCTTGGCATATAGGGCTTTGGAACCACCATGAGCCTCGGCATATAGAGCCTTGGCACTACTATATTCGGAGGTTTATGTTGTTACTCGAACCTCCGAATATAGAGTGGCCCAAAAATCAGATTTTGGAAAAAAACTCAAATTTTCGAGTTTTGTACTAGTCATAATCGGGAGATAAGTTATTCATTTTACCTCTGAATATTTGTTGGCTCCCAAATGAGAACCACCATGAGCCTTGGCATATAGGGCTTTGGAACCACCATGAGCCTCGGCATATATAGCCTTGGCACTACTATATTCGGAGGTTTATATTGTTACTCGAACCTTTGAATATAGAGTGGCGCAAAAATCAGATTTGGAAAAAAACTCAAATTTACTACCGATTATGGTAGTGCTAAAATTCAAAAATTGAGTATATTCGGAGGTTAAAGTAACACACTTTACTACCGATTATGGTAGTACCAAAGTTCGAAAATTTTAGGATTTTGGCAAAATCTCATTTTATGGCCAATATACATTCGAAAGTTAAATTTACTACCGAATGTGTGTTGCCTAACCTTCTAAAATGGTCCTTGGTACCACCTTGAGCCATGGCATGGTAGGTTCTTCCACAGTAATATTCGGAAGATATGTCATTTGAATAAACTCCCGAATATACGGTGGCCCATAAAATCATAAAAAAACTAGAATTTTACATGGCGTTTTTAGGGGCCACAAAAAAGGATTTAGGGGCCAACACTACATTCGGATGCATGCTTCTTATTTTGTCTACCGAATGCATACGGAGGATAAAAATAATATAGTATCTACCAATTATGTAAGGACAATTTAGCCATTACGAATTACGCGAGATAATGGCTGGCTACAATTACGTTTGGGTGACTTTTTTTGTTTTATTGTTGACCCCTAAATCCTTTTTTGTTGCCCCTAAAAACGCCAGGTTCTTTAAATGACATGTAATAAGCATAACAACGATTCTATACAGACAACGATTTTAGACAAGGGGAAAACCGCCTCTCACAAAATTTGTGGGCCCCACCACCCAAAAGCAGACAAGGGTCCATTAGTGTTTTGTGTAGGTGAGTTGTTTTATCATTGGTCAAAATGGCGATTCACAAAGAATTTTTATAAGCCTAAATGATACCTACTAGTGAGTGACACATACCATGTGGGTGTGCATTTCATGTTTGAACACGTCATGTATAATCAAGCCTCTATAAAGACCTTTGATGTAATAGTGTCGAGTACAAGTCTCTGCATGGAAGAGCAAAAAACTAAGTAATAATTGATAATTTCTCTTTTACTTGAGTTTTGTTAGCACAACGTATATCGAGGAATCAACAACGTTAGTGAACCTTGGCAATACCCCAAGTGTTAGATGCGGCTACATTATACGACGTTATCATATTTCTAAGGTTCAATCAAGCAAAGGAAGTGATCGTCCGTTTCAATCATTTCAGCCTTTATTTCGACGTTTAAAAGACATGCTCGTTATCATATTTCTTTGAAATGTTGTTGAGTTTAATTAGTCTTGATTTTATACACTTGAATCCATTGGTGAAAACTATTTTTCATGGATGATCGATGTTTAACTGCATCTGGAAACAAAAAACCTTGGTCATACGATCAATAACGGAGATAGCGCGTCAATATTCTTAGTTACTTGCGTCAGTGTCTCTCCGCAACTCTAAGAAATGACTTTATGAACTTTAGAGATCCTCAAAATCTTTTGAATACTTCAGGGAGAGATATGATTTTTTTTTTTTTTGAAGAAACATAAAATTTATTGAAAACCAACAACAGAATACAACAAAAGGATTACAATAATGACTCTGAAAGACAGAACCAACAAACAAGACTACAAAACAACATACTAAACAACAGACTACAAAACAACAAACTAAACACAACTGAACACAAAAATCTACTAAACTATAAAGCTGCCACTTGATCCTGTAGCAAAAGATGACTGATAGTGTCTGGAGCTTCATTAACCCAATAACTGTGGCATTGATGAATCCTTGCATACTTGGTCAAAGCATCTGCAACTCTATTGCCTTTCCTAGGAAAAAACTGCACTTTAACTTCATCTAATTTTTCAAACATACTGATACATTCCAACAGCAGAGATCTGTCTTTCCATCTAACACTATCCAATTGTTTTAGTCTTAACGCCTCCATAATCTCTCTGTTATCTCTTTCTATAATAACTTTACTCAAATTCTTACCAGAAATCCACTTAATAGCTTGCATTACAACAATTGCTTCAGCTTGGTATATATCTCTTACCCTTATTGTGAAGGCCAAGGCTTCCAGAAAAGTACCTGTATGATTACGAAGCACAAAAGATACACCAGCAATATTAGTTTTTGGTAATAAAGAAGCATCTACATTAAGCTTATACCAACTGAAAGGAGGATCCAGCCAATGCCTATTAAAATGTCCTAAAGACTCTGAACGAACTCTATTACCACTAGAACTTATGCATATATTATTCAGAGAACAAAATTTATATATTTGATTAACTAGGTTTCTAGGATTTATTTGTTTTCCTTCAAACACTCTTATGCACCTACTTTTCCAGATATGCCACAAAGTAATAACTGCTAAATGAATCAAATCCCTCCTAATACTACACACAAGATGATTCTTATCGACCCAGGAAAGAATCCAGTCTTTAAGGTTTAAAAAAAGATAAATATCTTGAAGAATACCACCAGAAACTCCAAACCAAACTGCTCTAGCGAATGAACAATGAATAAATAAGTGGTCCACAGTTTCCAACTCACTGCCACCCAGTCAAAAATTCGTAATCAATGGATTCATATGAGAATTTAGGATTCAAATCCGTCGTGGCTTATAATTTTGAGTTTTACAAGATCGCTGCTCAATTTGAGATGTGTGGTAAGTCGTTATCAAAAGAATCAAAGTTGGAGAAGACGCTCGCTTTTTTACTCTTCGTATATTGTACTGCATCAGATGTAACGTGGACACGGTTTTATTATACAAAATTCTGATTTGATATATTATTTTCTTTTAGCTGAGCAAAATAACGAATTCTTAGTGAAAATTCAATCTCGTTCTTGTGGTTTCGCTCTGGTGCAAGAAGTAAATAAAGCACCATATTCTGGACATGGACATAATCGTGGTAAACCATTGGAAAAAACTTAAACATGGAGGCTGAAGGCATAAAAATGCTTATAACCATCCGTATTACAGAAATACAGATGCGGAACAAGAAAATAGGAAGAAATCGTCTTTTAATCCTCCTCAAAAATATGTCAAACTCCCAAAAAATAAATAAATCCAGATTGTTATTGTTGTAGTTGTACAGACCTTTGGTGTAAAGCTTGTCGTGTTGTTCCACATCTCTGTGAATATCACATGAAATCTCATAACAAAATGAAAAACAAAAATTGTGATGAATCAGGCAGAAGCTAATTTTTTCACAGGATCTCAAAAATTATAGGTTTCCAATTACTTGATTCACTTTGAGCGCACTGAGTACCAGACTATGTTTGATCAGTTTGTTAATGGTTCCTTTAATGAAAACTAAAGTTATAATATTATATTCCTGTGTATTATTAGTATTTTGTAGTTAACTCTTTTTAATGATTTTGTTTATACTAATGTTTCTGGATTGTATATGTATGATGTACATGGATATGTATAATATACATGTTTTGCTAAATTATTTTGTATAACTATATTATACCTTTTTTATGTCTATGGAAAGATATGGACTCCAAAAGTAATCTCGATGGTGATTTTTTTATTGTTAATAGTGGAACAATAAATCAATATTTTGAAGACCAAGTACTTTGTATCTTTGAAAAGGTTTTAAGGCTAATATTACTACCATTTCAGCTAACCTTGTGGAAGGTGTGGTATCATATTTGTTACCAATGATACTTTATGTTTCTCCGGATCCTATAAGAATCAATTGAATTTGAAAGATATACACCGAAACGGATACCAGACTAAAACGGTGAATGAGAATAATAAAAAGTACTTGTATATTACGTTGACTAATGAAAGGCATGTAACTGGGAATCTTAAAGTTCTCGTTTTTGGGTTGTACCATACAAAGATTCGAAAAGGTGAATCTTGTTCGGCCACATTTCAGAAAGTTCACAACCCGAATATGTTTGTTTTGTGGCACAATCGACTTGAATACCCAGGTTATACTATTGTAGATGGGGAATAACGGTTCACTGGTTTTTTAGGAAAGTGAAGAGTCGAGCGTGTTGTTTAGACTCCTCAACCAGAAAACTGCTTAACCTCACACAGATTCACTACAAATGGAGTGCTTATATTCGAGAGATCAATCTGTAGGACTCCGACATAAACCAAGTAAATGTCCATTCCAGAGTCAATTCGGTCGCAAAGAGGAAGATGGGTTGATCTGTAGGAGGGAAGCTGAGAATTTTGTGGGATCAGTGATGATCAAGGATTGTAGATCTGTTGAAGGTTTCTACAATAATTGGTGAATTGTTGAGTTCGAATAAGTTCTGAAGGATTGACGAATTCTTGAGAATAATTACTCGAGAAAATCTGTGTAGACTAAAAACGGTGTCCCTTAATCATGGATTCAGAAACTTATTTATATTGTCAGACTTGTGAACACCTTGCTCCCTGTAAGTGTGATGGTTTCATGAGTGGAAGAGTGGGAAAATATAAGATCGTGGTAAAGTCAGTTCCATGTTGTGTGGAAACTTGACGAATCATGCACCCACTACTTTGCTAACTCCTTCAACCGTTGACACAACTTATGCACATTTATCATCGTGGATGAATACACGTGATGTAGGCCGCCAGACCAAAATTCTAGTTGTTATCCCCCAATTTTACGTGATTGATGTCTCACGAATCATGGAGTCTGTATGATAGATGTGTATCTAGTTTTGTTGAATAGAGCATGTTTGACAAATGCTCAGCGATTCATGAACGTTAATGTTGCTCGTCTGAGCAAATATTGTAAATTCGATGAGTTGTTGAATATTGATGAGTTACTGAATATATATGGATTATTCGAGCAACTGAACAAGTATTGCTTGATTCAACGAAGTACTGATAAATTACCGAATATTGATAGTTGGGTCAATATTCGAGCAACTGAGCAAGTATTGCTCAATTCGACGAATTACTGAATATGGAGAATTTGACGAGCAACTGAGCAAGTATTAACGAATGTTGATAATTTGACGTTCAATTTAGAAAGTGTTGCTCAATTCGAAAAATTACTAACAATTTATTAAATATTGATAGCTGGATCAATATTTGAGCGACTGAGCAAAGTTGCTCAACTCGACGAAATATTTACTGATAACGTGACCCAATAAAATATAAAAATATTGGTAATTTACCAGATATTATAAAATTAATCTTCTTGGATCAACATAAATTTATTTGGTGTTTGAACTCAGAATAATGATTTGTTGAGCGTTTTTTCGAAAATCCTAATTTTTGACGAATTGCTCATTAGTCGACGAATTGCTGAAAATAGGTCATGAGCAAAGGACGGACCGACCACATGAGACTATGGACGTCCATGTGATGCCTAATTTCATGAGTGAGCATGCACCAGGGTTCTCAGTTGGAAAGTTGGTGAAGGAATGATGATTAAGTGTTGGTTTCATAATTTACTAAAATATTGCTGGGTTCAGCATTAGGTGATAAAACCTAGGTATGAAAGATGGGACCGACCAAGAGAGCATGGGACCGGCTCTTGGTGGTCAAAGGACTATCTGTTGTCCGTTTGAGCAATCCCCAGGTTGGTTGGACAGAGTTTGGGCCCAATATGAGCAATTGAGCAAATTAGGTCAGAATTATGAAAACATGTGGGACCGGCTTTGTGCAAGCCATATGAATGACTCTGGTCGGTCATTAAGGCATGCACATGTTACCATGGTGTCCGTGTCTCCGTACTGATAGTTTCAGTATTTTATGATGTGCATTCGAGCAACATTGTGAATTTTCAGAAGAGTTTCATCTTGACTGAAATTCTTGATTTTTGTTGGAATGAGCGTGTATGCTCAATTGATCAAAATTTTGTAAACATTAAAATAAGAGTATTTTAACATCTAAAGTTTCCGTGAGAGGCTAGCCGGTCATGTGACCATGTTGGCTTTTGAATTTTCATGATTTGAGCAACATTCGAGGAGTTATGAAGAAATCATGATTTTTGCTCAAACCAATGAGCTTCATGAATTTGAGGAAAATCATAATTAAAAAAGACTAGGGATTGCAGGGTATGGGACCAGCCACGGCTAGCGCATGGCCGGCCGGCTATGTTTCCCGGTCCCACACTCCTTTTCCTATTTTATAATATTATTTTCATGAATTCGTGATGTTATGAAAAATCCATGAGTTTTTGTTGAAACGGAAGAGTTTCATGAGTTTAGGGAATAATAGTTATAAAAATCTAGGGATTGTGAGGTGTGGGACCAGCCACGGATAAGGCATGGCCGGTTGGCTATGTTGACCGGTCCCGCATACCTAGTTATAAGAAGCATGGGGACCGGCCACGTCTAGGACCTGGCCGTCCGGCCGGTGGCCCGGCCTTGGATGCTCCTTATTATTTTATTAATATTTCTTTTCTCCTGTTTTGCGTAGGATTCCTCATCTATTCATGTTTTTGGATGCTCGTTCGTGCATTTGCCTGCTCAGTCGTGCATCATTGTCAAGTACACTTGCACCATTTTTGTGGGGCTTACTCAGTGATGATCCAGATGCCCGGTTGTTGAATATTTATTGCTAATCCATGAAATTCAGTGTAGAATAATTCATGAAATTGAACAATAAAAATGAGTAGTTATTTATTATCAATTCATAGGATCAGCTGTGGATTCGACCATGAATTCGGAGTAATAAAATTATCTATTACCATTCCATGAGATTCGTGAAATCGGAGTAATGAGATAATACGGTTGTTCATTGCCATTATATGAGATCAAGCCGTGGATTCGATCATAAAATCCGAAAAATTGTTATTGCCATTCCATGGGATCAGGCCGTGGATTCGACCATGGAATAAGAGCAATTTTTATTTCCATTCCATGGGATCAGGCCGTGGATTCGACCATGGAATCAGAGAAATAATAGATTATTTTGGGAATTCAGTGGTGAATATCACGGCAGAATTAATCTATTTGCATAGTCAGGAGACGGCTAATATCCCGAGGGCGCTCTCGAATCCTTACGATAATGCCCAAGTCTATACACGGTCGCTCTACATAGTCAGGATCAGTGAGTATCACTGTCTAAAGGCGCTGTTGCTCTCAATCTTATGGAGAACCGCCTAATCGTTCTTCTATGTAGAGGGGGTTCGCTCTCATGTAGTCAGGAACAATGAGTATCACCGAGGTCCTGAAGGCGTTAAGCCCTCTCAACAAACAATTATATAGGAGGAAATCCCAATTATATTATTCTACATAGAGGGCACAATGAAATTCAAGGGATCGAACGCTCAGCTAGTGGAGGCTTTTCGAAAGACATGTTCATCATGGCTTCGTAAAATATGAATCGTCACATGCCTGAAGCCGTATCAGAAACGTGCAGTATCATAATCTTACAGTTTTAACCTTTGTAGAAAATACACCGTCAACATTAAGTCCCCTGCTTAGTGAGGGACAGTCATGTTCCGAAGTAAGCATTAGATGGTTATTTTCAGTCGACGAGATCGGTGATTGAACTCGGTCTACAAAGGTAGTTTCAGAATCCTTGATTTGTTCCAATGGTGTCATGTACGAGCAAATGTTCGGGTGAGGACCATGATAGTGTGATAGAGTGTCATATCGTGAGCACGGAGAGATAAGACAATGCTGATTTGGGCGCCTGGAGGCTTAGTTTTGGTTAGTTTAGGATTTATGGGCCCTAGCCCAAAAAAGGAAACCCATGTTTTATTAGGTTTTGGAAATAAAATTGGTATAAAAGGGAAGAAGTCCTGAATTTGTTTTTTAAAATTCAGTTGTTCATGAGTTGTTCAAAATAAAATTCCATGTGTGCATGTATGCATAAGTTTCATGAAAATTTATTTTTAGAAAACATATCCACGTTCGTTCGTTAGTTTAAGAAACGAGCAATAATCCCTAATATGAAAGAGATACATGAATTCTTGAGTAGACATGGTCTAGTTACAGTAGATAAAATTTTGTTCATGAAGTTTCATGAAAACTAAAATTTATTTTCAAAACATGGACTTTCACAAATACTTTTAGGAACGTAGATTCGTTCATAGTTAAAGTAATAAATAATGATCCTTAGAGTTAGAGGAATTTTTGAAAATACCTGCACCTCATGATAAAATTTGTTTGGAATATGTGGACCTTTACAAAAGTATAAAAGACTCTCGTTTCATAGACGAATGCTCGTTTGAGCAAAACAATTAAAAAAAAAATTATAAATAATTCACGTAGATTTTTTTTTTTTTAAATTGTGGGATTTCACAAAATGGAATAAACTCTCGTTTCAAAGACGGATGCTCGTGAGAGGGAGCAAAAATATATATTTTTTCAAAGTTACATGAGTTTCAATTAAAATATATATCTTTTGTAAAATCAATGTTTTGATTTTGAACAACTGTTGAAAGTAGACAATTATACATGGTGAAATAATGTCTATATGTGAGTTTTCACAATTGTAGAATGGACGTCTATCCAAATTTTGAAAAACCATTCACACGTTAAAGAGCTACGTGGGTTTTTCACGATTTTATGAAAGATTTTTCAAAATGATTTTAAACAATTATTAAAAGCAAACAATAATGTTTTCGTGAATTTTGTGATTTCATAGTGTATGCACACACGGTAGAAAATCAGTGAATGTTCACATGAAGGGTTATGTGAATTATTCATAATTTCCTGAAAAGTCAGGTGTCAGACTTTTAAGTAATGGGTGTTGCTCGTATTTACAGGTTTGAAGGAGCGAGCAAGATTTTCGAAGTTTTACGTTATTATCACTAAGTTTGTGAAACCGTAAATAGGTAAGAGTTGAGAGTTACCATTTTGGTAGATGCTAATGTGAGCATCCTAATTATTTTTGTTGTGTTTTAATTCCACTGCTTTGATGAAATCTGCATCTACGGATGATATACTGAAGTAGGAGCGTTGTATGGACGTCACAACAACTTTGCAAGAATGACTGGTCCCCATAATGATACTTCCAAAGATGATACTTCCAGTGATGATATTTCTACAGACGCGGCTTCAAGAAATGGTGCTTATGGGACTTCTGAGTGATGGTGAGAGATCATTCACACTGAGTTGTACTCCTTATTACTTAGTATCAGTAATGCACGGGAAGTCTCTGATGGAGGAATATAACATCGAGAGAAGCTCGACAAATGGGTCCTTGTTCGATTAATATGGATTACCCAGAAATAGCAGTAAGTCTTCGGAGTGGAGAATCCATAAATAAGGATCATAGAATGATATCGATCACTGTAAAGTCCCCGGCTGTCTCTTTGGTGAGTTGTTAGCGCTCCTTATATCATGAATTTTTCTTGTTCGTGCAATTAGGATCATGAAACCAATGTTTTTTACTTTGTTTCAGAACTTTTGCTCCATCGAGCCTTGACGTTCTTCAATTCATTGTTGCTGATAATTTCTGAATCACGTGCCAAAGAAGAATTCGATGTAAGTGCCTCTTCGTATAATCGTTCATGTAACTCCTTGAATGAAATACCATTAATTGTTGTTTATGTATTCAGGAGGATATTTCCATGGAATGAGGGAGTACTGATGATTCCCATTCGTCTCTGGAGGATTGTGAAGAAGAAAACCCCGGATTTCGAAACCGAGTGAAAGCAATGATGTTTCCAATGGTGATGTTGGCAACTCCGGTCCTTTGAGCACTTTAGGGACTACTCCAGTAAGTACCCATCGTATATTTTCTTCATAGAAGTAAGAAATTGATGATTTTTTGATGAATGAATGAAGATTATCATGAATAAGTGAAAAGTTTTACCGAAATACGTCACCAGAAAATTCAGAACTCAACCTTTTAGCAATAACGCCGTAAGATCTTCATCCGATGTCAGATTTTTGCGATCTACCCATGTATCCTTATTCCAAGGAAATTTCCAAGCTTTGTCACAAATAACTTTTAAGTTTTGAGCACGTTTAGGGGTCGAAATCGATGAAACAGTAAACTTCCAGGATACCTTCAGAAAATTTTCAGCTGGCATGTGATCCAATGTTTTGGCCACAACTCTTCGCCCGTTTCTCCAATTGCTGTGAATTTTGGATATGTTGTAGAGAACATCCATATGAATAGAATTTTATATGACCGATCCCTATATTCTTCAACAATTGCTCCCAGTTCGCATCTTTGTGCATGACAGTGAAAAATCATCTCAGACGAGCTTGTTGTGAAACGCCCCCTTTGCGTCTTCAGACCATTTGCTCGCGTCTCGAACGGTTGGTGAAGGATTTTGATATCATTGATTCATTTGATATAGGGAACCCTTGATTGATACATGAGCATGGTGGTGCTTGCAGTGCCATCTTCTATCAGTAGTAGAAACATTACTTCTAAAACCCTGGTCACGGGACCATAGCTGATATTGTTCTCAAGAGGGGTGATGTAATGACCATGGTTTCATGTCCTGGTGGTAGCATCCCTTTTATGATGAATGATTAGCACATAAGAGTCTGGTACCACGGGTCTTGGACCGTGAAACTGATCGTCATGAGTAGTGGACCGTCAGTCCCCAGTATTTTGTTAAATCTCTCCTTTTCGTTTTCTCTTCTTCTGGAAAGACTTGGATATAGGAGCCAGGTAGAAAATTTGATGTAAATACCTAGGAGGTACCTTGATGAAGTACTTAGTGGAAAGACCTGGTGGACACCGATCGACTGTGGAAGTTATGAATCCAGTCTAAGAATTACTGCTTACATGTTGTACGCTCTGGGAGCTGTAGAAACCTCATACGACGTCGGAATTCGATGCTTGACCCCAAATTTTGAAGTTAAGAGACTGAGTTATCATATGAGAAAAGAATCACTCAATTTGGAGTTGTAGATGTTAGCCAAAGAAGCATGCACATTTGTAATTTGTAATCTTGTACAAATTTTTCAGATTTCGTAAACCTGACGGTAAAAGCCATATCTTTCAGCTCGTATGTCCGATTGACGTGCCCTTTTGGTATGTTCTAGAAGAGACATATGAGAACATCTTTTGTTGAGGAAGCTTTATCCCATTCCTTACCCAATGGTACGTTTTTGTAAACCCATATCCTGAAGTGTGTTGTATCTCATTTGTGGAGGTAATGAGAACATCTTATAGAAGACTTTGGATTGTGCCCACCAGTTGTGCAAGCTTTGGGAAGAGTTTCATGTGAGCATGTTATCAGGTCTACACATTTTGATATGAATCATTAGTTCTTGGAGAAGTCCGCTTCATGTGTAACTCTTCAGAGAATGGTTAGTTGATGAAACCCTGACATGAAGATGTTGCTCCTGAGACCGTTGTTGATGCTGAGATCACGGTTGAATTTTCTCCAGACATTCTTGTTGATACTGAGACCATGGACAGGGTTCCTCCAGATATCCTTGTTGATGTCGATACTATGGTCGGAGTTGCTTTAGAGACTGAAAAGGTTAGAACCATGATTTATCGACATAGTCTTTGCTCCTCCATCCAGTGAGTCTTCACATTTACGAACTAGTTGGTAGGTTGAGCATCTCTAAGATGACAATATTTTGGAGTTCAACATGAATTCTTCTGAACAGCATGACTTTATTATGAAGTTAGTGAGTCGATGTTGTTGCGGTAGATTGTATCAGCAGTCTTTATTCTGGGTATGATCGGTGAAGAAAGAAGTTATTTAGTCATGCAAGGTTCATGATGTAGAGAGATTCTGTTGATAAATTTTTCATGGAATCGCATCAGGTTGCAATGACTTGATATGCCTTGAATCTTGTCCAATAAGATCAAGTCCCCAGTGCATGTTGAAGGAATTCATGCCATCGATAGATGAATGATGTTGCATCTGCTTCAGGAGTCTTGTCATGGAGACAGTGAAGACTCAACGATTGTAATTAAGTTTCACTTTCAGTGTGTCATCGCCGGGATGTTTGTGTTGAATCCAGATGCACCATTATCAAAGGTGTACTCTTTGATTGGGAGTACAATTTGAAGACTTCTTAGATGCTTGAGCGTTGAAGCGGCGTATCATTTAAGCTTTGAATGTCTTAGGCTTAATCGTCTGGACCATGAGTATCTTCTATTGATCAGCATTTCTTTCCCAACGGTAGTGGGATTCAACACTTGTGCAGACATAGAGCTTTCTGATTTTGTGGCACACATGGACACTCCTGCAAGGCTACGGAGTAATGCCCAAAGTGTCCTTGCCATGCTTGGAAATTATCTCAGTAATGAATGTCTCAATGCTCGATTTATAAAAATGTTAGATTCAACCACTTAGTAAAATACCAATGCGGTGAAGCTACCATTCATAATGTCTTGCGGATTTGCTAGCATAATTGAGTCCCCATGCTAGGATAGCATGTGGGGAAATAAATGACACAGACATGAAATGAATGAGATTTTCCTGAGTGTGGAACCTCTTGATGAATGTCTATGCAACCTTTGCATGTTTTTTCTTCAACCTCGTCAAAGTTCGAAATTCCCCAAGTGCTCTGATGATGGAACGTCCGCCAAATCTTCTTGATCAGAAATTTCTTCGTTGGAGAGATGTGAAACCAAAGACACTTTGTTTGTAGTTATCTTTTCAGTATGGATCCACACTCGTCTTGAGAGTGATGTAGACATAAGCATCTCTGAGCGTTCCTTCATGGTCTCTGATTGAGATGGGAGCATGAGTAGCTTCTTGTCGAGTGATGCCTGCGACTCTGAAGGTTTTCAGTGGAATGTTGTTGATGGCGGTGTCAACATCGATCAACATTCTTCCAAATTAATTTCCTCTGAGATGGACGGTGGTAAGAAGTCCCCAGTTGTGCATCTCCTTTTCTGTGGATGAAGGTTCAAGGAGTATTTCTGGGATGGACAGACTTGTGACACAATGTAATTTGGTATTGTGAACATGTCCTTACTTTGTGTCTTAGACAGATAGAGCAATTTCACATATTTGCTAGATCAACGATTGAACTTCTTCTTTGACTGGTTGTTCAGAGAGTGTAAAGGTTCTGACTGGGAGAGGATTCTTATGTACTTCTTCAGTCCCCAGTTGAATCTATTGTGGATCAACCGTCTCTTTGAAGATGTGCTTCAAAATATTTCAGTTACTTGTTGGATGATAAATGAACCTATGGAGGTAGTACCTGGGATTTCTCCATTCTTTCTTCAGTTGGCTCTCTCCTGATGAATGACAATATGATTGCACTATCTTGAACCCAGACTTCCAGTAACTCCATCACTCCTTTATGAGAAGAGAGAATTTTGAGTATGTCTGATCATTTCCCCGTTCGTTGATGTCGGGTGGAGGTTTGTGCATTTCAGGATTGGTTATATTTTTTTCGCACCTTCAGAAGAGCCTGGGATGTTGGAGAAGAGCTCTGATGTTGTGTCTCGGCTTTCCTTTCATTATTTTCGGCAATAACAATGTTTGTTAAAGGCTGAAGATTGTACTGATTGTTGACTAGGCATCGGCTGCTTTAAGGTTCCTCAACCTTGCATATTTTCTCTTTCCAGTAAAGCAGGTGCATTAGTCGCTAATCTTTTGGTTGCTTCATAAAGCTCTGAGAAAGTATGGAACTGGAGATTTTTCAGTAAGACTTTGTAGAACGGGATCATTTCGTTGATGCACAAGTCTACCAGTTGTTGTTCAGGCTCTTTTAAATATCAATATGAGTTCATGCCCCGGAAGTTGAAATCGTCCCTAATCAAGATGCAATTACCTACTGGAGTTCATAGTAAACAAAGCAAGATATATGAAACTGAAACAAGCAAACCAAACAGCTGCAGGTAGAGGCGTGTATGGACTGATGGTAGTATGGCATGCGAGTAGTGCTGCGAAGGTGTATTGATGGTATTATACTGCTGTTTTGGTACTCGACAGGTCCAGGTACCTGTGCTTCTGCTAACTGTATGCTGGTGATGGTGTATGGAATTGAACTGAACTCCATCTGCGACTGTTGGTGGTGGTATGAATAGATGATGGTTGTGATGGATATGCAGGTGGTATATGATAGAGATGGATGCATGTGGTAATGGAAACTGGTGGTATGCAAGGATGGTGGTGGAATGGTATGTTGTGAAGATAGAGACGGAACTGATGGTGGGTGAATGGAAGTGGTATATGAATGCAAACTGATGGATGTATGCTGGTGGATGCAGGTGGATATGCAGATGGTGATGGTGGTATGAGATGATCCCTGCTATAGTTTTAGGTCTTCCTATTTATAACTTCTAATCCCTGAAATATCTCAACCTAAAAAAGCCCCAGCAGTTCCTTGTTCAATACAAACTCTGCCAGCTTCAAATCTCGTCCATTCAATACTCTAAACCACCTGCAGTAGCATCACTTGGTGGCTATCTTCACGGCAAGAAATTCACCTAAATTAGCTCACAATCGACCCCAAACTCCTTGGCCAATTCTTTTACTGATCCTCACCCATTGTGCCGTGTTCTTTATAAACTTTTAAATCTCGTCTGACCCTTGGTACACGCTCACGAACTATAGCAGGAAACACACTCCCAGGTTCGGATCCCCAAACTGATTCTAACCCAAGTAATGTTCTTGCTTGTTCAACCTTGAACATCTCTCTCAACCAAATTCGCGAGCCAGTGGAACCTATGTCTAGAAACTGCACTTCGATTCCCTGCTGGCTTCAAAGCCCCATACGACCCTCAAATTCAAATCCATGGCTAGCCTGGTGAAACTTAGCTTGGCCGTGGTTCAAACATTTTGTCAGACTTCTTGTGTGCAAGAAACTGCTAAGCACATATTTGAGCTTGCTGGTGATTCAAAAGGCCACTGCTCCTTCCCTGTAATTCCATTTCAACAAACCCATTCATTCAATACTCTAAAGAATTCAAAACACAACTGAATCGGCCACCAATCGTCTTCAATATCAATGGCAGAACTTGTGCTCTTCCCTGTTTTCTCCATGAGTAAACTCTGTCCAAACTTCAACAATTCTCATCATTCTCAACAGATTCAAGAACCTAAACTCTGTTTCCTATTTGACTTCAACTTCCTCTTCTAAATGTTCGAAAACAGCTTCAATATCCCATCCATCAATCAACATCTTCAATGGCAGGGCCTGCTTTATTCTCACATGCACTCTCGGTCAAATCTCTGCTCAAACACAGAACAATTTCGAGATCTAAGGTGCGTGTCCTTCTCAGTTTCTAAACCCATTTTAACCCATCGAACAAACCCCCCACAGATCCTAGCTCGTTTGCCGTAACTTGGTGCAACTGCTGCTGTCGTGACAAGAGGAAATAGAAATTCTGAACCCTCTTGTGCTCGATCTGGGTTGGTTGGTTGTAAATAAGGATGATGCGTCCCTTAACGAACTATAGTATGTACTTAACAATCCTCAGATAGTTGCCATTATCCTATGCTGGGCTCCCGCTAGCACTTGCCTTTAGAATGCAATTCTTTTCCCTTTTGCTGTTGTTTTTTACTCTTTTACTCGAATGACTCCAAAACGCCTACAAAATAAAAACAAAGTGTAATATAAAAAAATACAATAGAAATAACTAAGAAAAGCAAAATAAAATGACACTCAAAAGATATATTTTAGGCTCTTATCAAATTCCACACACTTAATCTTTGCTAGTCCTCGAGCAAACAAAACAAAACTAAAATACAACAACTCCTTCTCGTCGAGATTACGGTTACTTTTAGCATAAATAACAAGCCTTTAAACCCCTAGGTGTCCCTAGTGGACGAGTTATAGTCTCGTGAAGGTTTACAAGAGGTGTACCTACAAAACCTTTTACTCCAATTTCCAACTACCCGTGAAAAATCTATGAACGAATCCAAAATGATTACAGGAGGAGGTACCTTGATTCAAATCCAATTCATATATACTAAAGCTCCACTTAGGAAGTTGAAAAAACCACAATACTCGGAATATGACTAACCACAATACACATGAATAGATTAAGAAGATGGATATGAGGTAGATGTTTGCGAATGTTTACAAGTGATCGGTGTTTCCCATATCTGTCTGAAGGTCACCGCCAAGATGAACATATGCATCCTAATGGATTGAGATACTGGTCTGAATTCTTGTGCCAACACACTGGCATATACAAGGGAACCAGTGATCAACAATCTTAATTCTACATCAACTCAACTGGTATACAAGGGAACCAGGAGTAGACTTTATTAAACAATAATAATTTTCTTTTTTCTTTTTCTTTCTTTTTGTTTTTGTTTTTATTTTTCTTTTCTTTTTGTTTTTCTTTTTCACTTTTTTTTTCTTTTCTCTTTTTGAATTGACAACATGATTAGATCTTTTGGATCCAAGCGCATGATTCTTGTCAGCAGATTACATGATAGTTCCCTTGGATCCTGCATTCCACACTTGTTTAGGCGACGGAGACAGGGAGAACACACACATATTGCTATCCAAGTGTCATTTTTATTCCGTTTGGTCTAATTGGTCGGTCTCTTTTTTTTTTTAGTAACTCAATCACTCTATTTCATCCTAGCGGTAATAACAATTCGATGTTAGTGACCCACCAAATCACTTAGATAACAATAGATAAATATGGAAAAATAAAAATAGAACGTGATATGGTGATATTCCGAGATATGGTAACAATTATCATGTTATTTTTAACATATGAGCTATGTCCGTCCTTTTAGTTAATGGGTTCCTCAACTCCTGTAACCAAGATGGTTTCATCCACTTATATTTTTTAGTGTCATCCTGAAGGCACAAGTTTCTAGATTTTGGAGTTTATAAAGTAATTTTTATATTTATTGGCATCAAACTCTACAAATTACATAACTACAAATGATACTACAACTCATAGCTATTTCTGAACAATAGAGGATAAACACTAAACTAGCTATTTAGTTGGAATTTAACCCTGACTCAGCCAATATATATACCTCACCGTCAAGAAAAAATTCCATCTACTTAGAAAGGCTAGTGTTTATTCTAATTTGTTCTAAAATCTCTAAAAGTTAGAGTTTTGTATACGTCAATTTTTTGTTTTATGGAACCCTACCCCCACACTTAAATCAAACATTGTCCTCAATGTTTCAAACCATTGTAAGAAGAATAAGAGGAATACTTAAAAAAGACAAGGAAGTAAGAATTGGAATTGTTCACCTGATTGACGCATACGAGTAATATTCAAAATAGACTCCCCATATATCAACAATCTGAAAATTTGAGGATCCACCCACAAAACAATCTGCATATATTGCAAAATCTTTACAAGAATGTTAGAAAATTATGGGAAAAGTGATACTATCAACCCATAAGAGTTACCCCCCACACTTAGTCTTTTCTACACTTGAAAGTGTATACAAAACATAAGTGGAAGGTACTTCTATTTGTTCCTCTTGGAAAATATGCATGGTGTTAGACTCAAACACATATGGTGGATATTTTGATGCAAGAAATTCGGATAAAACTTTAGAAGCACATAATTCCAACCCCAAATGAGGTATTTTCCTAAAAGATAGATTAACAACTCTTTGAGAAACTACTAATATTTTGGTAGGATCATCATTAGATAGAGACTCACATAAAAGTTTAAACAAACCTTGCAAAACCTCTTGTATTTCAGGATCCTTGGTATTGTTGTACACTTCCTTTCTCACATCACAAGTATCATCATTCTCACTATAACTCTTGGCAAGACATTCATTGGTTTCTTCCATAACCAAGTCCTCCTCATTGGAAAAGAAATCAGGATCTTCCATGAGCAAATTATCGTAATCCTTACGTTCTTCACAAGTTGACTTCTCATTCAAAGTATCGACGATCTCTGAATTTGGGGTATGGTGCACAAAGAATTCATAATCATCATCACTCTCATACATAACATAAGTCTTACCATCAATAATGGTAATGTTTCTAGACTCAACTTCTTCCTTTTGAATAGGAGAATGATCATTAAAATCATGAGTTGAACTAGTAACACTATCATTATCAATATTTTCCAAGGGTTCATCATCCTCAGAATCTTCTTCTTGGGGATCTTCTCCATTATCAACACGGCGGTTAACCTCATTATGTATGGCCCTAGTAATTGCTCGAAGAGTCTCTTCTGTTGCTCCTCTTCTTCCAACTGCTCATATTATCTAAAGAGTTTCTTTAAGTTAATTTCCGTTACTATTCACAATAGGTTCTCTAGACCACGCCTCTTCCCTTTGAATGGGTGAAGAATCATAAATACGATCCGGAGCGGGTCTATATACACTATCATATGTTTCACTTGGTACGAAACTCGGCACGTTGGGAGTTGAGTTAATCTGGTTCCATGCAGGTCGCAAATCCATGCATTCATTAGGCATCTGCAAGAAACTAGATTGCCACGTATGAGAAGTATAAATATCCCCCCATCCTTGTGATTATCCACTTACATAACCACCAAAAGGTTGTTGTGATGTATGAGAATAATCACAAGGGCTTGTCGAATAGTCATCATAGCCAAAAGATTGGTTTTGATTATATCCGTCATATGGTTGGAAGTTATTGTAAGAGTGAGATTGAAAATTAGAATTATCACCATAGTATGCTTGGTCTCTTGAACCATATATATTGTTCGCAAAAGGATACATCTTGAAAACTTATGCACACAACTTGTTTAGAGACTTAACTCTTGTTCCAATTATGCACACCCTCAAAGAATTATTGATTGCATCTGAAATAAGATTCTTTAAAAGATAAAAAATAAAAAAAATATACAAAAACAGAAAATCAAATAACAACTCAAACTACCGACTTCTCCCCGGCAGCGGCGCCAATTTTGACGAGGTGTCGAACTCGCAAAAATATTATTTCTCTACTTCTCTTTAAACTACTAGTAGTATACGGACAAGCAGGTTCGTTCCTATGGGAGAGTTGAGTTTAAGTTGTCGATTCAATTTCTGAAAAAAAAAGTGCAAATATGAGAATGAGAATGATCAAGGACTTCTTCTAAGTCATAAAACATGAATCTTAATGATATAACTAGTTTCTGCAAAGTACCCATTACTAATAACCCTAGAATAATTAGTACGCTCAACTATTCCGTTATATCTCCTAAGTTCACCGGACACGGAAGCGCTCGACTACCGGATTCTACTTGCCAAGTTTCCTAGAGGTACGCTTACTAGGTGTGACTCAAACAAGTGCATTAAGTTCCGTGAGATAGGCTATTCCTAGTGACAAACACAAAAGCTCGATTCATCTACTAGCGTCATTCAATACATATGATTACTTAACAAAATCCCATCGTCAATAACCACATATTACTACTTGTACTCGGAATGTCTAGACAATTACGGGTCGAAGAATTCTCGAATTAGCAATAAAATCATCCATAAGACAATTTAATTTGCAACTAAAACGATTCACAAACAATTCACATAAGCAATATTGGCACAGTAGAGAATGAACAATAAAAAGACAGATTGCAAGAAAACAGGATCTTTTAAATATCAATATGAGTTCATGCCCCGGACGTTGAAATTGTCCCTAATCAAGATACAATTATCTACTGGAGTTCATAGTAAACATAGCAAGATATATGAAACTAAAATAAGCAAACCAAACAGCTGCAGGTAGAGGCGTGTATGGACTGATGGTAGTATGGCATGCGAGTGGTGCTGCGAAGGTGTAATGATGGTATTCTACTGCTGTTTTGGTACTCGACATGTCCAGGTACTTGTGATTCTGCTGACTGTATGCTGGTGATGGTGTATGGAACTGAACTGAACTCCAGCTGCGACTGTTGGTGGTGGTATGAATGGATGATGGCTGTGATGGAGATGTAGATGGTATATGATAGAGATGGATGCAGGTGGTAATGGAAACTGGTGGTATGCAAGGATGGTGGTGGAATGGTATGCTGTGAAGATGGAGACGGAACTGATGGTGGGTGAATGCAGGTGGTATATGAATGAAAACTGATGGATGTATGCTGGTGGATGCAGGTGGATATGCAGATGGTGATGGTGGTATGAGATGATCCCTGATGTAGGTTTAGGTCTTCCTCTTTATAACTTTCAATCCCTGAAATATATCAACCTAAAACAGCCCCAGCAGTTCCTAGTTCAATACAAACTCTGCTAGCTTCAAATCTCGGCCATTCAATACTCTAAACCACCTGCAATATCATCACTTGGTGGTTGTCTTCACGGAAAGAAATTCACCTAAATTATCTCACAATCGACCCCAAACTCCTTGGCCAATTCCTTTACTGATCCTCACCCATTTTGTCGTGTTCTTTTTAAACTTCTAAATCTCGTCTGACCCTTGGTACACGCTCACGAACTATAGCAGGAAACACACTCCCAGGTTCGGATCCCCAAACTGATTCTAACCAAAGTATTGTTCTTGCTTGTTCAACCTTGAACATTTCTCTCAACCAAACTCATGAGCCAGTGGAACCCATGGCTAGAAACTACACTTCGATTCCCTGCTGTCTTCAAATCCCTATACGACCCTCAAATTCAAATCCATGGCTAGCCTGGTGAAACTTAGCTTAGCCGTGGTTCAAACATATTGTCAGACTTCTTGTGTGCAAGAAACTGCTAAACACAGATTTGGGCTTGCTTGTGATTCAAAAGGCCACTGCTCCTTACCTGTAATTCCATTTCAACAAACCCATTCATTCAATACTCTAAAGAATTCAAAACACAACTGAATCGGCCACCAATAGTCTTCAATATCAATGGCAGAACTTGTGCTCTTCCCTGTTTTCTCCATGAGTAAACTCTGTCCAAACTTCAACAATTCTCATCATTCTCAACAGATTCGAGAACCCAAACTTTGTTTCCTATTTGACTTCAACTTCCTCTTCTAAATGTTCGAAAACAGCTTCAACATCACATCCATCAATCAACATCTTCAATGGCAGGACCTGCTTTCTTCTCACCTACACTCTCGGTCAAATATCTGCTCAAACACAGAAAAATTTTGAGATCCAAGGTGCGTGTCCTTCTCAGTTTATAAACCTATTTTACCCATCGAACAAACCCCCCACATATCCTAGATCGTCGGCCGTAACTTGGTGCAGCTGCTGTTGTTATGACAAGAGGAAATAGAAATTCCGAACCCTCTTGTGCTCGATCTGGGTTGGTTGGTTGTAAACAAGGATGAGGCGTCCCTTAACGAACTGTAGTCTATACTTAACAATCCTCAGATGGTTTCCCTTATCCTATGCTGGGCTCTCGCTAGCACTTACCTTTAGAATGCAATTCTTTTCCCTTTTGCAGCTGTTTCTTACTCTTTTACTCGAATGACTCCAAAACTCCTACAAAATAAAAACAAAGCGTAATATACAAAAATACAAGAGACATAACTAAGAAAATCAAAAGAAATTGACACTCAAAAGATATATTTTAGGCTCTTATCAACAATCTAAAGCTTGGACCATGAACCTCTTCACATAATCGTTTGGATGTCCATTGCTCTTCTGAGACATTCTTCTTAAGTTGGAGAGAGTAATATGATTTGAGATGAAGAAGTATTTCTTGTAGAAGGCATTAACCATTTCTCCCTAACTAGCGATGCTCCCTGGTGCAATGTTGTTGTACCATGTGTATGCTCATCCTGTCAGAGATTTTGAGAATTCTTTCAGACATACAACATGGTTGTTCTCGTACTCTCCTAGTACTTCCAGGAATCGAGAGACGTGTTCTAAAGCGTTCCATGCTCCATTGTACAGCGTAAATGTTTGAGAAGTGTATCCCTTTTGGAAAGGAATTCGTTGTGTAGTAGCAGGATATGTAGGTTGATGACGATGAACCGATGGTGTTTTGTCTTTTCCACGATCCTCCATAAAGTTTTCCAGGTCTTCACGGGTGATGAAGCATGCCGGTTCATTTGTTGGTGAATTATCTGCAGCCTTGTGGACTTCATCATCATCTACTACATGGATCGGAGTAACTTCGAGATCAGCAGGCGGAGATGTTTCTTTGGATTTTCCTTTCTTCTGAGCTTTCTCTGACGTCATGTCAGTGAGAGTTTTGAGATAACGGCACAGCTCCTTCTGAGTGTTATCCGTGTTAATCTGATTTTTTGCAAGAGTTTCTTGTACCTTCATGAGATCACCTATGGTAGGTGGATTTCTTTTGATTTCCTCAAGAGACCTACTGAATAGAGGATTGTCTCCGATGTTGGTTTGCGGAGGAGTAGTATCACCAGCACCGATGTTGAGAGCAGGAGTAGTTTATGAAGTACCACCATTGTTGCTAGTGCTAGCATTGTTTGTGTTAGGATTTGTAATGGATCCTGACCTAAAACCAACCATTTTGTGAAAATGAGATTGCAACCGAGATATTAATCTCCCACTGTGGTCGCCAATCTGTAGATGGGGAAAAACGGTTCACTGTTTTTTTAGGAAAGTGAAGAGTCGAGCGTGTTTTTGAGACTCCTCAACCAGGAAAACTGTTTAACCTCACATAGATGCACTGCAAAGGGAGTGATTAGATTCGAGAGATCAATCTATAGGACTCCGGCCTAAACCAAGTAAATGGCCGTTCCAGAGTCAATTCGGTCGCAAAGAGGGAGATGGGTTGATATGTAGGAGGGAATCTGAGAATTATATGGGATCAAGGATTGTGGATGTGTTGAAGGTTTTGTTTGTGGGAGAAAACTACTTCTGCAGGTTTAGGTAATTTTGGGTATGTGTGGATGAGAAGTGAATTTAAACCTTCAACAAATGTGTTGCACGATGAGCACTTTTGATTCGAGAGATAATCTGTACAATTCTGGCCTAAACCGAAGACACAGCCGTTCCAGATTTGTTTCGGTCACAAGTGAAGGATGTGAGGTTGATCTTAGGGAGGGAAGCGAAGAAGGTGTTGAGAGTATGAAGGTGAAGGATATTTGATGACTTGTTAACAGAAGGTTGAGCAGGCTAGCAAATGTTGCAGGCAGGCTCTGAGTGTTGAATACGATGGTATTAACACTTGGTTTTTTCTGTGTGTTGGCAATAGGGAGGAAAACCTATTTATACAAGTCGATAAGCCTTCATCACGTCTCTCGTGGGAAAGTGGAGGAAGTGGAGTTGTGTGTTAGTGTCACACGGTTGCTTGCCCACTTCTCCTATCATCGCTAACCGCCCATGTTTCCCTGACACGATCTTGTGATGGCGTGTTGCACGCTGCACGCTGTAAACCGCCAGACCAATACCCCAGTTTGTATCCCACAGTTGTGACGTGATTAACGTCTCGAGTGAGTCGTGGGACCCACATAAGGTAGCAAACGGTGATAGGTAAAATAATCAAGTTGCTTGTAGGTGCATATTGTATGCATGCGGTGCATTAAATATGCTTAACATGCTTGAATCCTACACAACCTTGATGAAAAGATTGCAAGTTGAAGTGACTCAACTAGCTATGTTCAGGTGTTGTTCGGATGTCGCATGAGCGGGACCCACCTTGGCCGGTTATGCCATGGGGAAGTATGGAGGATGGTGATACCTTGTTTGCCACCTAACTCCCTTCCTAGGCTATTCATCCAAGCATTCGAACTTGGACGGACGAGATTGATGGAGGAATAACTGTTGGATTAGGGTTTGGAAGGCTTGCAAGCCTCCCTTTTCACCCTAACGGTTTTCAGCCTTGAGAGGCGTGCATGGAGTGGCCGATCGGTCCAGCAGGTAGGCGATATGCCACTCTACATGCCCATGCTTGTTGGAAGTTAACCAGAGCAATCTAAGTTGCTCGTTTCAGCATGCGATGATGGACAACCGAGATTAGAAGGGGGCCGTGCATGCTACCTTTGGGCGCACAAATCGAGATGGCTAGCTACAATCGTTCGCGGACGATTGGTTGGCCGTGTATCTGGGCCCACAGTGGACATGCTGGTATGGTCATCCAGCTAATCCCACCTTCCTTTGGCTTCCGTTCGTTTGTCTCAAAGTGGCTGCCTGCGACCACTTGATGCAAACCCTAATTTAGGGTTTCCGACCGGTTACCTACATCCGACCGAATCCGGAATTTGCCGACCTCTTTTGGTGAGGTCGATGGTGCGAGGGGAATGTTGGGACCACGGTGAGCATGTGCGTGCGCGCTACTCGGTCCCGCACGTGATCTAGGCCGTCCAACCATGCCTGCGAAGTTGGACGGATGAGATCTATTTTTGAGTTTGTTTTCAGCAGGTGAGACTAACATGGGTAGTCTTGCATGCGTTCAACGGGGCTAATATAACCCACCGTCAGGTATCCTACGGGTGTTTGCATGTCGAACACAAGGCTTTAAGCAGGGCATTAATTGTAATGCTCCAAACCTACAGAAAATCGGGATGGTTGCTACATGCTCCTCTCTAGGTAGGTTATAATTCTCAGGGATGGTTGCACATGCTCCAATGAATTAATATGGTGAGAATATTCACCGCATGAAGGCTTTATCCCTTTCAGGACGTCATCTTAGAATTTGGATTTTATAATTTTACCCTTTAAATAGAAATCCACCATCAACATTAAGTCCCCTGCCTAGCATGCAATGGTTACACTATTGTAGGGTAGGCATGAGATGGTGACAAATATACGTAAAAGAAATAAAGGTAACTAACCTTGGAAGGAAGCCGCTAGTGATTGTCCATGTGAACACACCGTCGCAGTCATGAAACCTTGGGTGGGCCGGTTTCCCTTCTTGGTTTTTGGAAGCAAAAAGGAATCCTTTTCTAATTAGAATACTTCAAATTTTTTATTATAAAAGGGAGAACCCTTTTTCGTTTTTCCTTCACGATTTTTTTTTTCTTTTTTCTGAGTGGACGTCCAGCTCTCTGCTCGTGCTTCCGCCTGCTGCCGTCGTTTCTCCAGCCGCTGAAGTTCACCGTCGGCGCCGTTCGTCAGGTAAGTGCGATTTTTTTTTAAAAAAAAAAAAAAAAACCCTAATTTCTTAGGTAAATTTTTTATGTATTTTGAGAGGATTGTAGGTGCGACTCTCGTATACCATAATTAATTCCTTTACCGCCTGTTAGGGTTGCGTAGTAAAAAAAACCATAAACATGTCGTTTGTTCCCTTTATCCTTGCATGTCAAAACCCGAGTTGTAACTTGATAAAACTGCTGCTTTGAACTTGTAGACACGATCCTCAACCGTAGAAAAATATGTTGACATGCGTGCTTAGTTTTAGGGACGTTCATGTAGGCCTTAGCGTCCTGCCTGCGTGACTTGCCTTCATGCCAGCTCGCGTGTCTCCACGGCGGCGCATCTATGGTGGTGTTAGGTGGCCGACTTGGTACCATACATACGGTTTTGCTTCCATGTATGTGTTTGTTCGGATTGGGCCAATCCACATATACATGCCGGCCGGTGTTTGTGCCTGCGTGACGAGTTTACCTGCAAGCATTGATCACCTGCATACCTCAACACATCTGCATCCATGATTAGCGACTTGACTTTATGCTGGTGTTCTTCTTAGCTTAGATAATTGTCTTGTATTATCCCAAAAAGCATGCTGACATTCTCTTTTCATCGCAGTTTCTCAATGATGAACATAGAGGATAACGCTACAAAGGAAGGTGTTGACCCTCTCAGAGATATTCCAAACATAGATGATGAAATGCTTACTAAGTCTTTTCCAAACGTCAGGAAGCACCCCATCCATAATATAATCCTTATTACCGGTTCAGAAAGTGAAGAGGGTCTACCATCGTCTTTAGTAGGCGTGATGAGGTTTTGTATCCAGAAGAAAGAATATCCACCTTCCCCTATTGACTTCAGAATTTTCCAGACTCCACTTAACTCATACGAAGGATGGATGTGGCGCATGTTGGGTAATGAAGGGATTAGAGACAACTTAACCAGGGCGCGAATTCTTGATGCTATCAAGGCGTCTGCAATTCTTCATTTCAAGAAGGATATCCCAGGTTTGGTCGCTTTTTCTGCTCGATGGCGTCCTTCTACGAACACAACTTTATGTACGTGGGGTGAAATGACTATCAATCTTGAGAGTGTGTCTGCATTAATGAGCCTTCCTATCGCTGGCAGTCTTAATTGCAAATTGTCTGAATACGAAGACGTCATCTATCAGGCTATAATTCATAAGGTGAACGAATACGATCAGTTGGAGAAGAAGCCGAAATGTTTCTACACTTGGTGGGTAGGTGAATGGTCTTTCATGCAAGGTAATGATGATCTTAGCGCAGCTGCATTCTTTTCCTTGTGGTTGTCCAGAGATATTCTTGATGAAGGATCCGGCACGAAAACTATTAGAAGGAAGATCATCATGTTCGCCATTAAGCTAGGCAAAGGTATAACTCTCCCCTTGGCTTCGTTATTCCTTGGCTCGATGTATGGTCACCTGAATGCTTTAGTGGAGGAGATGTATATTTCTAATGGGTACATGAAGGTGGATACATATGTGCACGTCGCCTTTCTTCAGGCGCTTTTGTGGGAACACTTTAAGGATTACGCTCCCATTCCTACAACCTCAGTCCCCAGCATGTATGGTGGTTCGAGAATACTCCGTTGGCAGAATAGACGTCCAAAAGCTGGAGTGAGGCTTGTAAATTTGCCCGATCGTGTGAGTGCCATAAACTTTCGTCCTTGGGTTCTGGTTCATCCTTCCGCCATCGTCCCTGTCATTGAGCTGCCGCCTGAGGGGAGAGATATGAGCCCTGAAGAAGTCATTTTCCTGTGGAGCTGTATACCAGGATATGTTCCTTATTTTTGTGATGACAGGATGAGCATCATTCCATATAATATTGATAGAGCCGCTCGTCAAATGGGTTTTGATCAAGGTGTTCCATTTCGTCGTCCCGCAACGTCTTCAGAAGAACTTAGGTCATCATTCCTTGACGTTGATGTTTTCTCGCCGGAGCTGAAACTTCTTTTTCCTTTCCCGGGGAGAAAGCCGGTAGTCTTTCCTGGTGCTATGTTCGACCTTCCCTTTGATAATCCATGTCCTGATCATGTGTTGGTTGGAGGGTTCAGCGTGCCGGCTCAGTTTGAGGAGTTGTATACCAAAATATGGAAAAATTATGGTCATATTGGCACCACCATGAAGCTGATGAGTCGTCTTGCTTTGGTCAATCGCGTTCAGGAGGCCTTACTCGCTATTCAGGAGATGAGCGTTGTAATTGGTCGTGATGTTTCTGAAGACGTGATGGAAGACTGGAAGTGCCACTTAGATGTGTTTGCGCAGTATGACTTCAATGCTCCTAGGTTCTTCAAAGGGTTTTATGCAATTCAGGATATTCAGAAGAAGCAAGGTATGGTGCCTTCCACTGAATGTGTCGTTCGTCAGAAACAAAAGGTTGATAGGTTGGCCGAGGAGTTGAAATTGCAGCAATCCGTTCTCCGGAAGATGGAAGCCGCTCTTGCTCAGAAGAATGAGGTGTTGCTGAAGGACTTTCCCTGAAGTATTCATTCCGTCTACTTGTGTTTTCTCTTTAGATGCTTTTCGAGTGATTGTGAGGATTTCCTTTCACACATTTTGGTTTTAGGTTTTGAATTGATAGGTGATTGAACCTTGGACTGGTTTATTTATGACATGCTTTTATGAATGTTTGACTCTTGGAAAAGATTATTCTAAAATAGAATTTGAATCTTATATTATGAGTGATCATACATGTCATGTGAAATTGAAAACGCAATGTGAAAGGGAAAGGTGAGGGGGGGGGGAGCATGCATGGTGCTTTCTCATTGAGTATCATGTTCATATATGTAGGACGCCAAGTCTACAGTAGGATATATAACTATCTTACAGTAACGTTTGCTGGAACTTACTTGTCTTTCGAAATCCGTGTATGAGAATGAGCACTCCCGAATACTTTCTCCCCAAAGAGCGCATGCTAATTTTTTGAAGGGAAAGGTTGTTTCTCTGAATTTATCTTATCGTGGACAATGCGTTTCAATGCGTGGCACTTGATGGTGGGGTGATGGAGAAATCGATGGTAATGACAATACCTCGGGTTGGCTGTCTCTTGATCGGTGGGCGGATGCCACACAGGCGGCAGTTGTACTTCTCCATCACGTACCCATGTCTCCAACAACTCCACAATCTTCCTTATGGGAAATGGGAATCGTGGACCTCTTGAGTCTAAACTTTCCTGCGTCGGCGCGTGTCGTGACTCTTCCCTTGGGTCTCGGTGTGAAGCACGCTTTGGAGACGGAATTGAGGCGTTGTCACGTGTCACCGCATCCGCGGTCCTCTTGGTCGGGTGATTCTGCTGAAACATGGAGGAAGTTGCGATGGCGATGGTATTGTTGTTGTGCTGGTGATTTGAAGGCTGCAAGCTCCTACGTTCATATGCTCTCTGATTGATTTCGCCTTCCTCCAGTGTTTCTTCCCCTGGAGGAAGAGTCAGCATGGGTTGGCCATTGTTCTGAGCTTTGGAAAGAGCCTTGAGTTATAAATATTCTAACAAGGCTTCGTATGCAGTTGATTCTCTGTTTTTATCCGGCAAGCATCGTAATTCTTCATGCTGGTCGATCTGTCTCGAGCTCCCATTGCCAGGTGAAAGGTATTGTTCGTCTCTAGGCTCTCTGGGGCCATGTGTTCCGCCAGTTCTTCTGAAAACCTGACCTTCAGAATTTCTTGCGTCATTAGTGATACTTCCTGGGTAGCTGCTTGCAGAGCCCTCCTGTAACTGAGCCAATATGTCGTTTAAGAGACGGAAGGTTTCACTCTGCCTTCTAGCAATACCTTCTTGATTTTCTAGGATATATTATAGCATCCTGGTCATATTTCCGATGACACTTGGATTATCCATGTCTTCTGAAGGATTTAACGAACGGGAGTACATCTCAGGATGAACTTCTGGGATTTGATGAAGAGTGAACTGAAAATCGAATCAAATCTAAGATCTACCCCTCCAAAGTCGAATAAAACTGTCAGACTTTAAAAATTCGAGTTTTGCAACCGAGAGATTAACCTCCCACCGTGGTCGCCAATTGTTTGTGGGAGAAAACTACTTTTGCAGGTTTAGGTAATTTTGGGTGTGTGTGGATGAGAAGTGAATTTAAACCTTCAACAAATGTGCTGCACGATGAGCACTTTTGATTCGAGAGATAATTTGTACAATTCTGGCCTAAACCGAAGACACGTCCGTTCTAGATTTGTTTCGGTCACAGGTGAAGGATGTGAGGTTGATCTTAGGGAGGGAAGCGAAGAAGGTGTTGAGAGTATGAAGGTGAAGGCTATTTGATGACTTGTTAACAGAAGGTTGAGCAGGCTAGCAAATGTTGCAGGCAGGCTCTGAGTGTTGAATACGATGGTATTAACACTTGGTTTTTTCTGTGTGTTGGAAATAGGGAGGAGAACCTATTTATACAAGTCGATAATCCTTCATCACGTCTCTCGTGGGAAAGTGGAGTTGTGTGTTAGTGTCACACGGTTGTTTGCCCACTTCTCCTATCATCGCTAACCGCCCATGTTTCCCTGACACGATCTTGTGATGGCGTGTTGCACGCTGCATGCTGTAAACCGCCAGACCAATACCCCAGTTTGTATCCCCCAGTTGTGACGTGATTAACGTCTCGAGTGAGTCGTGGGACCCACATAAGGTAGCAAACGGTGCTAGGTAAAATAATCAAGTTGCTTGTAGGCGCATATTGTATGCATGTGGTGCATTAAATATGCTTAACATGCTTGAAGCCTACACAACCTTGATGAAAAGATTGCAAGTTGAAGTGACTCAACTAGTTATGTTCAGGTGTTGTTCGGAGGTCGCATGAGCGGGACCCACCTTGGCCGGTTGTGCCATGGGGAAGTGTGGAGGATGATGATCACGGTGATACCTTGTTTGCCACCTAACTCCCTTCCTAGTCTATTCATCCAAGCATGCGAACTTGGACGGACGAGATTGATGGAGGAATAACCGTTGGATTAGGGTTTGGAAGGCTTGCTAGCCTCCCTTTTTACCCTAACGGTTTTCAGCCTTGGGAGGCGTGCATGGAGTGGCCGATCGGTCCAGCAGGTAGGCGGGACGCCACTCTACATGCCCATGCTTGTTGGAAGTCAACCAGAGCAATCTAAGTCGCTCGTTTCAGCCTGTGATGATGGACAGCCGAGATTAGAAGGGGGATGTGCATGCTACCTTTGGGCGCCCAAATCGAGATGGCTAGCTGCAACCATTCACGGCCGATTGGTTGGCCGTGTAGCTGGGCCCACAGTGGACATGATGGTATGGTCGGCCAGCTAATCCCGCCTTCCTTTGGATTCCGTTCGTTTGTCTCAAAGTGGCTGCCTGCGACCACTTGATGCAAACCCTAATTTAGGGTTTCCGACCGGTTACATACATCCGACCGAATCCGGCATTTGCCGACCTCTTTTGGTGAGGTCGATGGTGCAAGGGGAATGTTGGGACGACGGTGAGCATGTGCGTGCGCGCTACTCGGTCCCGCGCGTGATCTAGGCCGTCCAACCATGCCTGCGAAGTTGGACGGATGAGATCTATTTTTGATTTTGTTTTCAGCAGGTGAGACTAACATGGTAGTCTTGCATGCGTTCAACGGGGCAAATATAACCCGCCGTCAGGTAGCCTACGGGTGTTTGCATGTCGAACACAAGGCTTTAAGCAGGGCATTAATTGTAATGCTGCAAACCTACAGAAAATCGGGATGGTTGCTACATGCTCCGCTCTGGGTAGGTTATAATTCTCAGGGATGGTTGCACAGGCTCCAATGAATTAATATGGTGAGAATATTCACCGCATGAAGGCTTTATCCCTTGCAGGACGTCAGCTTAGAACTTGGATTTTACAATTTTACCCTTTAAATAGAAATCCACCATCAACAGGTTTATGCAATAATTGGTGAACTGTTGAGTTTGAATAAGTTCTGAAGGATTGATGAATTCTTGAGAATAATTACTCGAGAAAATTTGTGTAGACTAAAAACGTTGTCCCTCAATCATGGATTCAAAAACATATTTATATTATCAAAGTTGTGAACACCTTGATCCCTGTAAGTGTGACGGTTTCATAAGTGGAGGAGTGGGAAAGTGGAAGATCGTGGTAAAGTCAGTTACATGTTGTGTGGAGACTTGAATAATCGTGCACCCACTACTTTTCTAAATCCTTCAACCGTTGACACGATTTACGCGCATTTCTCATCGTGGATGAATCCACGTGCTGTAGGCCGCCAGACCAAAACCCTAGTTGTTATCCACCAATTTTACGTGATTGATGTCTCACGAATCGTGGAGTCTGCATGAAAGGCGTGTATCTAGTTTATCAGTTGTTGACTGATTATACAATGAGTCTAGGTATTGTTGAATAGAGCATGTTTGACAAATGCTCAACGATTTATAAACGTTAATATTGCTCGTATGAGAAAATATTGTAAATTCGATGAGTTGTTGAATATTGATGAGTTACTGAATATATATATGGATTATCCGAGAAACTGAGCAAGTATTGCTTGATTCAACGAAGTACTGATAAATTACTGAATATTGATAGTTGGGTCAATATTCGAGCAACTGAGCAAGTATTGCTCAATTCGACGTATTACTTAATATGGAGAATTTGACGAGCAACTGAGCAAGTATTAACGAATGTTTATAGTTTGAGGTGCAATTGAGAAAGTGTTGCTCAATTCGACAAATTATTAACAATTTATTAAATATTGATAGTTGTATCAATATTTGAGCGACTGAGCAAAGTTGCTCAATTCGACGAAATATTTACTGGTGACGTGACCCAATAAAATATAAAAATATTGGTAGATTACCAGATATTATAAAATTAATCCTCGTGGATCAACATAAATTTATTTGGTGTTTGAACTTACTCAGAATAATGATTTGTTGAGTGTTTGTTCAAAAACCCTAATTTTTGACGAATTGCTCATTAGTCGACAAATTGCTGAAAATAGGTCATGAGCAAAGGAGGGACCGACCACATGGTACTATGGACGTCCATGTGATGCCTAATTGATCGAGTGAGCATGCACCATGGTTCTCAGTTGGAGAGTTGGTGAAGGAATGATGATTAAGTGCTGGTTTCATCATTTACTGAAATATTGCTGGGTTCAGCATTATGTGATAAAACCTAGGTATAAAAGATGGGACCGACCAAGAGAACATGGGACCGGATCTTGGTGGTCACGGGACTAGATGTTGTCCGTTTGAGCAATCCCCAGGTTGGTTGGAGAGAGTTTGGGCCCAATATGAGCAATTGAGCAAATTAGGTAAGAATTATGAAAACATGTGGGACTGGATCTGTGCAAGCCATAGGAATGACTCTGGTCGGCCATTAAGGCATGCACGTGTTACCATGGTGTCTGTGTCTCTGTACTGAGAGTTTCAGTATTTTCTGATGTGCGTTCGAGCAACATCGTGAATTTTCAGAAGAGTTTCATCTTGACAGAAATACTTGATTTTTGTTGGAATGAGCGTGTATGCTCAATTGATCAATATTTTGTAAATATTAAAATAATAGTATTTTAACATCTAAAATTGTCGTGAGAGGCTAGCCGGTCATGTGACCATGTTGGCTTTTGAATTTTCATGATTTGAGCAACATTCGAGGAGTTATGAAGAAATCATGATTTTTTCTCAAACCAAGGAGCTTCATGAATTTGAGGAAAATAATAATTATAAAAGACTAGGGATTGCAGGGTGTGGGACCGACCACGACTAGGGCATGGCCGGACGGCTATGTTGCTCGGTCCCGCACTCCTTTCCCTATTTTATAATATTATTTTCATGAATTCGTGAGGTTATGGAGAATCCATGAGTTTTTGTTGAAACAGAGGAGTTTCATGAGATTAGGGAATAGTAGTTATAAAAAGCTAGGGATTGTGAGGTGTGGGACCGGCCACGGCTAAGGCATATCCGGACGGCTATGTTTCCCGGTCCTGCATACCTTTTCCCATTTTATAATATTATTTCATGAATCCATGAGGTTAGGGAGAAACCCAGGAGTTCCATGAAATTGGGGAATAATAATTATAAAAAGACTCTAAGGATTGTAAGGTGTGGGACATGCCATGGCTTGGGCATGGACGGCTGGATAGGTTGCCCGGTCCCGCACACCTTTCCTTATTTTATAACATTATTATTTTTCATGAATCCATGAAGTTATGGAGAATTCATGTATATTGCAAAAACAAGGAAAGTTGCTAAAATCAATGAGTTTTTCATAAGTTCATGAAAATAACAAAATATGGCAAAATAATGAAGGAAGCATGGGGAACGGCCACGGCTAGGGCCCGAACATGAGTGCTCCTTATTATTTTATTTATATTTGTTGTTTTCTCCTGTTTTGATTAGGATTCCTTATCTATTCATGTTTTTGGATGCTCGTTCGTGCATCTGGGTGCTCAGTCGTGCATCATTGTCGAGTACACTTACACCATTTTTGTGGGGATTACTCAGTGATGATCCAGATTCCCGGTTGTTGAGTATTTATTGCTAATCCATGAAATTCAGTGTAGAATAATTCATGAAATTGAACAATAAAAATGAGTAGTTATTTATTATCAATTCATAGGATCATCTGTGGATTCGACCATGAATTCGGAATAATAAAACAGGCATTACCATTCTATGGGATCCTGGATTTGACCATTAAATCGGAGTAATAAAATTATCTATTACCATTCCATGAGATTCGTGAAATCGGAGTAATAAGATAATACGGTTGTTCATTTCCATTCTATGAGATCAAGCCGTGGATTCGATCATAAAATCGGAACAATTGTTATTGCCATTCCATGTGATCAGGCCGTGGATTCGACCACTGATTCAGAGCAATTTTTATTGCCATTCCATGGGATCAGGCAGTGGATTCGACTATGGAATTAGAGCAATTGTTATTGATATTCCATGGGATCAAGTCGTGGATTCGACCATGGAATCAGAGCAATTGTTATTGCCATTCCATAGGATCGGGCCGTCGATTCGACCATGGAATCAGAGCAATTGTTATTGCCATTCTATGGGATCAGTTCGTGGATTCGACCATGGAATCAGAGCAATAATAGATTATTCTGGGAATTCAGTGTTGAATCTCATGGCAGAATTAATCTATGTGCATAGTCAGGAGACGACTAATATCCTAAGGGCGCTCTCGAATCCTTACGAGAATGCCCGAGTCTATATACGGTCGCTCTACATAGTCAGGATCAGTGAGTATCACTGTCCTGAAGGCGCTGTTGCTCTCAATCTTATGGAGAACCGCCTAATCGTTCTTTTATGTAGAGAAGGGTCGCTCTCATGTAGTCAGGGAACAGTGAGTATCACCGACGTCTTAAAGGCGTTAAGCCCTCTCAACAAACAATTATGTAGGAGGACCGCCCGATTCTATTATTCTACATAGAGGGCACAATGAAATGCCAGGGATCGAACGCTCAGCTAGTGGAGGCTTTTCAAAAGACATGTTCATCATAGCTTCGTAAAATATGAATCGTCACATGTCTGAAGCCGTATCAGAAACATGCAATATCATAATCTTACGGTTTTGACCTTTGTTGAAAATCCACCATCAATAACTATGATAAGTAGAATTTTTCAAGAACTATCACGGACAACCTTTACATAATCTTACGGTTTAACAACGAACTTGGTTGTACTTGTTCACGAAACTGATTACGTTACCATCAATTTATTGAAGTCGTTCTAGAATCACGCGCTTTATGACACATAATGTGAAGTGATGCATTTGGTCCTACACATTCCTATAGTGGACGCTTTCAGTCATTTATGGTTTAAATTCTTTTTTGTTTATTTTTAATTAAACCATGGTCTCGCCTTCAAAACCAGGGTCATTGTGTCACGATCTACGTGATAATTAGGTCTCAGGAAGCTACTCTAATCTCTAAGATAGAGATGGACCGGGGAGAATAGAAAGTTTTAGAGAGAAAATATATTTTGATTACTAATTTTCATGAAGAAAAAATTATAGAAGAGTGAAGTTTATAAGGGAAGATAGCCTCAAGTCGGCACATGCCACTCACACACCTACTATTACTATTTTACTAATTAGCATTCGGTCTTCCCTTAACAAGTGGGACAATCCATATCCGTGACATGACAAATCTCACTCCTTCAAAATATCATTGTCCTCAAGAATATGAAATGATCTCGACCAATGAAGAGGGCATCTGTCTGAGACTTGGAGCTTCATCTCGAATACCGTAGGAAATGTTAACTTCATAAGCTTTAACACCCGGAACCATGAAAAACTGAAACCAGTCAAACTTGGTTGCAGTCATTCCTCGGAAGTAGTCAATGTTCCACCTTCAGAAGTGATCAATGCAGTTAAGTCTATTGTGCTTAATACTCCAAGGAAAGCAGACTCAGTGTCTTCATAATTTGCGGCTTGGTGGATACAAACAAGAGCACCACTTGTATCAAAATCCCTTTTGTTTATGGTCCCATGGCAGTGCTGAGCAACAACTTCAAAAAATGCATTCCATAAAATTGTACACGCACCTCTTCGCACATCAAATGTCCCTGCATTACCTGCTGACGAATAAGCATTAACTTGCATATGGGGTTGCAGTCGCAAATAGAACCCCACTACTAATACAACAAGCCTATCTCTTTTGAGAGGGGTAAAGATTTCATTGATGACGGTTAACTCAAGCTTTTCATCTTTCGCAATGGGTGGAGTTTTCAACTGCTCAAAGCCATTTTTCACATATTTGTGGTCCTTCATCACTTCAATGGATAAAACGGTGTCATCTCCAGCTAGACTCATCTGCAAGATTGAAATGATCAAGAATAGTGCAAAGAAAATATAATAAGTCATGCATCCACTGTAGACCTCGATCCTGTTCAGAACTCTAGTGATAAGTATCCTAACTGAAGTAGGGGTTGTAGTTGCAATGCGAGATGAGAAATTCTGAAGATGATTTGTTAACATGGAGTTGACAGTCTTTTCTTTTCCCTATGGTATTGTGACATTTAATGTGGAAAGATTCAGCTGCTTCAGAAATTGAGGGCAATTTTCAAGATGGTACTCATCCGCCAGCATAACGCATTTGCCCAGACTCTTTTTCCTAACGGTCAAGAATAACTACTTCCAACACCTTAGACTTAGAGGGAACCACCCAGTATCAGTAGATGAGCTATGTAGTGTATAAATAAGAATTACTTTTACCTCTTCAGACCTGAGCATGATAATCCTAGAGATATGAAAATTAGTTGAATTAGAAGTTAATATCTCAATGAATGCCGAGCATTTCAGTGATGCACTTCCTGATAGCATGAACTTGGCAGCCCCACCCTTCCCTTGTATTGTTGTGCCATTAGCTGTGGAGATCTTCTGTTGGTTCAATGATTGAGAAGTATTCTCAACATAATACTTGGCTGCCACTGTAACATATTTTTCAAGACTTGTACTCCCTGAAATTAAGATGACCTAATGCCACCGCCGACTTAGAGAAAGCCTAGTACTAACAGCAATTACTGAGCTAAGTAGCCTGAACATATTTTTATGGAAGAAGGTGCTCTTATGTAGCCAATTCTCATCACCAAAAACTTCCAAATGCATTTGACTTGGTTATGGATTGAGTCTCCACAAACTAACCCATCCAAAACATCCCTATCAGTTTTCAGAACCATAATAGGAATGAGAATATTAATCTTCTCTTCCTTAATCATGACAGTTAACTTCAAGGCTGCAACTTCTAGCTGAGTACAAGTATAAACAAATTTAAACATTTTCGACAATTGAGTACATCAATTAGATTTGTGTAGAGCAAAATACCATGAGTGAGGACCAGTGGCTGGATTGAGACGTGGTTTGACATTTTCCATCAGAATAGTAAGAATTCCATAAGGTGCTGATGTAGGTGAGAAAGAACGTATTATATCCAGTACATAAGATGCTCTAATGAGTCCGACAAACTGAATTCCATGATCACCAGTAGGCAGTATTACATAATATAAGGAATTTCTATGTTGCCTTGTAGAGAACCCGTGAAAAACTATAGCGATAGTTTCGAGTGGAAGAAACTCAACGTTGTCTTTTAAAATATGCACAAGAATCATTGATAGATTGATTTTGTGTCCTGCACCAGCACTAAACTTGATTGGGTTAAGATAAAAAAGTTCGATAACGGTAGGTAATCTACATGGAAACTGTACGAGTAAGAAATATGCCTAGTGCCGCTTCTCTTTTACTTCAGCAGTACCTATCTCTAGCGAGAGCAAGAGAAATTTCAGTGTTTTCCTTCTCATAGTAAACAAGACCACAATCTTCATGTCAACATTACTCTTGGTTATAGTCCCCCTTCTACTAGAAATAACAACTTGAGAACCAAGGTCACGACTAACTGCAGGATCAAAACTAACTACACAGAATTGACTATATGTTGCCCGTGTAAGGTAGTATTGTATCATAAGTATTGCACCTTCAAAAACTTTAGTTGTACATGCGAATTTGGTATCGTTATAGCGGCTAACGACAAGGCACGCAAATAATGTATAGATCATGATAAACCAAGTAACACCACTTTCGCCCTTGTGAGCCAACATACACGCAATCGAGTACATAGACTGAAATTCTAACTGGTACCCAAATCTGAATTTTAGCTCATAAACAAATTTGCCATCACAAGTATCCATGAAAATCAACCCACCAAGTACAATCCAACTAAAAATAAGTGTACCAAAACTGAAATGAGTACTGCTTGTATGGTGATAAGAATACCTCATGATAGCTTCAAACAACTTCTCTCGATCAAATAGCATTCTAGCAACCACCCGTCTATCACAGAAGTATTTTCTACTTCTTGTACACATAATAAATAGCCCACCAACACTCGTGCTTGTGCAGTTTAGTCCATTCCCACTTGAAATTGCAGTTAATGCAACCAAACCTTTCTGAACTTCTCCCCTTTGAGTCAGAAAACTGATATCTCTAGCCAGCCTTTGATTATACCCTTCATGTGCAATAACAAACTCAATTTTCCTTATCACTTGGAGTACCAAAAGAGTTAAAACATTCCATAGAATACCATCTTGTTGTGTTCTTTTATCAACCGGCTTACTAAGATTACTATAATCACCCTTTTTAACAAACAGATATATAGCATAACAATTGTCTTCACCATTAACCAACACAATTATAACTGAATTCGTAAACCTTGAATCTAATTTGTACCCCTGTCAAATAATAAGCTCATAACTGGTTATAGAATTACCCCTGACATAACAAGGATACCTTTTAGTATCTTCAAACTCTCTCCCACGATCAAGTATCACTCGTACAAAATCAAAACTAGATAGTACAACACATATAGAAGTAATTGGAGATACAAGTAAGATGGATATTACCTTGAATGATTTGAATAGATAAGAAGTGAATTGATTTAGGTTACCAACTGTGATAATCTTCACATCGCCAAATTGCTGAAGTTCATCATTAAAATTCGGATTTGACGCGTTTAAATCATTTACCCCATGAGTTGTAGATCTATTACTTTGAAATTCCACCACAATTTTAGTACCAGGAATGAAAGGCTTACCTTCTTGGTAATCCAGAAATGTTGAATTTGCTTTACCCCCAACAGGAAAAGAAAAACAAATTCGAATATGTGAGAAGAAAATTGTTGGTCAAGCAACACCAACTTATCACAATTGCAAGTAGAAAAGCTAGGGTTAACTCTTACAACCTCAGAGAGATGACCTGTTGATTCTGAGTCGATAGAAATTACTTCCAAATCAGCGTCGACTGCGAGTGTAGATCCAGATGAGGGTTCGAGTAAATCTTCATCAGGTTTCGGTTTACTTAAACAATCTGCGAAGTCCTTCAACTGAGCTGAGTAATTATCCATTGCAGCTTTCCACTCAGCAAATGGATTCTTCCATGAAATTTTCGCTTTAGCTTCAAACTCATCCGAATAGTTCACAATTTTCACTCTGTCACGAGAAATCGAGTGCTCTGATACAATTTGTCACGATCTACGTGACAATTGGGTCTCAGGAAGCAACTCTGATCTCTAAGGATAGAGATGGACTAGTGAGAACAGAAAGTTTTAGAGAGAAAAGATATTTTGATTACTAATTTTCATGAAGAAATAATTACATAAGAGTGAAGTTTATAAGGGAAGATAGCCTCAAGTCGGCACATGCCACACACACCTACTACTACTATTACTATTTTTACTAATTAGCATTCGATTTTCCCTTAACAAGTGGGACAGCCCATAGCCGTGGCATGACACATTGTAGTTAAATTTCTAATGCCAGTATTGGTTTTTCATACATGTACTTGCAAGTTCTGACTTTTGAGTTGGGGAGCTAATTTTTATTTTAATTTTATTTTGTTATAAACCATGGTCTCACATTCAAAATCAGTATACCCTAGGTCTATTCTCCATGGGCACTTTAAGATCATGGAGTCTCATTTAAGGTAAACATAAGAATTCCACTTATTACACCTCTCTGTTATATTTTTCGTGTGTTGGTTAGCTTTATAAGTGGCGTACTTCTTTGGCATGCAGGGCACGGTTCCTTGAAAATTTGACAAGCATCTAATGAAGATATAGCAGAAACATAACTTGATGTTAGATTTGTCCATGCCGCTCTTGGAAGCAATCACTACAAAGGTCCTTATGAATTTACGGTATGATGGTTTTGTTTTATGTATAAACTATTTATTGCAACATTGGCTGCATATAAGTTGCCATATGTACATAATAAGTGGTATATGCTTTGATTTCAAATATATTCGTAATTAATGGATATATTCATATGAGATTTTAGGATTTCTAATCCATTGTGGCTTGTAATTTGGAGTTTTACAAGATAGTTTTTCAATTTGAGATGTGTGGTAAGTCATTATCAAAAGAATCTAAGTTGGAGAAGACGCTCGCTTTTCACTCTTCGTATATATTGTATTGCAGCAGATGTAACGTGGACACAGTTTATACGAAATTTATGATTTGATATATTGTTTTCTTTTAGCTGAGTAGAATAAAAAATACTTAGTGAAAAATCACGAATCTCGTTCTTGTAGTTTCACTCTGGTGCAAGAAGTAAATAAAGCATCGTATTATGGACATGGACATAATCATGGTAAACATGGTTATAATGGAAAAAAACATAAACGCGGAGTCTAAAGGAATAAAAATGCTTGTAACCATCCGAATTACAGAAATATCGGATGCGGAACAAGAAAATAGGAAGGAATTGTCTTTTAATCCTCTTAAAAAATCTGATAAACTCCAAAAAAAATAAAAATGATCAAGTTGTTATCGTTATAGTTGTACATACCTTTGGTGTAAAGCTTGTCGTGCTGCTCCATATCTCTGTGAATATCACATGAAATCTCAAAACAAAAATTGAGATAAATCAGGCAGAAGCCGGTTTTTCCACAAGATCTCATAAATTAGAGATTTCCTACTACTTGATTCACTTTGAGGGCGCTGAGTTCCAGACTATGTATGATCAATTTGTTAGTGGTTTGTTTAATGTAAATTAAAGTTATAATATTATATTCATTTGTATTATTAGTATCATGTTGTTAACTATTTTCAATGATTTTTCTTGTACTGATATTTCTGGTTTTTATATGTATGATGTATATGAATATGTGTAATATACATGTTTTGCCAAATTATTTTGTGCAACTATCTTAATAATCTTATACCTTCTTTATGTTTATGGACTCCAATAGTAATCCCGATGGTGATTTTTTCTTGTTGATAGTGGAACGACAATTCAATATTTCGAAGACTTAGTACTTTGTATCCTTGAAAAGGTTTTAAAGCTAATATTATTACCATTTCAGCTAACCTTATGAAAGGTGTTGGTAAATCTTGTATTTCACTGCCGGTTGGTACCATATTTATTATCAATGATGCTTTAAGTTTCTCCAGATCCTACATGAATCTATTGAATTTGAAAGATATACACCGTAATGGATACCACATTAACACGGTGTGTTAGAGCATTACTTGGTCGAACTCACAAGTGTTGATATATCAAGCTTGATATAAAATTTAGTTGTCAAACTATATCTTGATTTCTAGTCTAAAATTAGTTAAGTCTTGGTCTAAGATAGTGGTATTTGAGAAACCAAACAGTCATCATTTGCGTTATACCGTTTGAAGGCGAAGATCAACCGAAGATTTTGGAGAACTTCCTCAACAAAAGGTAAGTTAAGACTGAACCACCTATTTCTCAAGTTATATTCACTTTTTTATCCTTGAGAAGTTTATTGCATAACTAATTAGACTAGCTTGCATAAATAAGCATTTTGAGTCGAGAACTAATTATTTAGTTTCCCAAAATTTTGAAATACAATGACTAAGCTTAATGAACATTTGTTCATACTTGATCAATTTTAGTGGAGAACAATTTATTTTTCGAAACCAAATCATGATTCAAGTTTATTATTCAAAAATAGATTGGAATAGTGATATGTGTCATTGATGTTATTCGTGAATGTTTCAAATTGACTTAGAGAAATATATAAATATTATATTTAGAATACAAGACAGTGTTATCAGTCTTAGAAACTGAGAAAACTGTTATATGTATGAAGTCGTATTACATGTACTTGTACACGTACCAAAGTATCTATATATTGACTTTAATATTTGTGTGATACGCATATTCGTATGCACATCATGGGAAAATCTGTTTGTTTCGTGATCCGGATAGGTATGCATATTCTCATGCAAACCATATTGGAACTGTGGTAAGGGAACCAGGTTAAAATATTTAAACCGGTATGTGAACCAATATAATTCTATGTTCTATAACCAGTTTAGTACCAAAACCGGTGCGTAGACTGAAAATGTTCTGTGAACTCCGGAACCGTTAAAAGTCTTAAGTTTTCAAACCTATACGTGAACTGAAAAAGTTCTGTCAACTCCGGAACTTAGTGTTGCACCTAAGTTTGCAAACCGGTATGTGAACTAAAAAAGTTATGTCAACTCCGGAACTCGGATTTGTTTATAATTTTGCTAACCGGTTCCCGTACCATGACTCAGCCGATTCACGAACGACTCAAGTATTTGTACTTTGTTTATTTACCAACTATGTCGATCATGATTCAATTGCGATTTAATTGTTTCTATATGAGATAATTTTTATTTGATCAATTCTCTATAAATACACTAGACTTATTTGATCACATGATTGTGACTCAAGATTAATGTGTTTGCGTACATGAAAATGAGTGTTAAGCTTTTAAGTTCAAATCGGCTAGTTTCGGATAACCATGCCGAACATAGTCGTTATACATGGTTAGATTATGGTTTACCTAACCAGAGTGTATATCTTTTTTATGTGAATAAGATTCAAAGTTTTTATCTAACGGTAAATAATGTTTGCTTGGTTCCAAAGTTATCTTAGCTTAAACCTAAATCAACATATGCTTTGAATGTCTATATAAGGGGAACTCTTAGCAACTGGGATCTTTGAATCCTGACACTAATTTTTTGTGTGTCCTAGCTGTATCTAGAGTCGTCTTCTCTTGAAACTCTTTTTAGGGTTTAACGACTATCAAAAAATTCATTGGGTTTCGTGAAGCCAGGTTCAGTTATCTTTTATCTTGATAACTTGAGTATCCTGATCTTATTCGATTGTTGATTTATCACTTGAACAAGATAGATATAAATTACAAAGTTCTCTTCATCTCAAACTTTGTGATTCCGCAAGTTTTATACTTGTGAGGTGAATAATAATCTAGGTTGCAATTCGGGTTGCATAAGTCCGGATTTTGAGGATAGCTAGAATTCTGTCAAATTGCTATCGATTTCCATCACCTGGATCCATTTGATCTGATCATCTATTTCTATCATAAATCAGGAAATCAATTATAGGCTTAATCTGTGGGAGGCAGATTTGTTTTAAAGTCTTCAATTGAGATTGAAGCAACATGCAAAGACCCTGAAGCTCGTCAACGCTATTTGACCAGTCAAGTGACGAATTAGCCGATAATAACTCGATTAGTTTAACAAAAATATTAATTAATAGAAATTAATCTAAGAACGATCTAGATACGAAATTAGTATCGTTAGATAGATCGCGAAAAGTTACGCGGAATGGACTGCTCGAGCGTGTCATTCGGACACCGAACAAAAAGATATCATCAGAGTAACACGAAGGGAATAATGATCATTTATCCTATTAACCATTTGGGTGCCCTTATCATTTGGTCGAGTGCCTTTAACATTTTGGTTGGCCTTATCTTCACCTAAACCCGATCGAATTATTCATTCTTCTTCTTTCTTCCTCTTTCTTTTTTTATCTTCTGTTTCTCTTCTGTTCTTCTTCACCGAGTTTCTGTAAGAGTTTGAGTAAGAATTGATTGAGGAAAACCAACTGGTAGGACTGATAGAAGATTGAGAAGATGGTATGGTCGTTAATTGTGAAGCAGAATAACTGGGGTTTGAATCAGAGAGTCGGAATTAGGGTTTGTAGTTTCGATTGATCTTCTGAAGTTTTAGAAGATGAATTAAGGATCTAATGTTGATGAAGAATCATGGGTAGAGGTTCAATTGAAGTTCTGAAATTGTCTTGGAGACGAACTGAGAACTAGGGTTTCTGAATCGAATTTAGAAATTCGATTAAAGATGAGTTAGAAGATGAATTTGATGTTTTAGGAAGGTGATTAGAGATGGGTATTGAGGTATTAAACGAATTAGAGTTATGGTTGAAGTTAAAATTATGATATGGAGTTTTTCTATGAAGCTTCAATGAATTAGGGTTTCAGGCTCAAACTGATGGAACATATAGTGATTGTAGAAATAAAAGAGGGGTATCCATAGCTTATTGGAATTGAACTGAATTAGCAGAGAAGACCGTCTAGCCGTATGAGATTTGGATTTCACCTGAGGTAATCTTTGCTTCTTAAATTGAATTGAGTTACAATTAAAAAGATGTGCAGTCAAATTTTTGAAAGATAGTTTGAACAGAGTTCTGAGATTATTGTTAGTCAAGTTAAATTATAAGTGGTGATGGATTGGAATGGCAGTGTGTTTGATATTTAGGGGATATGAATTGTTTAGGTTTGTTTTTGATGAACTGATGTTATTGAATCATAGAGGATGAAAAGAATGAATGGGTATAGATTTGAATTGTTGGGGGTGGTCACATAATGTTATTGCAGGGAGTGTATGGAGTTAAAGTGTGGAATGTGTTTAGAATTGGAGATGAATTATTGTTGCAAATGGAGTGGAGTTCCATAGTGGTATTTGATGTAGCTATTGGTGATGTTTATGAGTGCATGGAAGGGGATTGTGGTCTGTTGTTGAACTGGTAATGCTTATGAAGCTCAGAATTTAGTGGATATGGAATTGAGCTGTGTTGGTTGTAGTGAGAGCAAGGAAATGGTGTTGGTGGTATTGTTTGTGTAATGGGTTGGTTGTGGCTGGATAGGGGAATTGGAATTAGTAATGGAACTGAGTTTGAGAAGATGGATTGGTTGAATCTACAGGGAACTGAATGTGCAGATGCAGAGTGTGGCAGAGATGTATGAAGTGTAATTGGAACTGAAGTGGTAATGTATGGATGAGAGAATAGTGCCAATGGGATAGTGAATGAAGCTGTAGTTGTAAAGCTGGGTTTGTGATTATATTACAAGGAATGGGTTCATATTGAGGTGATGCGGTGGATTGAAGTGGATTTATGAAGTTGATGATGGATTGTGGAGTTCAGGTTTAAGTGGTGGTGATTCAGTTTAGTAGTTGTGTTGTTTAAGTCGACTTAGAAGTTGCTTAAAGCTGCAATTGCAGGTAGACATAGTCTTTGTTTGTAATTTGAATTTGAAGTTTGTTTACTGTATTTGAATTGAAGTTTCTTTGTTAATCAAAGAAGTTGAGTTGAGAATATAAGAATTAGAGTTGAACTTGGTCTGCAATAGAAGTATGCCTATTAGTCATCCCAGTCAGATGTCGACTAGTTTAGTTTAGCTGACTCAGTTTTCTGACTGAGTTGTATAGGTGTTGGCTCACTGAGTTTATCTTTCTTGACTGAGTTGACTCTTTTGACTAGAATTGACCCCGACTTGACTCAGTTGATCTGACCTTGACCAGTTGACTTGACCTTGACCCTTTGATTGACGTTGACTGTCAGTGACCGTCCGTTGACCACGTTGACCGTTTGTTGACCCAAATGGACCGGGCCTTAGATTAAGAGAATGGATTCATGGGCTTGGGCTTAGGATTAGTTATCATATCTCAATGAATTGGACCACTTATGGTCCGAATTAGATTTTGGTTCCTTCTACAAAGTTGTAGATATTCATAAGACTTATTTAATGGGCTTAGAACCGTTAGATAGACTCGTATGATTCTTGTGTAAGCCATTTTGGAAAGATTCTTAGAGTTCTTGTGTGATTAACAGTTAGACTATATTAAAAACGATCGATTCAAAGGATGAACCAGTGGATCGTGGATCTCGAAGTAGGCATGGCTTGTCATCGAAAGAGGTGGGAATTCACTTTTAACTCTTTTTGTGACCATTGATGTTTTCTTTTACAAAGATTTATGTTTAACAAACTCATGCACTGTCTGGTTGTTATTTTCGTGTATTGTTTACTTTAAATTCCGAAAGTTCTGTTGATTTCTTTTAATCTTTCCATTGCTTGGAAAGGATCTTTAATGCTTTGTTCGTATTTATGAATTGTTATGGAAAATAAGAATTTCCGTATGTAGTATATAGGATAAGCTCCTTCATTTATACTTTTATGCACATTTGGGTGTGTAATTTCCACCCAGAATATCTAGGTGTGTAATTGTCACCAATATATCGGTGTGTAAATGTCACCATAGAAATAATGGTTGGTGTGTAATTGTCACCAATCCGGTGTGTAAATGTCACCACAGAAAGAAAAGAAGGAGTTAGTTCCATATACATGTTGCTTAGTTCAGTGATTTGGTTTTTTGTTAATATTTGGGAAAACATGGATTGTTTTCCAAATCATGCCGATGTTTACTTAAAAGTTATATGTTTATTTCCACTGGGCACCCTTTTAGGGATGATGTGCTCACTCATTCCCACTTTCAGTTTCAGAGACAGATCAAGATGTGCACGTGGCGATGAAAGCTTCGAGGATTTTAATTACATAGCTTCCGCTATATTTTTGATTTGTGTTTATATTCTATTTGCAAACCAAAATACTATTGTATATGTATCATTTGATATGAGTTCTTGTATTTATATATTTCAGAGCGGGGTTAGTTTTCGGGTTAAGTTTCGTAGCTGATTTCTTAATTGAATGTTTAAGTAAATGATTTAGATTCTTAGTGCCTCTTTATTTAGTTAATCTCTTGGATTAGTCAGCTGCTAGCTTTGGGGACGCCACACAACACTTAGTTGGTATGACGTCATCTAGGTGAATCAATTGCGCAGAGTCCTGTTGGGATTCAAAAGGCGTAAGTAGCGCGATTGTACCTTAATCAGTGGATTTCCTTTTCGGGCTCAACTACATTCCAAACTGAAGTTAATTTTTAGTAGGATAGTGTCTGTAGCGGCTTAATACAGTTTAGTGTTCAATTTGGACTATGACCTGGGGTTTTTCTGCATTTGCGGTTTCTACGTTAACAAAATTTCTGGTGTCTGTGTTATTTCTTTTTCCGCATTATATGGTTTATCTTTATAATTGAAATATCACAGGTTGTGCATTGAACAATCACAATAGATATGTCTGACCTAGTTTGTTGGATATGACTTGATTGATCCTTGGATATTGGTTTTAATTTGGTATCGTTTAAGAACTCTCTTTGAGATTAGGTTCACCGCGGATTCAATTATGTAAATGTTCTAATCACAAGAGAGATATAGATATAATTCTAGACACTTTATTTGATTGAGTTTTTACTCCCGGCGTTGTGTTGAGTTTGTCCATACAGATTTCTTACGAAAACGTTGGTGGTGTATATTGGTATGCCTAGTGTTTTCACGGTGGATGAGAATAATGAGGAGTACTTGTATATTACGTTGACTAATGAAATTAATGTAAATGAGAAGCTTAAAGTTCTCGCTTTCGGATTATACCATACAACAAAAAGCTAGATCTTGTTAGGCCACGGTTCAGAAATTTTATGACCCAAATATGTTTATTTCGTGGCACAATCGACTTGGACACCCAGGTTATACTATGATGAGTACAATTTTTTCAAGAACTATCATGGACAACCTTTACATAAACTTATGTTTAACAACGAACTTGGTTGTACAACTTGTTCATGAAACTGATTACGTAACCATCAATTTATAAAATTTGTTATGGAATCACCCGTTTTATTACACATAATTCAAAGTGATAGTCCTACATATATTCCTATGGAGGACCCTTTCGGTCATTTATGGTTCTGATTTTTTTCTTATTAAACCATGGTTTCAGCTTCAAAACCAGGGTCGTTGTAATTAAACTTCTAATGCCCATATTGATTTTTCATATAAGTACTTGCGAGTACTGACTTTTGAGTTTGGGAGCTATTCAATTTTCCTGTTATTAAACCATGGTCTCACTTTCAAAATCAGTATACACTCGGTCTCTTCTCCATTGGCACTTTAAGATCATGGAGTCTCATTTAAAATGAACATAAAAATGCCACTTATTGCACCTCTTGGTTATATTTTTCGTTTGTTGGTTAGTTGTATAAGTGGTGTACTTCTTTGGCATGCAGGGCACGGTTCCTTGCAAACTTGACAAGCATCTAATGAAGCTATAAAAAAACTTGATGCTAGATTTATCCATGCCGCTCTTGAAAGCAATCACTTTAAATTCCTTGCGGATATAAGGTACGATGGTTTTGTTTTACGTATAATTTATTTATTGCAACATTGGCTACATATAAGTTGCCATATGTATATAATAAGTGGTATTTGCATTGATAGGAGAAAATGCTTTAGTTAATATGCTTCTTGATTTATATAGTAACAATTTAAATGATATAAACTCTTGACATGGCTTCATTAACATTTATTAAAATGTGCAGTTTTAGCATTATATTATGCAATTCACTAGAAAGATGCACTGATTTTCTTTCACTAGCGGTGCTAAATAGAAGCTACTACATTGTGAATAAGTGTTTGACATGTGCACTATGAATTGCTTTTTTATGTTTATGGTCACTCCAAATAAAACCCACTTTCCATTTCATTTTCACTGTGAGTTTGATACTCCGAACCTTTTTTCGAGTTTAACGGAACCCATTAGTCAAATTATGCATCTAAAAAAAGTGCCTAAAACTCTAATCCAATGTCTTTAGGCTTTAGCACTTTTAGGTTGCCCCTGTAATAAATGTCAGTACCCAAATAAAAAGTCTTCCTTATTTAAACCATTGGGTTCCTAAATAGTTATGCATGGTGCTAGAAGTGTCTACACATCGAGTCTACTCATCTTGTTTTTGTACGTGTGTGTTTAGTTTTGTAAACGAAAAAGCAATTTTTTTCCCATTAAATCTGTTACTGGACAAGTAGAAAGGAGAAGTTGATCTTGTATGTTGTGGGGAATTTCTATGGAAGTCAATTTATAGGTGTAGGGTTGGTTTTGAGCTCCAGCGAGTAGTGATTCTAAGTTCGAGGATTATCGTTTGTTTAATAACAGGGCATCATGTCAGGCGTTAATTTTCACCCCACCTACGGGTGGCAATCGGAAGATCATTTGTTCGATAATAGTGGATGGTATCCGATTCCCCTGGCAAGAGATGTGTAATCCTCACAGTAAAAAAAATGAGAATCATGTGTAGGATCCGATGACCCTTGGAGCGTAAAAACCAATGTCCGCCTGCCTATAAAGCATTTTAGGATAAATTAGTGAGCATTTTCCTGGAAAAATCAAATTGGTTTGATTAATGTAGAAATCCGGTTTCTTGAGTGGCATACCAGAAAGTCGGAACTCGCCAAGCGGGTCGGCATGCATGTAGTAGCATGTCACCAATTAGAAGTTGGACTATTTTGATATTTCTTTAGTTTTATTGCCGTTGTGTTCACATGCTTAGAAAAATCAAAAGATTAAGAAGACAGATAAAGATTGAGCATTTCTCCTAAACCATTCTTTGTTTTTTTTGAAATTTAGTTTTAGAACATTGGAAAAAGATTTTTAGAGATTGTGAATTTTGTTTTTTTAATTTAAAGTTCGAAATTGAAGATTTTTGTTCTAATTGTCAATATTTTAAGACATCAGAAAATGTTAGTGGGGGTTGACAGATGAACTAATTTCTCCATTTCCACCACTCAATGGAGTAGGTAAATGAGTAAAATGAAGGGGTAAACTCTCAAATCTGAAAGTTTATCCATCCTGTTTCAAGTTGAGCCAAGCATCTTAACTTGTGACGATCGCATTAATCTGGGGCATTCGTCCTAGATTGAACTGATGCTCGTCCCAAATTGAGTCGTTCCTCCTACATAAACTGAGTATATTATTTTAATAATATAAAGTTGGCTACAGAGTTAATTATAAAATTATTCACTATACAATATAACTTCTATAAAATAATAAATTTGGGACAAAGAAAAATTATTGTTTTAAATGAATATTATACTAGCGATAGTATAATGAATTATTATTTTATAAGTAAATATTGATAAAATAATGATTATTAATATATTATTATTTTAAAAATATTTTCTAGCTTGGAGTTTGAATATTTAAGTACAATATCGACTAATTTTGTAAAAATATTATATTATTCACTAGTTGCATTAGAAATACAGGCACTTCAAGTATCAATCACTCTTTAACACTACTTTTTGTTGCAATACCACAACCAAACTCCAGATCTTTTGACAGCACTACGAGTATTATTGATGAAATACAACTTGAATTGAATTTTAAAGAAAAATAAACTAATACTAAATTATATATCTTGGGAGCACACTATTAAAACAAAAAATGTCGAAAAAGTTTAATATGTATGAAATTTATTTTTATTTTTAGCATTGTCCTATTATTTTTATTCTTCTTTATTATTTTACTAGTGGATTGCCCGTGCCATAATGGCACGGGACGGTAGGGGTGCTGGTGCTATGGCTAATACCTTCGTTGGTGTACCGGGCGATATTCACCTTTTTTTTTTTTTTTTTCTGTAACTCGTTAGTCATTCTAATCGCACCAGGAATACCATAATGACACGGAATTGGATTCTTGTTCTTATGTAACTCATTTGTTGTTTTTTTAGCATTTTTTTGGTAGTTAAATAACAATTTTGTTTTGGTTTTGCTTTTTAGTTTAGGGATTATTCAAATAATTTTTGTTTGTGGAGCAAACCAAAACTGATCATGAAAATGGTAAAAGTGCAAACAAAAAACTGTTCAGGTAGATGGTATGATGATTTCAATAATATGAATTTCCATCAATTAGCTACAACATAGCAATTTATGTTTTCTCATTTCACATTCATTTGTGTAATTAAAATAAGAGAGAACCACAAATCTAGACACCTACTTTTATCTAGTCTTCAAGATCCACAGTAAAATTCGATGAAATAAGTTCAGTGTTGTTATTCGATTCGATTTTGAGTGGGACAGCTTCTCCAGAAATCCGATGAGAAAAGAACTACAAATCATACTCCTGCTGCGACCAATTAACCTTGTGTGGTCTGCTCTTGTGATTTCGGGCGCCTGACCATTGTAGTTAAATTGCCTGGGATTGCTAGCTTATTCGCCCAAAAGATGACACTTCTGGTTCCATCTGCGGCGAACAAAATTAGTAACTGCTGCGTGGTACAACAACATTTTTTAGACGTTTGTACTGTGTGGTTACGCATATATAGCTGCGAGTGACTTCTTAAAGAGGTTGACCTAAATTAATGGGGTGATGGTATTTTCTATAATAAGGTTGCCGTAGTTAATAGTCTTTATGTAGCATGCTACAATTTGTTCTTATAGAAACTTTCCAGTTGCATCTGCAATTGTACTCCATTAATTACTAACCAAGATATTAAGTTAGTACTATGCCGTGCATATCCATTGCAGATAGGGAGATTTTTTGGAATATAAAGTAATACATGCACTTAGACCGCACCACTCACATGACCACCCAACTCATAAAGTACAACAGCAAAAATGTACACCATTTAGTATTGGGTAGTATCAAGTATCAACAACCCACTTGTGATGCTAATACTGCCCACAGTAAGATTCTAATATCCGTGGCGAGAACATATGTCACCTCATCTAAGAGAACTGAGGTTATCACTAAGTTATCCAAACAACTATAGAGAAAGAAGTACCTGCATTTTTGGTTCAAAGCTGATCAAAGGTGAAATATATGGGGAACCATTCCCAAGAAGCAAAGAATTTGACTCGCCCTTAAATGTTATTTTCATTAAGCTTAATCTGGGATACCGATTAACGGTGCACATAAGGGATTCACAATATCACGGCCAATTATCTACCTACATTATCATCTAGTAAATTACAATCTGCAAACTTATATTGATTTCCAAAGTGTAAAAAAGCATCAAAAATTCAGTTTATGTGCAAGTCAGGATTGATAATAAAAATTTCCGAAGGCTCATTGTCAATTAAAAGAAAAACATAAATCTATTCACAATCTTGTATCAATACTCATCGATAAAAAAAAAATAGTGAAAAGAAAGATAATGAGAAATTACCAATAATGGAACACAATTCATATAAGTATAGGAAAGAAGGCTTACAGGAAAGGTGATCAATTGGTGTTCCGCTTGCATGAACTCATAAATAGCACCTTCATTAAGTCATCAGTAACAACATTAGATTGCCTATTTACACTACTAAATTCTAGTGTTAAAGGAAATAAACCCATTGAAAAGAATAATACCACATATTATCCTCCTCCACAATTGTACATTCTTCTTCTTCCTCTGCACACCAGCTACAAAAGTCTTCTTCCTATTAATATAAGAAATTAATTTCTGCTAATAACTGAAATTTAAACCCTAATTGAAGCTCAGTTGAATCAATTGAATGAAATACTGATTCTACATCAACTGAAACAATTAACCTTAAAACTAAATAACTCAATCTCAATTGAACCCAAATCAAAGCACAACTGAAACCCTAACTGAACCACAAAAATCAAAATTCCCTGACTGAATTCGTGTAGATGATCGAATGAATGAATTCTAATAAAGAAGCAAACCAAGTTCAATTGCGTGCAACCCTGTTCTACGAAAATGAAATCCAAGAATTTGACCTCAAAATTTTATTCTCTAGAAACTTTTGTAAGTGATGATGATTGAATAAGAAAGATGTATGATGATTTTGGGAGATTATTCTCTGGAAAAGGTGGTAGGTGATGATGATTTGATTTTGGTTTATAGAATTCGATTTGAATTTGAGTATTGATTTCATTTGAGTAATAGAGATAGATCTCTGCCCTTGAGTTGGTTTTGAGTAAAGATTGTTCGAAACCTAGGGAGAAAGAAGAGATGAAGATGAATAAGGAAGAGATTTCGATGGAGAAGAAAGGAATCGAGGGACAAAATACCGAATGGGAACTGGTTTTCTGCTCTGAAAGTGAAAACACAGAGAATGAAAGGATTATTAATTTTGCCCCTAGGTTTGAACAAAATTACGCCAGTTTCAGCGTAGATAGAAAACGCGGAAGGGTATTTTAAGTCACTTATGCCCTTGCGTTTGTAATTATTTACGTATGTTTATTTGGTACTTAAAAACACGGAAGGGCTTGTTTGTCATTTCATCGTTGACGAAAATGTTTGGTTACACCAAACAAACCATTTTGTTTCATATTATAGAAATATTATATGAGACCCATTAATGTTTAATATGTATAAAATTTATTTTTATTTTTCAAGTAGCATTGTCCCATTATTTTTATTTTTCCCTATAATTTTATATATTATATGGGACTCATTAATGTTTAAAGAAACTCTTAAAAAGTACTTATTTTATGATTATCAAATTTATTATTTTAGTACTAAAACCCAAGTTAGGACTAATTTTTTTTATTCTAACGATGACATTATATTATCGAGTATTATTTTAAACACGTTATACGGTATACAAATCTTAAAATTATCTGATTTTATAATAGGTCCATAAAATATAAAAAATTAATAAAGGGACCCATTTGTTTGTTACTGCTACGGAGAATTGAGTATCCGATCCACATTTTTTTGAAGCATGTATTATATAAAAGGAACTAAATTGTTATTACACGCGTGGGAATGTGATTTTCATAGAGCCATTTAAGAGAATCTGGATAAGAAAAGGCGGGTTTGTCTGATCCCATATTGTGGTTGAGTAGTTTTTCGCTTGGCTACCGGTTGCCGCATAGTTTGCTAGACCGTCTGTTGTTTGGTTTCCTTCTCCATAATTGTGTTGAATAGCGCAAAAAGGAATTTATCTCATTCTTTGTTTAATTTCTGCAATCATTTTTGAAATATGCCAAGGAGTTTCCGTTGGGGTTTTGATAAAGCATATGAGATTCTCAGAGTCCGTCACAAATAACACTTTAGTCCATTGTCTTTTCGTCGATGTTTTGGTTGCTATCACGACTGCCCATGTCTCTATAATTAGAACAGTAGTTAATCCTAGAGATTGTGCAAGAGCCATCACAGTTTCCGCATTCGAATCCCTGTTAATGAACCCTGCTCCCTCCATATTTGGTGGTCCTTAACAGCCCCATCGGGGTTTATTTTGATCCAATCTTTATCCTATCCACATGTAAATAGAAAATATTATAAGACCCCACCCCCACCACCACCCCGGAAATAAGACCATCCGTTAGATGAACTAGTGGAGTCGTTTCATTGGATGTTGAGTTAAGCACAATCTTCCATGCATTGAACCTGAAACTAATGGGGCCAAATGCCATGGATCTCATCCACTGCTCAGTCTTGCTGGTAATTGCTGCCTCCGTTTCAAAATAATAGGCAGATTGTGCGTAAAGTTACACGCAAACCTGTCTATTTTTTAGAGACGAACGTAGTGATAATTAAAGTCCTCTGATAGTTAAATAACAACCAATCATTGCATTGGGAAAGTGCAAAACCAATTAAAAAAATAAGAGAGATGATGTGACTTGCATTGAAGAATGCAAAACTTCACTCTTAATAAGAGAAATGGTGTAAATTCTATGTTAATTTTGCATTCTTCAATGCAAGTCACACTATCTCTCTTGTTTTTTTAATTGGTTTTGCATTTTCTTAATGCAATGATTGGGTGTTATCTTGTGCATGGGTGCACAAGTTAACAAAACCCATCACAAATTCACAATACATTGGCATCCTACATCCACCCAACTAAATAATGGAGACTAAGTGGAGACTAAGGAAAGTCTTGGTCACATCTTAGTCCCACATTGCTTACTACTTCCTTATGATCCTAATATATAAGGTGTGGAGCCACTCCACTCATTGCCAATTGGTTTTGAGTTGGAAGCCCACATACTTCTATCATGGTATCAGAGCTAGGCCCTGTATTGCGACATAAGACCCGTGTAAGACCTGGAAGAGCTACAAAGGCAGGGCAGCCAAACGGACAACCATGTAGGGATCCACGTTGTAAAGGCCTCAAGAGCCCTACACGTGGAGGGGGCATAATGGAGACTAAGTGGAGACTAAGGAAAGTCTTAGTCACATCTTAGTCCCACATTGCTTACTACCTCCTTATGATCCTAATATATAAGGTGTGGAGCCACTCCACTCATTGACAATTGGTTTTGAGTTGGAAGCCCACATACTTCTTGTTGGAAAATTTGGGTAAAAACAGAGGATGATAACACTAAAAGAAATTGTTGTTGTACTCAAAAGCTTTCAAGGCTCGGGTGATTTCTTTTAGACGATTATTTCTACCCTCCCAATATAAATTGGCGATTGCAACAGGTATGCGAAATAATGCCTTCAGGATACAATGAAAGCCCTACAACAGGAAATTGGATTCAAGGTTTGCACCCCTTGACCCAACCAAGAACACATGAGAGAGATTTCTGATGATGCTTTAGATGGAGAGAAAACAGGTTGAATTCATGCTTGAATGGGAGAATTCCTTCACTACTTATAGGGTTATTCATGCCTATTGGAGATGCCTCTTCACTTCCAAAAGACACATAAGGTGTCTGTTGGGAATGGTTGTGTCCTTTATGAACCATCACACCTATTAGAGGTGTCCCTTCATCTCCAACTAACATCCATTGTGTTTATCCAACACAGAACACTTCCCCATCATAGTGACAAACCAAAAACGAAAACAGTTTTATTTTCTAAGTTATTGAAAATATCCAACAATCTCCCCCTATTTTCAAAAACCAAAAACATAAAATAAAATAAAACTTATAAAACCTAGAGTGGCGCATCACTCAAGTGATCGCCTCGTGCCCGAGTGGGATCAAGCCAACGTAGTTCAAGCACAATTGGGACTAAGCATCATCGCTGAAATCAATACATAAATGATAGGTACCTTCTGGGTTTGAACCTTCACTTAGTGTAAGAAACTCAAAGCCTTATCGAGATTCTATGGTGAAACCAGTCTTGAACCAAGTATCCCTTATGATAAAACCTGAGTCTCCACACATATTGATTCCATAAATCATGTGTTTTGTAGCCAAGCACTATAAAGGCCTTGTGCTTATATCCTTATTCATGAGTCTTCTTTAGAGAACGGTCTTCTTCTCTTAGGAAACGGCCCACATTTCCATACTCATATAGGTAAGTCTCGAAGGTGTTTCTGCGAGACACCTTTTACTAATCACAGACTCATTAAGGATTTACATCCATCCTATTTTCTTGCAGAAAAACCAGCACTAACTTGAAATGGGAAGTTTTATGTTAGTGCTCCATAATCTACAGCCATAACTTGTTGGTACCACATTGAACCTTGTTTATCTTTTTCAAAACATAGGTTGGGTTTCTGCTATGGGAGATCAACCTTCCTTCACAGACCTTAGTCCCATTTCTATATACTTCATTGAAATTAATTCCCTTGGGAGACTCTTCATAAGTAGGTCTACCAAGCTTTTCTCCGATTCAATGGTTAACTGCAATTACTCCTTTCTTGAGTAATTGACTTACCGTTCCTTGTCTAAGACTTGTATGTCTTGACTTTTCATTATAAGTCTTGTTAAAGACGTTATAGATCATATCCTGATTCACAATTAATCAAGACCTCCTGAGATGGCTTCTTCCAAAATAGGATCTCTACAAGTTATGTGTTAAGCCATTTCTTCTCATTAATTGCATCTACTAATGCAATCAATTCTGAAAACATTACTAAAAATGTTCCTCTTTGATTTTACAAAATAATTGTAACTTCTCTAGTGATCCTAATTAACATTTACGGTTAATTCACAAGAAGTCATTATAGACTTGCATACACTAGAGGCATAGAAAATTTGTAGGCAACTTACTTGCTATTTCAACAAGCACATTATTAGGATGAGTAACTCCTCTACTCATGCCCAATCCTCTACAAATTTATACCCAAAAACATAGACAATGTCTATTTAACATTTTACATTATGTAATGCAAATGTTCATAATTTATGCATCGGTAATATCATAACATCGCTGGATATTTGGTCGGCCCCGCCCAATCTTCCAATATGTTACATATTCACCGGTATTCCACTTTCTTTTCGATGTCATTTAAGACATGCCAATTTCCATATTTTGGAACCTATATAATTCTTATAGCAAGAATTATGTTCATGCCATACCATTGTTGTCTCAACAATTATGACGATTTTGGTTTTAAAATAATCCACCAACTAGAAAATTTTATACGACATTTTCGTATAAATTCTCCCCCTATTTCATGATAATTCTCAAATGCCAAAATGAAACTCAATATCATGAAATACCATTTGTGTCAAACATGTACCCCATAATTTCTAAATAGAAATTAAAACTTCAAATCCAATATACCAGTACGGGTACCATTATTATGGATCTGGATTTCCTTTACAGATAGCAAACTAGCCATCACATGTACCAGTAATCGACCCATCTAATGACGGGCCCTATTTGCAACTTCGGTTGATACAGTAATATAGGATGTTACCAACCCATTAAGGTTAACCAGGCTAGCCATTAGCATTTAACTGATATACCATTCGTCCATTTTAGATGCCAGTACTCATCATAATAAGATAAATATTTTGAGATTCATTAATGGTAGATCCTTTACTTATCCCATCAAACACACTGCATCCTTGTACGGCTTCAAACACAGACGTAACTAAAATTACCGATCATGGAATCTAATTCCAATCCATGGTTCTTTCCCAGAGATCGACTATATGCCTGTTGATTTCTCACCCTTCGAAAAATTCAAGATTGAACTTTCAAAATTGATGTAATCATCACACTTTAGATGATCATGCATCATATGCATTTTGATTCAGCCAACCATCGGTTCCTGAACCAAGTATCTTCTTTAAATGGCAAACAAAGTACTATCACCAGTGTTTGAAAATACACTTTGCTGTTGAATCTTTCAAAGCAATTTCAGTTTCAAACCGAGTTATGAACAGGCAAGTAATGTGTCTTTTGAAGAAGATCACGTCCCTTCGTTATCTAACTTCCAGGGGTTGAAACGGTTAACCAATACCACACAAATTTATTGGTAAAATTAATGTTCTTGATCAAAAAACAAAAATTTCAAAACATTTCTGGAAACGATATTCTATTTTAATTTCCCACCAACAAAGTTATACTGATCAAAAACAAAGTCATCTTGATTCATTCACATGCAAATTGAATTGACAAGCATCAATATAGCATACGAATCATGCATGCATCAATTAAAATAGAATAAACTAATCATCAACATGCATTGGACATGATTTGCCATGCTAAAGTTTTGACGTTGGTGCCTGCATACAAGAGTCATGGCGAAAAAAATGTACCTACTTCACCAAATAATATTAACAGGCACGAAAATAAAAAAATTGTAACGAAGGCCATCTACTACAATTAGCACGCATGGTCCATAAAAAAAAATATTTTGAACTTGGACATTTATTCAAACATCTAGTATGCATATCCAACTCATATTGATCATCATAAGTATCAATAATTATGACTCATGCACTCACTAAAAGAATCAATATTTATGCATTTTCAGTAAGTTAAGAATATGGCATCTCATGACATGATATCACACAAAAAATGACATGGAGTACTTATCTGATTCCATCGACATTTCCTTGTCTTTCTCATCTCATCTTTACATGAAGTCAACAAACTACACACCAATTTAATAGCCTTCCGTCATGAATCGTAGCGAACAGATTTCATCAAAGATCTTTCTTCAAAAATTCAACGACAACTGATCATTGATATGTTGTTGGTCTTTATATAAGGCCCAATTTCTGGAATACGGTAAAAGCCCAAATGGTACAAGTCTACGCCTCTAAAGTATCCAGCGTACTATTACAGAAGAAACTCTCCATTATTTCTTCACGACTCTTCCAGGGAGACGTCCATATATTTTAGAAATGTTCCATCCTCCATTGTCAGAAAATAATCGTCTAAAACTGTTGGAAAATTTGGGTAAAAACAGAGGATGATAACACTAAAAGAAATTGTTGTTGTACTCAAAAGCTTTCAAGGCTCGGGTGATTTCTTTTAGACGATTATTTCTACCCTCCCAATATAAATTGGCGATTGCAACAGTTATGCGAAATAATGCCTTCGAGGATACAATGAAAGCCCTACAACAGAAATTGGATTCAAGGTTTGCACCCCTTGACCCAACCAAGAACACATGAGAGAGATTTCGATGATGCTTTAGATGGAGAGAAAACAAAGTTGAATTCATGCTTGAATGGGAGAATTCCTTCACTACTTATAGGGTTATTCATGCCTATTGGAGATGCCTCTTCACTTCCAAAAGACACATAAGGTGTCTGTTGGGAATGGTTGTGTCCTTTATGAACCATCACACCTATTAGAGGTGTCCCTTCATCTCCAACTAACATCCATTGTGTTTATCCAACACAGAACACTTCCCCATCATAGTGACAAACCAAAAACGAAAACAGTTTTATTTTCTAAGTTATTAAAAATATCCAACACTTCTATCACTAACTGACTGATAAAAAAAGTTTACAAAATCCAACAAAGCTTTGTCGGATATGAATGCCCTCCTCTACCATCCATATCCGTAAACATACGTCGGCACCCATTAGGCAACAAACCCTATGCTTTGTTAATTTTCTCCGCAATCAGATTGGATATTTCCAGACGAGCATTGTAGACATATTTCCAAATGTGTTTGGACCGTTTGATGAACAATTTGGTACTTTGTTAAGGATTTGCGTGATTCTCAGACGTTGTTTTTGTTTGTCTCCCTTTTTCTTTTGCTTTTGGCTCCTTGGAAATGATGATCAAACCAAAAAAACTGAAACTCTCGTCTCTATCTTCTTTACTCACCTCCACTCCTCACCGCCTCATTTCGGTCCTATGTATTCTATACACATCGACTTTTGTTCTCCAGAAATATCCTGTTGCTTGTTTTTTTATCTACATTCACAGTTACCACCCTGCTAAGAAAACAAAACTTGGGTCTGTCTATTATTTCTCGGATTACTAAACTATATCATAAGAGAAACGTCACAGACACAAACTTCCGTATAAAACGTGATCGTTTATTTAGATCTCTTTTCGATAGGTGTGGGTTTCCTCCACGTGTCAAAATATATAGAGCTAATGGTTTAACTCATATTCCACTTGGCATTGTTGTAGCAGTAGTTCGTTACCACGTGTATGTTTCATCTTTTTCAATTTTGCTATTTTAGAACATTAACTCATGGGACCTTGTTTCAAGTTCGTTTAAAACCTAACTTCCTCACTACAAAATTTTCTTCCTCTTCCATTTTACTTAGCTCTTTATACTTGGTTTCTGGCTCTAGAAGTTTATCCACACGTGTCTATGGAAATGGAAGGATCAAGATCGTGTCCGTTTCATCATTGTTTTGAGAATTGGATCAACCTACAAGAGAAAGATTTGAACGAGTTAAATCAAGTAGCAAAAGAAGATAGAAGAAATGATGAGAAACTACAAACCATTGCTGAAAAAAACATAAAACAGTTTCAAGAGTATCATGAGAAGAGAATTCTATTAGTCAAAGAAGATCCAGCTTCATCATTCTCACCAACTTGGACAACACCATTTGAGAACTCGTTCCTATGGATTGCTGGTTGTAGACCAACTCTAGCCATTCAACTCGTTTATACACTATGTGGGACTGAGTTAGAAGCTCACCTAGAGGAGTTTTTACAAGGTATAAGAAGAGGAAACTTGGGTGAACTTTCATCCGTTCAATTAGGTTTAGTTAATGAACTTCATTGTAAAACAGTGAAAGAAGAAGAAATGATATCCAACCGATTGGAACTATTACAAGAAGATATTGGTGAACAACAACTTGCATCGTTGATTAACACTTCAAATGATTGTGAAACTAATGCGAAGGTAATGAATAAAGCAATCGATGATCACGCGGCGGAGTTGGCGAGTATTTGGGAAGAAGCCGATAGATTAAGATTGGAGACAGTGAAGGAACTGATACACATATTGACGCCTTTACAAGCTGTTGATTTTCTTGTTGCTGCCAAGAAACTTTATCTGTCAATGCATGAATGGGGTCGAACAAGAAGAGACAGTAATCCTCAACATTTTGTCAGTAATCCTCATGAATCTTGATCTCAGCTAGAATATAATTAATTAAGGTAATGTTATAATTAATTACAATTAGATTTTTTTTTTTGTAACTTTTTATTATAATTCTAGCATAGTTTTCTGGGGATATTTTGGTTTGTTTTTTCTTATAACTTTTTATTATAATTCTAGCGTAGTTTTTTTGGGGTGGGTTTTATAGTTTTGAATCTTTTATGATAATGATAGTTTAGATTTGCACCTTGTTTAACATAAGTGATTAAACAGCTGATGGGGTCTTTAATAAGATACTATTGGAGATAAAAAAAAGCCTTTATCACTAATTTAATTTCTTTCAGCGAGTAATTAGTATAAGATTCTTTATTTTTATTTGGTTATTTTTTAAAGATTTTTTTTCTCCTTTAAATTTGTTTGCGCCATTGATTGTATGAAAAATGGCCGACTTTGAGCATGGGAGGATTCCAAAGTGACGTTGAGACTTGAGAAGCCAGTTAACCTAGGATCTTATCGTTCTATGTTACTCCACTCGGGAGACTTCACCAAGGTTTAAGTCACATAAATCAGCAGAGTCGATTATTTTTGCAATGACCATTAACCGCTATGAATATCCACTTTCCAATTTTACTGTCGCTGACCAAGCCTCGGAATCAGGACCTATTTACCTGCCCGAGGCCTGAGTCTCCGCCAACTGCCATTCGGGCTAAGAGCGCGCGAAAATGCTAGAAAAACCCCCCAAAAGTTGACACCAAAAATTTAACCCCAATGTATTAAGTTTCTGTTGGCTCATTTTTAAAGCGGATTTCCTGTTTTTTTTCCTCCTGTTTTTTTTCCTGTGGGATAGAATGTGGAAGAAATCTAAGGTTGATATATAGGGTTAAAAATTTGGTATAAAGCCCGGGTCTCCCTGGCAGCTTCGTAGAGCGCGAGTAGCAAAGCTGCGGCATCTGTTATGTTGCTACACAGCCGGGACAATTGGGTTAGCCCAGGCATGGGACAAGTGGTAAATTAGCATGGGCTATTTTTGTGTGCAGCCACGGATGGACGCCACATCACCTCCTCTCTACCTTTTCTCCTGTCCCATATCTGGATCATGTTTTTTGTCTTTAATTTTGTCCCAGTTTTCGTGTTTTCGGTTCTTGGGAGGGGTACTGAGTCAATTCAGTCAAATACCAGTTATAACGCAGATTTATAGCTATAGCTGTTGCTAGCTGCCTGCACATGCAGTGCGGTGTTTTTGTTTTCAAGTGGCGCAAATGCCAGTGCATTTGATTACGTGAGGAGGTTATTGGTGCAACTGACAAAATAACAATAATTAGTTGTCTTCCTTATTCCAGACTGAAGAGTGCAACTTGGGCAGTTTGAAAGTTGCCTTAACCAAGCCTAAGGGTGAGGCCTATTTTAGATACAGCAACCTTTTGAAGCATACCTAATAGTACCAAAATAGGGTTAATAATAACGATTAGATGTTAATTAGTGTTAATGGTTAGATGTGTTGGAAAATACAGGTTACTAGAAGATGAAAACAGAGATTGAAAAGAATGTTGTATCACAAGCTTTAAGGCCTTACGATTCTTTTCAGCAATTATTTCAACCCTTCCCAAATAATTGGCGGGTATAATTGGTCAGCAAAATATTGTCTTCTGGATATAATGAAGCCCTAACAACGTTGTTGAATTCAAGGGTTGTACTCCCTTGACCCAACCAAGAACACACATTATTTTGTTTCTGAAGATGCTTAAAGATAAAGAGATTTTTGATGATTGAAATGGGAGAAAGCCTTCACTATTTAAAGAGGGATTCATGCCTTTTCGTGATGTCTTTCCATTACGAACAGACGCTTTCAACGGGCATCCATTAATGGTGTCTCTTGAAGAAACCATATGGGAACAAACACGTTTTGTGGAAACTTCTGGAAAACCGAATAGGTTTTCAAATTCATTAACCGAAAAAACCCTATGCCCCTAGACCCCCACGACCTGACAGGTCAGGTCGAACACAGCCGGGAGGGGCTACACACACACACCCACCCCCCACACCCCAGAACCCCCTGGATAGCGGCGAACAATCTTGAAAATATCCAACATTCTCCCCCTATTTTCAAAATTGAAAAAACATAAAAACAAAGTAAAAATCTTTTAAATCAGAGTGGTTGCATCACCTAAGTGACTGCCAACGTACCCGAGTGGGATCAAGCCAACGTAGTTCACGCTTAGTTGGGAAATAAGCATCTTCGTAGAAATCAGCACATAAATGATATGTATCTTTTGGATTTGAACCTTCACTTAGCGTAAGAAATTCAAAGTGAAAAAACGGGGGTCTAACAACCTCACCAAATATTTCGATTAGTAATTTGTATGGACTAACTCTAATATAATTTTAAGAGAATCAACTAGACAGTCAGACTCAATCTTAATAAAAAGTATATCAAGGAGTTAATATCTCTATCTCTCGATTTGATCTATACTCAAGCAAATAGAAATCTGCGAGTCTTTATCAAATACAAGAGATATAAAATTGGATGGTACCAAAGACTAATGTCCAAGGACCAATCAATTTCCAATCAACAACCAAAGGTTGGATTTCACAATTGATCGATACAACGCACAACCTGTGATATTTCAATTATATAACAAAATATAATGCCGAATAGAAATAACACAAACACCGGAAATTTTGTTAACGAGGAAACCGCAAATGCAGAAAAACCTCGGGACCTAGTCAAGATTTGAACACCACACTGTATTTAGCCGATACAGACTCTAGCCTACTACAAGTTAACTTCGGACTGGAATGCAGCTGAGCCCTAAACAATTTCACACTGATCAAGGCACAGTTGCGTTCCTTATGTCTCTAAATCCCAGCAGGACTCTACGCACTTGATTCCCTTATATGATCTCACCCACAACTAAGAGTTTCTACGACCCAAAGTCGAAGACTTTATAAACAAATTTGTCTCCCACAGAAAAGTCTATTCTGATAGATAAATTTGTCTCCCACAGAAAAGTCTATTCTGATAGATAAATTTGTCTCCCACAGAAATACCTACGAAGTTTCTATTCCGTCTTTTGATAAATCAAGGTGAACATGAACCAATTGATAATTCGGTCTTATATTCCAGAAGAACAGCCTAAAAATATCAATCACCTCACAATAAATTAACTATATGGTAGTAGAACAAGTTATTATGGAATCACAAAGAATGAGACGAAGAGCTTTGTGATTACTTTTTATATATGCTCACCTTGAATGAGCTTTGTGATTACTTTTTATATTGGAGTTAGTCCATACATATTGTGGTATGGTTGTTGTACCCCCACTTTTTCAATTGGTATCAGAGAATACAAACACATTTGAAACCTCACAAGTCTGTGTTTGTAGCAATCCGCCTCCTGGAATAAATTCACCTGAATTGTTTTCAGAAGTTGAAAATCTCCTTGAGAATTTTTCTCTTGATTTTGAGAAAGTTCTCCAAAGGAACAAGACTCTCTCAGTAGACTAAAATAGAAAGTTCTCTTGAATTTTTCATTACATGAGTCTATTTCGGAAACATCTTTTCAAAACTACAAGGTGATAATCTATAGAAAAAACGCTAAGATGTCTTTCTATACAAAGGAAGCTCCCTTAAGTAACTGACTGGGCCAAGGAATTGGGATGCATGACTAAAAAATTCCCATTCATGTGCCTAAAGATGCCTATAAGAGCTAATCCTCCTCAAATCAAAAATAAGATCCTATCATTGTACGATTTGATGCTGAACTTACAATGTGGAAACAAGTAGCAAGTTGCTCTTGCTGGAGTACATTATGACCTCATTGCCAATGTATTAATTTTATCTATTTCAAGGCTTTTGTTTCCATCATCAAAGTATAAATAAAGAACTTTTTTTGGGAACATAAAGCTATCGAAAAAATATCTCATCTTGTTAATTGGAAACATGTTTGTTCTGCTAAATAAAGGGTGGTATTGGTGTTCTCAATCTAAGGTCATGAACCAGTCTTTACCTTATAAATAGTATTGGAGATTTAGTTTGAAAAATCTCACCTTTGAAACAAATTTATCATGGAAAAATATGGCTATCAAGTTTCTAATTGGGTCCCTAGTAAAGTCATGTCACCTTTTAGTATATCTTTTTGGAGGACCATTGCTGAAAAAAGTTTTTTGATATCATCTAACTCCACTTTGGGTATGCATTCGGCACAATAAATGGGTTAATGACTCTTGTTTGGCTGAAAAAATTTCGTTGCTCCATAAATTTGACAGATTGAAAAACGCAAGTGTAATCAACCATATATCTGCAAATGGCTCTTGGAGTTTTTATTTTAAAAGAACCCTACCTGACATGGAAGAAAGCCAACTAGCTTCTCTATTTACTATCATTTGGTAGCGTATGCATCTTGGTCATCTCTTACCCTGACAAAAGGTGAGCATGGGTCTTTCCAGACTCAGTGAGTTCACTAGCAGCCGCGGTTACATATTCAACTTTCACTTGGTGTAATCGATGTTCCTTATTTTGGAAGTCCATTCACATAGACACCCTAATTTGAAAGTTAAAGACGTCATACGTGATAGATATTTATCTACGTACTTTTGGATGCTTCAATACAAAGATGCTTTGGTTTATTATCTGCTTTTAGTTGGTTCAGATCACTCCCCTAATCTTTTGTATACTGATCCAACTACTTCTCTTCAAAAAATACCATTCAGATGTTGTGTAGGTTGATTTAAATATTCATCTTGTATTGATGTTATGCAAATTAGTGGAACACAAATACTCACAGTTCTACAACTTATCAATTAGTAGAAAATCTGAAGGCAACATAATTGGCTCTTATACAGTAGAAAAAGTCTGCGATTGAGAATATATATACTTCTATTTCTCAAACTCAAGTTAATATTGCAGGATCACTTGAACAGTCACAGGATCAACAAACTGTCAATCCTCTAAAAAACGATAAGTTGGCATATTTGTATGACACTAACAACATAATTCTCTTTCGCCAATCGCAAGAATAAATTCTTAATGAAGATAGGAATATGCGATATTTTTATTCCGTGGATAATTACAAAAGAAGGCACAATTAAATTGATCATATACAAGATCTTAGTGAAGTGACATTATAAATCAAGAAGATATATCAAATATTCTTTTGAAGCACTTCACCAACATTACCACTAGCACTAATCCTCCTTATGATATAGGATTTTTGTCACTTATTCCCACTTGTATTTCAGGTGAATATAACTATCACTTGACTCAACTACCAACTCTGGAAAAAATTTAAAGAAGTAGTGTTTAGCATTAAATCAAGGCTCTGCCAGGACCAGATGGATTTCAAGCGGGAACTTATCAACATCATTGGCATATAGTTGTCTTTCAATTATCAATATTGTACAATCCTTCTTCTTCCCTGGTTATTTACTTAAACAACTTAATCATACTTTCCAAGTTCTTATACCTGAACCTGAAATTGTAAAAACTCCATCAGATTATTGACGCATTAGCTTATGCAATATGTCCTATAAAATTCTTTCAAAAATTGTCACCAACCGACTCAAACCTATTATAGGAAAACACATCTCTCATTTGTAAGCTGCCTATGTGCCTGGTGGAAGTATTATTGAAAATACTATCATTTCTCATGAGATAATTGCTTATATAAAACGAACTAAACGTATTCCAGGTGTTATTGGACTCAAATTTTATATGTCGAAAGACTTATCGAAGGAACGGAATGGTCTTTCTTGTTGCAAATATTGAAGCAAATGGGTTTTAATTTTCACTGGTGCCTTTTAATTAATTAATGTATAAGTATGATTTTTATCTCTCTCATGTTTAATGGTTCTCCAACCTCTGTACTCGTGGTCTCCGACAAGGAGATCTTCTGTCACCTTATTTGTTTCTTACATGTATGGAAGGATTTAGCATGTCGCTTCAACATTTTCAAGATACATGCCTCATTCAAGAAGTTCAACCAGCTATGCATAGTCTAGCCAATGATAGGCACATTTTTGTGTCTGATTTGATCTGATTTTTCTATTTTGATAGTACTCATTCGTACTTATTATGGTGTTTTATGTGTGTGAATGTGTTTTTGGAAAAATAAACTCTCATGGAAAAAGTTACTTGCAAAGTGATGTTTGCACCCCCGGAGAAAGTGTTAAAGGCACCATAAAAGCGTGTTAAAGGCACCCTATAAAAGTGTTAAAGGGACCCCAATTTTGGATAGGGGCACTTTATTTCTAAAGGGACACCAAAAATGGATTAAGGGGACACCATCTTCTTTCCTGAATTAATTAATTAAGTTCAGGTTTAAATATTTTTCAACATCGGGATTTTTCGAAATTGTTTTGGAGGATTTATGGCGAGACTCAATCACGGATTTCGATTGCTTTGGGACTGTTAAGGGAAAACAGGGTTGGTATGCCTTTTAGAATCGATTAAATTGGGCTGGATAATCCGATTGAAAGAAGACATGGTGAATATTTTGACGAGAGATATTCTCGGGATTTTTAGCTATCTTTGGAAGGTTGGCATGAAGCTACAACGTGCTCAACGTCATTTGAGGCATGTTTGCAATGTTTTGGAGTGTGTTAGATGCTAGAAGACGCGTGTAGGAGATTAAAAATGAAAATAATTCCTGTGAACTGCGGAGAAAGGAAATAAGATTTTCTTGAGTTATTAGAGAGATTTGGAGGTATTGTTGGGTATAAAGGCCTCATGAGATTTATAGAAGGGATACAAAGTGATAGGGTTAGAATAGAAAGCTACGGAGAGGAGAAATCACGAGCGGCAAAGATATCTTTTATTTGTTGTAACTGAAGAACACAAAGAACATTAGTTGTTTAAAACCGTCGTTTAAAATTGTCATTTTTCAACAATGCTGTAAAAGTTGCCTTGCAACACTTATTTTGAATTTGCTATGTATGCTCTGTAACAGTGAGTTTGCAACGCTTATAAACGTTGCAAATTCCCGGTTTTAATTATTTTCTCTCTTTTTCATCATTTGTAAACACTTTTGAGACATGAATACATATTTTGAGCATGTTTACAACATGATGAGCACCCAATCATTGAGACAATAGAGGCAGTCAAATCTCATCCTTGTGGTAAATTCAATTAATTCTTTTAAATGAATTATGATTTTCCTTTATTATTTATTATTATTTTGTTTGATGATGTATGTTTAGTTTTAAGAACTTTTGATATACCATGCTTACGATTTATATTTAAATTTTTGAAAATCTACCTTTGGCGATGAATTAGAGTTAAAATTCTTATTGAATAAGTTTAAATTGTCTAGAATTAATATTTGAACCACATGATTATGAATTTTGGGGGAATTCCGAGTTCCAGTAATCTCTTAATCTAGTTATCTTCTTTCGTTTACTTACTATTGTTTATGGGTGAAAACTATTTCTGCTGGTTATAGTAATTTGGGGTGTGTGGATGAGAAATGAATCTAAACCCTAAACAAATGCACTGCACGGGAGTGCTTTTGATTCGAGAGAACAATCTATACAATTCTGGCTTAAACCAAGAAATGGACGTTCCAGACTTGTTTCGGTCACAAAGTGAAGGAGATGGGGTTGATCTTAGGGAGGGAAGCGAATAAGGTGTTGAGATTGTGAAGGTGTAGGCTGTTTTATGACTTGTAACAGAAAGGTGAGCAGGATTACGAATAGTGCAAGTAGGCTCTGGGTGTTTCGAATAAAATTGTATTAACACTTGATTTTTGTGTTGTCTTCTTTGTATAAATAGGGAGGAGAACCTATTTATACAAGTCATTTGAGCCTTATTCACGTATCTCGTGGGAAGTGTAGAAAGTGGAGTGATGGAGTAGTGGAGTTGTGTGTTAGTGTCACACGATCAATCTTGCCCACTTCTCTTATCATCACTAACCGTCCAGGTCTTCCTGACATGTTCTTGTGATGGCGCATTGCACGCTGCACGTTGTAAACCACCAGACCAATACCCCAGTATGTATCCCCCAGTTTGTGACATGATTGATGTCTCGAGTGTGTGTGGATCGTGGGGCCCACATAAAGTGGCATGTAATGCTAGGCTAAATAACTAAGTTATTTAGGAAGTCGATACTTGTAAAGTATCGTGTGTATTCTATGCAGGTAATGCATCGAATATATTTAGCACGAATGAATCATCGTTATTTTACGGCTTAATCGGAGTGAGTCACGAATTTATGCGTCTTAAAATAGCATCACGTCCATCCATCTTCGAGTGATCGTTCGGAGGCTATACAGGCAACCCCTGAATTGGTCGATCACTCCATGTGGAAGAGTGGTGGGTGGTAACCGTGATAATGCGTCATTGATATCCTAACTCCTTCCTTAGGCTGTCTGTCCAAGCTGGCGAAGTTGGACGGACGAGATGATCTGCGACCGTCGGATTAGGGTTTAAGAAGTGCGCATGTACCTTCTTTCAGCGTGGTCGAATCCAAGCATGAGAAACGTTTCATGGAGGACCGATCAGGCATGCGTGTAGACGGTATGCTGATGTCCATGTCCATACTTCACTGTCCCACGATGGTTTGATCTAGGCCACTCAAATTTACCGGTAAAAAAGAGTGGCTGAGATTGATTTGCGACAGAAATCCTGTGCCGCAAAGGATTTCTAAAGGGGCGTGGCATGCCACCTTCAGGGCGCATGAACCGAGATGTCCGACCTTGGCCGATCGGTCAAGCATGAAGCCGGGCCCATAGTGATCGTGTTGACACGCTCGGGACCCTTTTAATTGACATCTACACCCTCCGTCTGAGACTGCAAAGATGGACGCTCATGATCGATTTGCGACACATAGATGATGCCGCAAACCCTAATTAGGGTTTCAGACCGACCAACTTCAACTGATCGTACTTGGTGGTTGCGCGCCTCCCTTGGGGAAGCCGATTATGCGGGGCCCACCTTGGACTGGCGGTGAGCACATGCATGCTTTATCCATGGTCCTGGGCGTGATCTAAGCCATCCAACCATGCATGTGAAGTTGGATGGTCACGATCAGTTTGGACTTCCATGGTTTCTCAAGGCATCACACCAACCGTTTTTGGGCAACCTTTTGTTGCTCCATAGCTTGGTCGTGAGGGAAACGATCAAACAGGTGGAAAGTGGGCCCACCAGTGGGTGTACCAACACTTCATTACTTGATCTAGGGGCGATCCAAGCCGTCCAACCATGCCTGTGAAGTTGGACGGTCACGACCTTTTTGAGACTGTTTTTCGACAGTCTTATGTATGCTAGCCGCTCCATGCCTGCTCGACCATCCCTATTCAGGACAAGTGCTTGGAGACTATTTGGGGGCAAGGTATGCGTTCGACCGATCAGGGCATAAACGGGCCCGCTGGTGGTCATTGTGGCGGTTGCCTGCTCCTGCTAGGGTTCGTCTAGGCTGGTTAAATCATGCAACCAACTTGCGTGGCCGTGATTGTTTTTGAGACTGCTATGGACAGTCCAGATGCTCAATCGGGCTAGTATAACACACCGAGGAATGTACGCTCAATCGGGCTAGCATAACACATCGAGAGATGTATGCTCAATCGTGCTAGTATAACACACCGAGAGATGTATGCTCAATCGGGCTAGTATAACACACCGAGAGTTACAGCCTGTACGGGAATTTCGTGCATGCCTCACTGTTGGTACTTGGATATTCATGCTACTCTGCTGAGAGTAACAGTCGGTCATCATGCCGCACCAACAATGAGAGTTCTTCTAAGAACAGCACAGGAAATACAAGGCATTTATGCATTAACTAGTAATGCTGAGATTCACAAAATATTTGGGGATTGTTGCTACATGCTCCATTCTAGGTGAATCAATAAAGCGAAGAAGTATTCATCACATATCAAATAACCTTATCCTCTGCAGGACGGCTGTACAAAATATTGGTTTAACAACTTTAGCCCTGAACTAAAATCCACCATCAACAATTATTTTATTGTTAGAAACTAAATTCTAAAACCAAATATTCAAAAGTCTTGAATGAACTTTCTTACCACTTTAAAAATTATATCATCCATCACTCATTAATTTTTCACCGATGACTGCCACTTATTTAGCATAGCAAGAGGTACGCACATTCAATATCGAATGAAAATATTTCATAAATTTAGTTTATTCTTTGGTAACACATCGATTAAAGTAAATCAGGTGTATGATTTAGTTCCAATTTTTTGGATGCTGCTTGTGAAGATATATTACATGTTTTAAATATGCAATTGATAAAACTCACTGATAAGTATTAAAGTATCAATTTGTTTGTATCTAAGAACAAAACAGAACCATTTACTACCACTATCAGCAAAATAAAACATAAATTACAAGGATGGCAAGGCAAATTTATTAACCAAGCCGACATAGCTACAAAAGTTCAACCAGTAGTTAGTACCATGGCCTATTCAGTCAATAAATCAACTTCAAGAAGTACTGGTGGACAAAAAAAAAACAACCTAAAGGTTACTACTACAAAACCTTTAGTTTTTCGTTTAGTCAATTTAGCATAGAGAATCTTAACTGAAACACAAGCAATCTGGATGAAACTTTTGTGAGCTAGATATTTCAGAAAAGGATTTGTTAGTAGATTATGTTCCTCATACTGGTACTTGGATTTGGAAAAGTATTCTAGACGGTGGATTTTTGACAAAGTGTAAAATAGTCATTCTGGGTAAATTTTCAGATACGGGGTAAAATAGTAATTTTACATACCATTGGAAAAACGAAAATTTTCTAATTCAAGGTGAAAAGTCATATTCATCAAGTTTTGGACCAGGGGCAAAAAAATCATTTACCAAAAGGCAAGCGAAAAAGGGCATGACGGTCATTTAGGATTTCTGTCAATATTTCTCTTAATACTTAATTGTCAGGTTATTATAATTCGATAATTGAATTCCTAGAAAATATTCTACTTTCACCACAATATTTTATTACTTTTAGTTTGTGACTTTTCTGAGCTGAATTCCATGAATTAATAATGAATATTCGCCTTTCGGGAATATGGGCCCTCTGGTTAGCCCCGAGATAATAACGCGGGTGTACTTAACAATAATGCTTGGATGAGCATGTCAAAATATGGAGGGAAGAGCATATGGAATATTAACCAAAAGATGGGAGAGAAAATAAATAAACTAATGATAAAAAAAGAAACATGTGGGACCCGGCCCACAGACCGGCCATGTCGCCGGCGCCTTGGCCGTCCCCCACCTTTTTTTCCTTTCACTTTTGAATTATTTTATTATTCTTTAAGAATTTCTTCTTTAAATCAAACTCTTTGATTTTCCATATCTTATCAAATATTCCTCTATGAACCATATGGTTTACAAAGCAAGTGGTCCCACAATCATTCGGTCTTTACACTGTATAATATATTAAAGTATTATTATTTTAATATTTATAAATATTGGTCTTTAAAGAAAAATCCAACTTCATCTTCAAAGTGAAAATCAAACTCTTCTGAAAATGCGAAAATAATGCTCCGAATACCAACAAAAATACAAAATCGTGGTCCATGCACCACCGGCCATCACGACATGCCACCGTGACCGGTTTCCCTCTTCCACTATCTTGGTTGGTCCCACACCATGGTTGGTCCCCTTTTCCACAATGGTCGGTTCCCTAGAAGCCATCAAATGGGTCATCTGCAAACCATTTTATTAATCCTCCACGATCCATTTGGTATATCTTCTTTACACAACTTGGACTATCATCCATACACCGCCTAGCCGGTCCACCACCAACAATGGTCGGTCCCTTTTTTACCCATTGGTCGGTCTTTTTGCACTCATACTTTGGTTCATTCGTCTATCAAATTAGGGTTTTGAACCTAATGCTCTACAGAGCATAATTTTAGTTAAGTTCAAGCACCAATTATTTTATATTGATCCAGCTATCAATATTTTAAATAAATATTTTATATTTAGTCTTGATACCAATATTGTCATTGACGAATCAGTTGGTCCTGCCCTGCAAAAAAATATTTTTCATATTGATTCAATTATCAACATTAAGTTTCTCAGCGAAACAATATTTTTCATATTGATTCGGATGTTAATATTCCGTTGGTTTATCAACTATTTCATTGGCTTGTCTACTAATATTTTAATAGTACAATCTCTCTGCTTTTTTTTTTTTTCAGATTACTCATGACATGGTGGATCAAGGATGAATGTTCCATATTTGCTCAGCGTTATTCATCTTCATGTAATTTCCTGTCAAATGCTTGGCACACCAAAATGTATTAGTCTATGACCGATCCAAAAAATTTATGGAATATATACAAAGATAGGCCTGTTCTGGGACCTGCTTTTCAAATCTAGGCCACTTTTTTTATTTCTTACAAATATAAGCCAATCAAACGGATTTCATCCAAATCCGTTATATAAGTCAATATCTCGCGTTGACTGGTCAATACATATTCTAATTCTCCTAAAGCGAGATATCGTGAAGGTACTGACATTACGATTATGCCCTTTATATTCAATTCCTCTCAAAACCCATAAATTCTCACCCTTTCCCTTAGATAAACAGCAGCGCCTCACCACTTCTTCTGAGCTTCTAAATCTTGTTTCTCGAATTCAACGGAACCCAAAATCCTATAAACCCTAAAATCATCTAATTATCTCGATAAATATCAGTTTCTTCTCGTACAATTGTGGAAACAGACTATCCTTCTTCTCTGTAATTCCATGGCATAAGCTCAAATATCCACTACAAGAAGAATTCCACCATCTTTGAAACCACAATCAGCAATGCTTCTTCTCTGTAATTCCATGGCATAACTCCACCAAATCGAGTTCTAATTATAGGTATGGAGTTTGGTTCTGAGTTATTTAATGATTTGGATAAGAGTTTTGTGCCAGTTTGGACAGAGTCATCTTTGAAATAAAAAAAAGGTAAGAGACAAGCATTACTTCCATTGAATTTATGGTTGAATGGTGGAAATAAAAGAGGTTTTCGAAGAGTTTGTGAGGAATTATGAGTTGGGTTCTCACTGGATTCAAGTATACAACGAGTTATGAGAAGATTTAACGAAGATTTGATGAAGAGAAAGCATCCAGAGAAGTCAAGCTACTGCCGTCAAGTTTTGGTAGTTAACTATGAAGATTTATGAATGCTCTGAAGATATGGGTTTGAGCTATACTTGTATTGTGCAGAGATAGAGATAGAAATGATCTTAGAAATCAATATGGAGCTCATCTATGAAGCACCAATAAACTGCACACAGGTTATTTGTAGAAAGGCTTGAACCAGTTAAGTTCTACCTGGTTTTCCATGGATTCTGTAGTTCGACTCAAAGTGGATTTGGGGTCAAGTTTTAGCTGAACTATAAGCCGAGGTAGTAAACAAGGTCCTGCTGCCAAAAGTTCAAGCCTACAAAGCATGAATCCTTATGGCTGGTCGATATGGGTTGAATACTGTGGATTTAGACAAAGAATTAGAAGGTGAACCGCAGTGGTTGATTAATGTGGGTTGAATGAAGAGGATTTGAAGTGAAATACAAACAATTAGAAGATATAGGAAGTTTGGTTGGATTTAACTCCAAGCCGAGAATTCAGGGAAGAAGATGAAATTTTGCCTCCATTGAGTAAGTTGGTGGTGGCCATTGAAATTGGGCGTTGAAGGGCTAGGATTAAGAGTAATTTAGAAGCTATGAAAAGATTTTGAGGATTTAAGCAAGGAAATCAGTGAAAGAAAGTCTGTTGTTTCCGTTGGAAATGTCAGTACACAATAAATGTTTTCGAGTTCTAAGTAGTGCATATTGATGATGATATATAGTTTGAATGAATAAGAAACTGTGGGTTGCTATCTGATTTGAATTTGCAGGGAATTGGATGGCTACAGAAGGTGTTTCCTTGGCGTAGTTGATGTCTTGATCTTGGTGCTATGTAGCAGGTAGTAGTTCTGAGTAAATGAATCTTGCAGTTGCAAGTGTTGCAGATAAGAATTGATGCTCTATTTTCCATTAAGAAGTTTGATGTATGCAAAAAATGAATTTGTTGTTGAGTTAACATTGCAAGTTATGAGAGTGGGTCTTGTTGTTGGTGTTGAATTGGATTTACAAATTGGAAGTTGCAGCAGTGTTTCAGTAGTAAGTGGGGGTGGAGCTGCTAAAAATAAGTTCAACTGCAAGGAGGAAGGAGTGTATGAACTGCAATGCACTGAGACAATGGTGACTGGTTAAGCAATGGATAGGTGCAGCTGAGGAATCGAGGTTGTTACAAGTGCAGTGGGAGTATAGTTGCAATGGATTAAAGCTATGAACAAATGCAAGATTGGTTGTATTTGCTGGTTCTCCAAGCAATGAAGTAATGAAATGTATGAGCTGAGTGTTAGAACTGAAATTTGAGTTGTGGTTAGCTGAGACGTAGTTTTGAAGCTGAGTTACAAAGTCAGGGAATGTGCAGAATGTTTTGTGTAGAACTGCATGTGGTGATTGCAGTAGAAGATGTTCATGGTTGATCTTGGTGGTGATTTATGACTAGAAAATTGGTGGTTTTATGACTTGGTCTAGTGCTGCAATGAATTGATGATTGTGCAGCATGGTTGTCGCTGGTGTTGTGTGTTAGTGTATGTGAAGCTGCAGGAATTTGGGTTTAGATTGAGTCTGTGTGCAAGATGCAAATAGGTTAGAGGCTGAATTGTTGTGGTCATGTTGTTGATATCAAGGAGGTGTTTAGTGGTGGTTGCAAAGAGTTCTCATAGGTGAAGCCACGTAAGCAATGCCACATAAGCAGTGTCAGTGGGCCTTACCACGTAAGAAGTGCCACGTACGCACTATGTGATGACATATACAGGGTCAACACATCTGGTTGGGTCGAAATAACTGATTCAAAGGACTGTCTTGTCATTTTAAGTGCACCTAACGGTGCTAACTTTCCATCCATCACTTTTGGTCAAAACTTGCCTAGTCTAGCAATAAATAAAAAAAGTGGCCTAGATTTGAAAAGCACCAAAAAAACAGGCCTATTTCTGTAAAAAGCATCAGACTTATGCTTATCAACCCAAATCATTCAAATATCATATTTCCTCAGCTGACACAATGATATGTCACAATCATCAATAATCCGTCAGAATCGATGTCTATGGTCCGCAAAGAATCATTACTGTCTCGATAGACACTTTATGCCTCATCCATTATAATAATGAATTATGAAGCATACCACACTCATCATTGATAATAATGCTCCATTCATCATCTAAGACTGACAGTCTAGTTAGGTCAACGATTAATCAAATAAATACTCGTCTTCAAATCAGACTTACATCAATCGTGCCATATGAGGGGGATTTCATTAGGGTTTTGCTCTGGCGTCCTACAACACATTTAATATATAAATACATCGACGATTACAAAGTGAATAAGTCATCCTGGCAGTATAATGAGTAAATGGAGTAGTGGACTGACAATCAACCAAGTCTCCCTCACAAAATGGAACTGGTTCAACCACAATTTACCACTTCCCTACTCTTCCACTCCTCTTCAACTGTCACCACTTACTAGAGATCAATGTGATATCTACCACTGTTATAAAAATAGGTCCACTTACATATGAAAAATAACTAAAAAGCACTCTTACGGCATCTTAACACAAAAGATTTCTCTCGGTCAAACACATAGGAATCATCCTCAAAGAATTTCTTCACATTATTCACAAAACACCGATTTCCATTGGTCTCAACACCTTCTCAGCTTCCCTCCCTCCCTACAGACCGACCTTTCTCATTTGCTTGTGACTGAATTGAATCTGAAAAGGCCATTTATTGGTTTAGGACAGAGTCCTGCAGATTAATATCTCGAACTCAGAGTAGATTCTCGTGCTGTACATTTGCTTACGGTTTAGATGATTTACTTCATCAAGCACGTGCCTACTCCACTACTTTTAAACATTACCCACAAACAAGTATGCTTTCAGGTTTGGAGATTGTTAAACAACTCTACATATGGAATACTGGAAATAGTGCTTTTATAAAACCTTGGGGACATCATTGGTTATATGTAGATAATATTAGTCCTTTACATGATGTTCAAGATTCTCAGTAGCCTAATTTGTCCTTCTTTATTACCAAAAATGCTCAATGGACTTAACCAGACTTCAAAAATATTTCAACGATGCTCAGATTCATAAATTCAAGACAGATAAAAACTTAGTATATGATACAAAATCTTTGGTCCTTTCATGGGAATAAGCTTGTGATAATATGGTGCCCCTAAATTTTGAAAATATAGTTCATAATTGGGCTTGTACTTTTCTCACTGTTTTTTGTTTTTTTCTACTACCTCATGGTATTTTTTTTTTATATTTTTTTGTATTCTTGTATAACCCAATATATTCCTCATTCTTATCTAAAAAAAAAAAAGAACATCCAACGATGGTATCTAGTTGTGTAACCATAAAAAAGCATCCAATGGTAGTCTCTCTCTATATATATATGCATATATTTTTGGAGCGACATATATGTTGAATAAGGGACGTGTATATATCTGATAGATACGGTATTGGCATAATGAAAAGAATTTTCCCTTACAAAATATGCCATTGGAAAATCTATCTATAAAAGTAATTTGTAAGGAATATTATTATTTTTGGTCGCCATAAGCATTTTTAGGTTGCAGATGGTAAATATGGTCTCTAAAGTTGTCGTAATATAAGAAGAAGAAATAATAATTCCTACGATGTGGCATGACATCTTTTGCGAACAAAAATAATTACAAGCCATGTTTTCATCTTTAATATTATCATTATTTTTGCGATGAATCGTTTTCTAGTAAAAAAAAGCAAAAATAGTTTCCAAATATACTATTATACTAACACTTGAAACCTTTGTCCCTACCTATATTTTACAATGATAACACTAATTTGTTGCTTAAATAATTATGTGGCACTTTGTCGTTAAAATTATCAGCGGCCAAATAAATCTGGAAACTATTAGATTGTTTTGTATTGATGAACGAAAAATGTGGTCTTCAAAAACACCGCTGCTAGCAACTTACAACTTTTATGTTTATATTATTTTTAGTGGGAAATTGATTAGTCGACGATGAAAAACAAGACAAACAACATTTAATTGCTAAAATTGTTTCAGCGGCAAAATAAATATCTGGTCACAATCTAAAAGTTTGTAGCTAGGGAATTTTTGTCATATATTATTTATGATGATATCCATAGTCATTGTGGTTAAACACTTTTTTTATTTCATACCTAATTTTGGATTAGTCATATGTTTCTTTGATAATATGCTCCACAACTTCGATTGTTTTCTAGAGTGTCCTCGAAAACTCTCTAGGCTCGGTAGCCTCTGTTGTTGATTATAAAGATGTTGTGTCACTCGATCATGATATGAATCTCTTGTTCATGATTAATATTGCTAATATTATGAGTTTTCCTTCTCTGGTAGCTCAATAACTTTTGGTAGAATGCATCTCATATGGAAACATGGCATCTGGTTCGGAAGATCAATGGATTTATCTTTTCTTAATTTTCAAAACTAGAAGAATAATGTTTTTTCAACCAAGATATCTGAAGATGAATATCTCAGAGGTGTCGATGAAATGAGTGTTTAATCCTTCTTAAGGGTTATCCACCTATAAAAATTGAAGACATAAGAAAAAAGATGCTTACAATATGGCTTCCAGCATATCGTGGGTGATCTATTCTCTTGGGAAATGCTAGTTTTTCTTTTATTTTAATTTAAATGATGTTGTTTCAGTGACTCGTTCTATTGGTTCAATCTCTTTGAAACCTAGTATGATGCGGTTATAACAACTGACTAAGGATCTTAGTCATGATTATCAAAGAAAACACCCAATTCAAGTGTAGGCTTGTATCTATAGTGAAATCTTGGAATTTCATGGTGTAAGAAACCTAGTCGGAATTGTAAGTGTTGAAGGAACGCCATTGAAGGTAGATGACAATACTCCGGATTAATCGAGCATATGGCCACTTTGCAATATTTTTTGTAGAAATTGATAACGAAATTTTAGTTGAGAGGCATAGTGGTATACTTTACATACAAAACGTTTTTTTTTTTTTTTTGCACCTATTATAATTGATTGGACACTGTTTGGGAGAGTGAAAGCATCGTACTGGAGTTGTAAGGGCTGAAGTTGTTGATAAATAATAGATTGAACATAATGAGAGGCAGGAGAATAAAAAGAAAAACTCTATGCGTTATGTGAATAACGTAGCTGATACCAATCCCAGCATATTGGTTCCTCATTAATTGTTGAATAACATAACATCTACAATACTTTTTCCTAGATATGAAACTGCTAACATAGGAGATAACGTCAAGGTAAGTAGTGATGAACTTAAATTTGTGTAAAATAAGCTGCGTAAGCTGCTAACAAAGTTGAGGCAATTTCAACAAAATTTCCAACGAAATCTCAAGTATTGCTACTAGTCCTGGTAGTAACGTTGTTAATGATGTGAGTCATGTTTCTTTGAAAGGGACTCGCTAAACAGATTAATCTGAGTAGAAATGTAATATTTATTCTCATAGAGTAAGAAACTGACAATGAATATCCTCCCAGAAATTAGTCATGAAAGCTAGTACCTATAGCCCATCTTGCTTAGATATTTAATCTTGAAGTTGACACTTTAGTAGTTGAATTCGGTTGAAAATGAAACTATTACTTCAATTTTTGTTAGCTTTAAACCAAGGTTAGAAACTCCTACCATGTCCTTATTTGAATTGTTTTTCCACCTTCAATTATAATTTCACAACATTATATTGTTGCACCAACATTTCATTACAAATTTTTGTATGCAAACCTTATAGAAAACGAACAATAGTTTGTTCATCGGGTTTATTAATGTCAGAAAGTGTACAAAGATTATCAAACTCTGTAACATATTACTCAACGGTCATTATCTTTTTCTTTATCTTTTCTAATGAATTTTTGAAGAAAAAAATATCATTGACATGAATTTTCGAGCATATATTTTCTTTTTTCATTTTCTCCCTGTGTATGTGACTTTTACCTTCATGGGTAAGTTAGCGTTTAAAGAGTTTCCACTAAATTGAATTATGTTATTTAAGGACAACTAACTTTACCGTGCAGTACTCTTCCACCTCTTTATAATCAAAATTTTCTATCAACAATATATAACCTATCAATAAAATATTATTAATGCATTTTCCTTTATAATTTCTGGAATATTGAGTTTTACTTCATCATTTCTATGAAAGTTAAAATTTCATTGTTGACTCCTCGAACTAGATCGATTCTTGATCTCATTTACAACCAAAAGGATTTATAACATCAGCGTCATTCTCTGAATTATAACAAGAATCATCACGATCCAGTAGTTCGTAGTGTAGCTAGACACTTCCAAAGTTGCCGGATTTGTCTTCTTAAACCTTCCATTTTGATGTCACAAAGATTTCTCTGAGTAAAAATTTAATGATCCCAATCTATCGATGAATACCTAGTCACTATTTAAAGATCGATTTCAGTTAATGGTGGTGACATAACCAGTTAAAATTTGATGACTTCCTAGTTCCTAGATGATAGTCTTTACAGTTAGAAAATTACTTCAATTTTCATACATCAAGATAAAATTACAATAATTATTAAGGGACGGCGCGAACTAAAGGATGGCTCACCTAGGATTAAGCCCGCTCAAAAGGCCACGATTTTTTTCTTTTTCTGAAAGCCTTTTTTTTTTTGTAGAAATTCAAGCCTTATATTTAGGCTTAATCCTAGGTACAAATCTAGTCAAGCCCACCCCGACAGGCTCCTAGTTCTGCCAATTTTAAGTGAGTACTGCTTGATATCCATGTTCGAAAAATTGGCACTCCGAGCGCAGCGGAACACACGATCACAAAGGACAAATGATAATTTTAATAAAACATGGAAGAAATAATAAGAGATTGAAGATAAATAACCGCACAATGCAAGATATACGTGGTTCACCTTTACATGATATATTCACGGCCAACACCATCAGAAAAATTCTCATTATAATAAAAAATCATTACATGCTCTTTTCACAATCCAAGACAAGAGTAAACAAGATATAACCGAGAACACCATCGAAGAAACCAACTCTCTAATCCATTCTTCAAACCAATACCATATCTTCTCTTATACACCTTCTTCACAACTGCTAGTTCCAGAGGAGAACATGAAAGCAATAGAAACTTGGTTTAGGGCAAAGCCCTAAACCTTAAACACTAGAACACCAAAATTCTCTCTCTACAAGTCTTTATCTCACACCGATATTGACCTTCACGGAAGCACTTGATCCTCCCAACAAAGAGACCAAAATCCTAAGCATATGGATTTACCACTCTTGTAGGTTGGATGTCTACAAACCTACAATTCTAGTCTTATATATAGAGAACACAAACTTGGCCAGCAAGTATTAGTCTCATATTAGGAAACTAAACTCTTTTTAAAATTCTATCAAACCTAGATTAGGAAACCGACCTCAATGTGGAAACATACCTAAAATAGGAAACCCACAAGTTTTCCTAACAATCTACACCTCAGATCATGCTATCAAGCATTAGACTATTATAAGAAATCACCTCCATCTTTCACAAGAATTATTCATCATCTCTATATACCAGTAGAATTAGTTTTGAACCTCACATCTGAACTTCCATCTTTATAGAACCATCTCTTTGACCAAAACACCATGACCTTCATAAAAGTTTTCAAACCATCTTCTTCTAAAAGAACACTTTTTGAAACTGGCCACGTTTTACAAACACCATGAAATTATTTAATCACCATCAACGAATCCTTGCATTGACTCCACCATTTATCATCAAGATAATCATCCAGATGAATCGCAACTAGCTCCACCTAACAGTACGCTAACAACATATTTAACTCTAACCCAGAAAGGAAGAATTAGATTCAATATCATATTCCAGCACATGTCAGGATTATCGTGTATCTAAAATAAACCATCAGATATATCTATTGTGATTAACAAGCTTAATACTTTGAGTGATTTCCAAATCCATAACCCAATCTGACATACTTTTTACCACCATCACACCTAACACAATCGCCCAGAATATATACCGTGTAAATACCCATATTACCATGGTACATGCTTTCGAGATCGGGAAAATTCTTGAAGCTACGTGCAAGTCATCAAGAATATTTTAACATAGACTTAAGAACACAAATCTATAACATCGCGTGCATACCTTCGAAGCATTGCTGGACCTGGTTCTACATGAGACCTCGTAGCTCCATCCTTTCTTCAAACTTTGTAACCCATTCTTTATAGTCTATGATTATTAACACCCTTCAAGAAGTATATATGTATTCCACCTTATTCGGCCTTATTCTGCATCCCATAATACATCATTGAACCAAATAAAGAACATAAACCTCTACCAAGTTGAACCTCCCCGATTTGTAAATCACATCACAAATTCATCTTGTATAAACACCGGTTGAAACATTATCCCAAAACATATTTCTCCACTCGAATAATAAACCATTGTTCAATTTCAGGTTCAAATACATCAACCCATCATTGCTCTAATACCAATTTTCAGGACAATTGGCACCCCGAGAGCAGCGGAACACAAGATCACAAAGGGAAATTGGTGATTTTAACCAAAGATGGAAGAAATAATAAAATACATAAGATAAACAACCACACAAACAAGATATGCGTGATTCACCTTTACAGGCAACATCTACGACCAACACCACCAGAAAAACTTCCATTATAATTAAAGACCATTACATGCTCTTTACGCAAGCCAAGACAAGACCCAGAGAGTTAACAAGATGTACCCACGAACACCATCGAAGAAACCATAGAAACCAAATATTTAAACCATTCTTCAAACCAACATCATATCTTCTCTTATACACCTTTTCCATAGCTGCTAGTTTCAGAGGAGAAACATGGAAACACTGGAAACTTGGTTTAGGTCAAAGCTCTAAACCCTAAACACCAAAATTCTCTCTCTACAAGTTTTTATCTTACACCAATATTGACCTTCACGACAGCACTCGTTCCTCCCAACAAAGAGACCAAAATCCTAGGCGCAAAGACCACTCTTGTAAATTGGATGTCTACAACCCTATAAGCTTTCCATCCCGTCCAAGGATATCCACCATGCATGAAAAATGTTCCATTCTATGAAACAAATCATACTCGCTTTTCATAGATTCAAAATGTTTGAATCCTTGCTAAACAAAGCCAGCATGGCTACAAGCCGATAAGATACCGACAATGGTGACATGATCCGGTTTGTGACCAACCCGGCGCATCTCCATAAACATCTCTAGTGCTTTATCACCAACCGCATTCTGTGCATAACATGATATTATCGAATTCCAAGAGAACTTATTCTTCAAAGGTAGCAAATGGAAGACTCTCGGAGCATAATCAACTCTTCCACTTTTAGCGTACAGGTCAACAAGTGCACTTCCCACTACAACATCAAATGCCAGAAAATATTTCATACCATGAGCATGAATTTCCATCCCCCGCCCTAATGCTGCAACAGAGGCACATGCACTGAGAACTATGGCAGATGTGAAACAATCAAAGCTCTGACCCTTTTTCATCATAAGAGAGACTAAATCCATGGCCTTGGAGATATGACTATTCTGGATATATCCAGAAATCATAAAGTTCCATAATACTTCATCCATATTTTCACACATTTTAGTAAAGATGTTTTCGCAATCATCCATCCGTACGCACTTTCAATAGAACGATATAAATGCATTCTCAACAACATAGTCATTTGAAACACAATATTTTAGCACTAGGGATTGAACCTGCTGATTCAACTCCAGAACTAAGAGCGATGAAACGACTGCGAGAAGATTTATGAATGTTAATCTATTAAGATCTGATCCATCACACATCATACATAAGAAATCAAATATTAATCTTTTATTTGGAAACTAAACTCTTTCCTAAATTTTATCAAACCAAGATTAGGAAACCCACCTCAATGGAAACATACCTAAAATAAGAAACCACGAGCTTTCCTAACAATCCATTTTATCCTACTCTTGCATCTTTATAATAATTCCATAATTCAGGACATATTGCCAACATCGACAACTAGAAAGTGACAAATTGACAAGGAAACTTCTCTCTCAAGCCTATTCCTATGCACATGCAAAAAAAAAAAACTGTTTGGCATACCAGGTGGCATGGAAAACCAATTGCGCCACTATGGGAAAACCACTGGGCGATCGAGTTTCTAGCGAGCGATGTTGACTATAACGTCAATGATAAAGTCTTTATTGCCAGAGCTTCCATGAGTATCGCTCGTTATTGAATCTAGCGTCAATGGCTAGTTCTTTATCGCTACAAATAGGTAATTTTCAAATTCATAACTTAAACCAAACAATTTTACACAAAATTTTTCTCTTTCTCTTTCTCTATTTCAATCTTTCTCAATCTAATTTATTTTTTCGAAATTTCCCAAATGGCACAATTTCAAACCCAACTTGATTCGGCAACACAACTTGATTTTTCCGGAGTAGTGCTTGAAGGTGCCGTTAAAAAGATATGCGATAGTTGTAAAGAAATAGGTAAGAAGCAAATAAGTCGATCTTCAAGTTTTGGATATTCACCAAGTCAAAACCGCAACTAATAAAAGGCAAAGAAAAGTTCATGGTAAGGAAAATCAAGGCAAAACAAATATGAAGCTAAAGAAGAAGATAAACAAAGGAAACACCGTTCATGAGCGCATTGATTGGAAGTTTGGTGAAATGAAAAAGATAAACAAGATGAAGAACATTGTCCCAAATTTTTATTTTTAAATTATTATGTCTAGTTTTATTTTTTGTAAAAGGACTATTAATGATTATATCAAAGTTTAATGAATTTGGAAATGTGACGAGTATTGTTGAAATTTAAGCTTAATTCTATTCTTAATCCAATCTTACATTTTAATTAGAAATACATTTAATAGTTTAAACAAATATTAAAACTTAATACTTAGACAATTTACAAATTAAAACATAAGAACTTAAGTGTACAATTGAGAAATTAATACATAAATATTGGACAATATTTGGGAAAATATTTTAAAATCTCGAAACAACTTCCAAATTGGAAGTCTTTTTCGTAGATGCGACGATATTCCGTATGACACCTTTGTTGAAGTTTCATCATGGTTTCACCATTTCTCAAATGTGGACCTTCTTGCTGAAGTAAAAAAAATACCTAGTAACTTCTTGATTGATTGTAGTGAAGCACTGAATCAACTCTGAAACATCACGATTGTTGAGATTCATTGTTTGTTCTTGAAATTTCCCAAAAATCCTTTGCCAAAATGTTTGGGGATGTAATGCACATTGGAACGATTAACGACTCTTTGATTTTTGGCAGAATGTTCATTTGCTACGAACTCGGCTATGTTGATATTATCATCCATGCTCTCTGAGAAAATGGAAGAGTGATGAAAAGAATTGGAAATTGAGAAATTCTAGAGAGATTTAGAAATTCTGGTGCGAGTTTAAATGAGTTTGAAATTTGGTATTTATAGAGGGAAAAAAGGTAGCCGTTGGATGAGGAACTGATTAGCGTTAATCAAGTCAGCGAGCGATGCAATGACTAGCGCTGACGCTGGAATGACCATCGAGCGATGGACACTCTATCGCTCGTTGGGAAGTCTGTCGTGTATGCCTATATGTTATAGTTGACATATATGCATATGAGTTTGGCAGTTCAGCATACCCATAATGGGTGCATATACGGCAAATATCAGATTTTGCCATATACATAGGAATAGGAATAGGCCTCGACGCATTTTTTTCATAAAAGAAAAGTCCTCCAAGATAACACCAACTATTTTCGTTTAAATAAGGTTTGAATTCAACAAACCCAACTCTAATAATCGAATTAATCTTTTTTCTTTTTTTTTTTGAAGCAGAGAAAATTGTATTGATAGAAGAGTTAAATCAAACAAAGGATCTATCCACCGCAACTTGACCAGAAATTTCAGGTGGAGGAGAACAACCCCAAATCAGAGAAATTCTATCTGTCCTAGCCAATTTGGCTAATCTATCAGCTACTTTATTACACTCTTTCGGAACATGAGAGAGCTTCCAAAAACTAAAAGACGAAAATAGATTCTTAATGTCTAGAACAGTATGATGTAGCCTCTAGTCAACAACAGAGTTGTCATTGTTAACAGCATCAACAATCACTTTAGCATCCATTTCAAAGAAAACTCGATCAAGCTTTAAATCTCTAGCCCATTGCACTGCACTCCACAATCCCATACATTCGACCTGTTCTGCACTCCTGACTCCATTTAAGCTGATGCACTTAGCTTCCTGTTGCTCACCTGCATAATTTTTAATTATTATACCAATACCACCCAGAAAATTAGTTGCATCAAAAGAACCATCACAATTTAAACTCAAACAGTTTATAGGGGGAGGGTTCCAGTGGGCATTCTGACGATTGACTCTAGAAGTAGTATATAGTGGAGTAGTAATCTTGTTTGAATGTTTTTCAATTAGTTTCTTGCATCTTTGAATGATCACTTCCGGGATGGATTTACTACCGTTAAAAGCTTTGTCACATCTCTCCGTCCAAATACTCCAGGCGATGATTGTTCTTTGCACCAAAACATTCTCCGAAATGGTTCCACTATGCATACTCTCAAACCAACTGAGTATACATTCTGATAATGTACCATTATTATTCGATGTCCAACCAATCACTGCAAACCAAACTGCTCGAAAAATTGCAGTGCATAAACAGATGACCTGCAGTTTCCGATTGCATCTCACACAAAGGACATAAGTCATCATCCCCAACAACTGCACTGCCAAGAAAATATTTAGTAGCTAGAAGATTGGAGATAGCTTTCCATAAGAATTGACGGATCCTTGGTAAGGTGAGCAGTTTCCATAGTTGGCTGTAAATTTTACGCATCCTTGTATCTACTGGTGGAAATACATTAATTTCTTGATGCATCTTTTGATAACACGATTTCACAGAAAAGTTTCTGTTTTTCTCCAAAAGCCATATAAATATGTCTTTTTGCGCTGGATGTATGGATATCTGAAGAATATAATTGATTATCTCAGGAGAAAACAACTGCTCTAGCAAAGAACTATACCATTCTGCAGTGTTAGGAATGAAGAGTTGCTGAACAAAAGTGAACTCATTAGCAATAGTGCACTCTGATTTTGGGTGAGGTGGGACTTGTAATTCAGGTATCCAACGGTGATTCCAAATAAGAACTGAAGCTCCGTCCCCCAAATTCCAGCAGCTGTGCTTTTGGATAAATGGGAGCTCTAAACTAATATTGCGCCACGACCATGTAGTATTTGACTTTTTCTGCAACTCAAAAATCCGTCCATCTGGGTAATATTTTGCTTTGAGAGATTTTGACATTATTGAATCTTGATCCGTGCATAATTTCCATGCTGATTTAGCCAATAAAGCTCTATTAAATGTGTGCATATCATGAAAACCAAGACCACCTTCTAGTTTTGGATGACAAACTCTTCTCCATGTGATAACTTTCCTACCGTTTATACTTTGCTTGTTTCTCCAGAATAATTGTTGAGATCTATTCATCTTGTTTATTGTAACATCAGGAAGCTTGAAACTCTGCATATGATAAATAGGGATGGCACTTGAAACATTTTTAATCATTACAGAATGCCCTGCTTCCGACATATTACTAGCATTCCAGTTAGAGAAACGAATATTCATCTTCTCTTGTAGAACTCCAAAAGACAACTGTCGATTTCTTCCCACAAATATAGGCAGGACCAAGTACTGTTCTTCCTTTGGGTTCATCTCACGTACCCACAGGTTACCACTGAAAATTTGACATGCTACCGGAGTCAAGTTTGAACTGAAATATACTGCTGATTTGCTGAAGTTAATTAATTATCCTGAGCAAATACTAAAATCTTCAATGACTTGGAGAAGTTTGTTAGTTTGATCAAGAGTAGTTTTGCAGAATAAAAGGCAATCGTCTGCAAAGAAAAGATTATTAATCTTAGGTGATGATCTAGAGATTTTAATACCTGTGATTTTCTTCGTTCTTTCACAATGAGCTAGAACCCTAGAAAAGGACTCCATAGCCAATATGAATAAATATGGAGATAGTGGATCTCCTTGACGAATTCCACGAGTTGGAGAAAAATATTTAGTTGGACTACCATTCAGAAGTACTTCAATTTGTGTTGTACTGATGCATTGTTCAATAAGCTGACAAATTTTATCCCCAAAGCCAAACTTTTTTAAGAGATCAATTAGAAAACTCCACTATAATCTTTCGAATGCTTTAGACATTTCCATCTTGAGAGCCAAGTGACCACTGCGACCAGTTTTCTTCTTCATAGCCTGAACAATCTCTTGAACTAGACAAACATTCTCAGATATTAGACCACCTGGAACATAGGCAGTTTGCATAGGAGAAATTATCTTTGTGATGTGCTTCTTCATCCTTAGAGATATTATTTTGGATATAAGCTTGTAAATAGTGTTACATAAAGAAATTGGCCTGAAATATTCAGGTTTACTTGGAGATTTGACTTTGGGGATGAGATATATTCTTATTTTATTAAGTTCCTTGAGAAGAAAACCTGATTGGAAGAAGGACTTTACCATATTGCAAACTTCGTCTTTAACCACAGGCCATTGGGTTTGATAAAAACCCGGTGGAAAACCGTCCGGACCTGGGCTAGTCCATGGTTCCATACTCATAAGGGCCTTGTAGATTTCTTGTTCAGAAGGAATTAATTCAAGATCTTGGTTATCAACATCATTAAAAATCGCAGGAATGTGTTCCAGAAAATAATAATTGTCTCCTGGAAAAGAAGTAGACATTATCTTGTGGAAATGATTACTGAGGAGGTCCTCAAGAGAAGCTTTATCAGAGCACCAAGTACCATCTGGGGATAGAAGAGCATCAATTCTATTACGGGATCTTCTTTTGTTGACTCTTACATGGAAGTACTTTGAGTTTTTGTCCATATCATTGAAATAATGATATCTAGCTTTCTGTCGGTTAGAGCTGGCCAGAATATCTAGCTAATGTCTTTTTCAAGCTTTATGACCTCAGTAGTGTTGCTGCCATCTTTGTCAGAAACTTGTAATTGAGTAACATTAGCTTGGGCAATAAGAATTCTGCCCTGAATGTCACCAAAAGTGGATTTACTCCATTGAGAAAAAACAGATCTAGTATTACTGAGCTTTTTAGAAAGAACATAAGCATTAGAACCTTAAAAATTAGCAGACCAAGCATTTTTAATCTCCTCTTGGCACTGATTATTTTGGAGCCAATGCTCCCAGAATTTCCAGTTTCTACCATTCCGTCTAAATGGTTTATATAAATATAGTAAAATAGGACAGTGATCGGAACCACGTTAAGTTAGAAGAGATAGTAAAGAATCAGGAAAGACCATAGATCATTCATCATTAATTAAAGACCTATCAATTCTAGATTTATATTTTCCTGTACCGTGCTTATTACTAGGCCAAGTAAAAGGATTACCACTGAAATTAAGGTCCATTAGACCAGATTTATTGATGGCATCAAGGACCTCTTTAGGTGTGGAATTAGGGGAAGTAGAATTTCTATCATGGGTATCTATAGTAATGTTTAAGTCTCCTATGATAACCCATGGGATTTTAACAGACTTACTAAGGTCAAAAACCTTAGACCATTGCTCTGGTTGGTCTTTTTTGTACGGCGTACCATAAACACAAGAAAGGAACCATTCCCCTTTGCTTGGATCATTAGACACTATGGCATGAATCGCATTCTCAGAGGAATCCATAATATCCATAGAAAAACCGTCCTTCTAAAGGAGAAGGAGGCCACCAGCTAAACCAAGAGAAGGAACAAAGATATTATTAGCAAAACCTAAGTAACTAGAGAGTTTAAGAATCCTATCATCGTTTATTTTGGTCTCAGATAAAAAGATAATATCTGGAGAGTGAATCCTATTTAGGTGTTGTAAGTGTTCCCTTGTATCTTTTCCTAGAAACCCTTGACAATTCTAACTTAGGACCTTCATGTTTAACAGATCAGAGAAAATTAAAGTGTTGCAACAATTGAAAACATAAAACTCAAGAGACGAAAAATGACCAAAGTTTGAGCAAACAAATAATAATACCTTAGCAACATGGATATCATCAGCATCATGAAAATACGCCTTCTCAACTGGTTCTCCTTCTTCAATCAAATCGTGCTCCATTGCATCAGTCTCAGAGGGTCCTTTTCCAGCATTCTTATCATTTTGGTTCTGGATCATAACAGTTTGCTCATCATCATCAGCTAAATCAACCTCTAACTCTTCGTTTCTGGATCTCTTTAGTTTTCTTCCTTCCTCCATTTCCTCAGCCGGTTTCTCTGGAAGACGTTGCTGACTTGCTTCACATATTTTCTGCACCAGAAGATCTAGATCTTATACGATATCCACACCATAAGCATTAGCTAGATCATGAATATAGGAAACATATTCCTCACTTGTATAACGTCTTATTTTTAAATCTTCCGCTACATTAGCACAATCTTCATCATTGTGATCAAATACGTAACATTCCTTACATAAAGTATGTGACTGTCTTTCCCAATGATAACGCACCCAGGATACACCTCCTGCTGCAGTATTCCACCAACCTCCTCTATGAAGTGGTTTTGAGAGATCTATTTTCACTATAGAGGTAATTTTTCCACCTGCACCTGGCCTGCAATTCTCTGGATCAATCTTTATTTTTTCACCAAGCTCATTCACCGCATCATTCACCACAGAAGGCGAATGGTGTTCTAAGAGAAGTTTCTGAAATTGTACACTCCACTCTTGATGGGTGAACTTCTGGTCTTGAACTTTGATAGAAGGATCATAAACTTTGAGATTGAGCAAACTCTTGTAAATATTCCAAGGACCCTTATTTAGAACTGCACCCATAGTGTCTGCTGAATGAAATTTGAATAAATAGATATTCCTATCAATTCCACGAACTTCTTTCACCTTGCATCTCTTCCATAGAGTGATTGTCACTTTCCTTACATCTTCGGTGTCTATAGGATCTTTACAAAACAGTTTCCAAATCAGTGTATTTTTCCATTCAGTTGAAGCTTCAGAAACAATAGTTTGCTTGGACCCCAGTGGCTTTCTCATTTGCCGAGCACAAAGATCACAGATGGTGGAGTTTTTCATCTTATGAGTGATAGCCGAGATTTGGTTATTAGAAGAAGAAGAAGTCATTACTGTGTATTGGGTTATGAAGGGTTTCTTAAGGAAAAGATGTATTTTTTCCTCTTCTAGATTTGCTCCTTTATAAATACCAGCAAAGGAGATAATTAAATCATAACTGCAAATCTTGTTGAAGTCAATGAGAATAAAATAAAATAACAGTCCCACAGAGATATCCGCCGAGTAGAATATAACAATAAGAGACTGCATGGTAAATTGAGAATTAACCGGAGTATATCTATAGTGATTGAGTTTTTTTCGCTCCGTGATAGAGGGAACATTTGAAAAATTGAAAATTGAAAATTTGTTTTGACTTTTCTGAATCGTCCTTGCCGAGTTGAACTGCTTGAGTTCACAGAAACCCATACGATCATACACATGAAGATCTTGATTAGAATACTGGAACATACTGTTGGAGACCATCCCGAGACTGATGGATTGCAATACTGCTGCCGGAGCCAATAATATAATAACTGACTGTAACAAAAATGTTAGCAGAAGAAGAAAACATATCTGAGAAGACCCATACTGGGTGCTTTCTATGATGAAACGAGATTTCCTGCAAAAAAAAAATAAAAATAAAAATATATATATATATATATATATATATATAACCATTTGTAAAGGGGAGACAACCAAAGGGGAATAGATGACCGAAACAAAACTTGGGGTAAAACTGAGACAAGAGCAGGACTACTACCAAGGGAAAGACCAGGAGAAAAAACAAATCATAATTGAAAAGAGAACACACCTAAAAAAAGTTTAATACTGAAACAAAAAAATAGAAAAAAGACAAACAGGAATCTACTTAGATTAAAAGTTGGAAAAAATCATAAGAAAACATATTAAACCAATCCTCGATGAGGATTTTTGATTGTACGCAAGCAATTTACTGTGAATCTTCCATCATACAAGGTATCGACAAAGATTTGTTTTAGCTTTCTTATGGCAATCTTCGAATTAATCTTTATTGATTTTCAACTATATGTGCGATTCCATATTGGCGTTAAGCAAATTATGCACGTTCTGATATGAATAAAAGGCAAGTTGGACCACCCACTACACGTTACCGTAGTTAATGGCTATCCTGTAGACATTATTTATCAAATAAAAAAAAAGGCTGGAGACGTCATCAATCCCCCACATTCAACATTAGAAATAACTGTTCGTCATCTGCAATTGAATCTCTTCAGAAAACTTCCAACAAAACATAATTTTGTGATCGCAAGATGGAGGAGATATAGAAAACAGAATGGGAAGAACTACTAGGAAGCAGTCAATGGGAAGGTTTACTCAACCCTCTCGATTTAAACCTTCGGAAACTTATACTCCGGTGCGGCGACTTTTGTCAAGGGACATACGACTCATTTGACAGCGATCAGAACTCAAAATACTGCGGTAGTAGTCGTTTCGGTAAAAAAGCATTTTTCAGAAAAGTTGCTAATAAATCAGCAGAAGACGATTATATTGTGGATTCATTTCTCTACGCAACTTCAAGAATTGCAGTCCCCAAAGCTTTTCTAAGTTTTTCGTTTTCGGAGGATGCTTGGAGCCGCGAATCGAATTGGATTGGTTACATTGCAGTCAGCTCGGATGAGGCAAGTGAAAGATTAGGAAGACGGGAAATATATGTAGCCTGGCGTGGAACCATAAGAAAACTTGAGTGGGTGAATGTTCTTGTGGCGAAACCGACATCGCTTAAGCCGCTGTTGAAGCCAGCGGACACCGAAGCTACTTCTCACGGTCAAAAGCACCACTGGTATAAGTCCTTGCTCGGGAAAAGGGACAGCAATGATGATGACAGTGAGGACGATGACGATGATAATCCAAAAGTCATGAAAGGTTGGCTTGCAATTTACAACTCTTCTAACCCGAAGTCTCAATTCACAAAGCTAAGCGCAAGATCCCAAATTCTTATCAAGATAAACGCACTAGTAAACAGGTACAAAGATGAAGGTGTAAGCGTGGTACTTACAGGCACACAGCCTAGGCGCAAGTTTAGCAATTTTAAGTGCATTCGATTTAGTAGAAAATGGGTTGTCTGATGTGCCCGTCACCGCAATTGTATTCGGTTCCCCGCAAGTTGGTAATAAAGCTTTTAACAAGAGGCTAGGGACGTTTCCTAACCTACGAATCTTGCACGTAAAGAACCAGCTTGATCTTATAACTCATTATCCTAGTAAGTATTTGGGGTATGTTCATACAGGAGTAGAACTTGAGATTGATACTAGAAAGTCGAAAAGCTTGAAGGACTCGAAGAATCCAAGTGATTGGCATAATTTACAAGCTATACTACATATAGTTGCAGGCTGGAATGGGAAAGAGGAAGAATTCGAATTGAAAGTGAAGAGAAGTATTGCATTAGTTAATAAGTACTGCGCCTTTCTGAAGGATGAGACTTTGGTTCCTGGTAAATGGTGGGTTGAGAAACACAAAAGAATGGTGCTTAATGAAGATGGAGACTGGGTTATGGCTACTCCAGATGAAGAGGATTTGCCTGTACTTGAAGAATACTAACAAGTCTTCTAGTTGTCATTTTGGTGCAGAGGTAATTTTGGTTATTCTTGTGTTGATGTCTAAATAGTAAATAGTACTCCTTTTTTTTTTTTTTTGAATAAAAGTGTGAATGATTGTTAAATCAGTTGTGAAATTAAGATATTATTGCTGCACAAACCCCTTCGCGGCAGGTTCAAGTATCTTGGAATTTATTTTCTTCCGAAATCAAAATACATTTTGCTGGCATATGAATCAAAGACAAGAAAAGCACAGTATCAGATGCAACTTTAGATGGAAAATCAGATCTGTTGTATTGCGCTCAGCCAGGTTTTAGATTTGAAGATTTAGTCTTCAGATGGGAAGAAATTGCAAGGCATTGGTAATCTTACCTTTTTTTTTTGTATGACTGGGAAGGATATCCTAAGAGCAACCGCAGTGGGGAGACTATAGCCAACCAATTTTTTTTGAAAAAAATGGGTTTATTCCGTACACAGATGCTACGGTGGGAAAACCAAATTTGGTGGGGCGCGACTAATACTTGCCCCCCATTAATTTTTTTTTTTTTTTTTAATACGGGTGTAACTCAAAATTACGCCCCACCAGACGCAACCTTTAAACTTCGCCCGACCAAAGATCAAACCAAAGACTAAATATTTTGGTTTTTGGTTTTAGTTTAGAATTTGATCTTTACTGCTCTCCGTAGCGCTTCGTTTTTAGTCCAAATTTTTAGTCATACTCCTCGACCGTGGTTGCTCTAACATTAAAGACTATCCCATGTTGGATGGCCTGGGTGATATGCACTTGCCTTATTGTAACTCTTCAGTCTTTTATAAAATAAAAGTTAAACCATCTTATTGATCAACAAAAAAATTCACTGAGATTACAGAGCTTCTCATGAACTGATAACATTTCATTACTTGAAAAGTACTAAAAGAAACCAAACCATGGGAAAGATATAGTAACAGGCAAAGCAGTTATTCCCCTCTCTAGTATCTATAAATTTCATCTCCTAACCTTCCTCCAGTGACTGAGAAATTCCCATGAGGCAGGCGGCCGAGGTGACCATTAAAAATGTTGCTGCCATGCCACCCTCCAGTCTAAATATGTAGTGGTGGTGCTGCTGCTGCGAATGTGGTGCTGCCATGCCACCCTCTAGTCTTCATATGTAGTGGTGCTGCTTTTTTTTTTTTTTTTGATCGGTAAAGAATTTGATGCTAGCGAGTTTCGAACTCAGGTCACTGATATCATCACCCAGTAACTTTACCACTGTACTACAATGTCACCGGCATGTAGTGGTGCTGCTGCTGGTGTGAATGTGGTGCTGCCATGCCACCCTCCGGTCTTCATATATGGTGGTGGTGGTGGTGCCGTGTATGTTGCTTGATTCTGCCTTGGAGGAACAATCCCCTTCCTGGAGCTCATAACCTGCAATTCTGCTAACTTGTCCCATCTATCTATAATTCCTTCTGGATTCTTCCCATTGAAAAGAGGCATAATTGGATTGTTCCTTGGTGCCTGTCTATATATTTTGGATTGTGATTGTTCATCTGTTGAGTATTTCCTACTAACAGTGATCACCTGCTCCGTCCGTGGTGTTAATTCCTGAATCGTTCTACCAGGTAGAGGTACTGATTTAGCTGTTCCCACACTAGTTCTTGAGCGAAGAGACGGGGGAATGTAATAGCAAGGCCGAAAGAAAGGATGTTGAAGAGCCTCTTGCGCTGTTGGTCTCTTGTTTGGATCCCATGAACAAAGTAATTTTACTTATAGCAGCATCACTAGCGGACGGCATCAACATTTTAAGATCATAAACTCCTGGAAGTTGTGGAAATTGATCCTCCGAGAAAGGATTTTTTGCCCTGCTCACTATAAGATGTTATTTTCTATTAAGATTTCTTTGAGTTGCACAATATTTTTGTGCTTCTTCATCTTTCTTAATGACTTCACTTCTGGAAGATTAAGACATTCTTCGAGTGAATGATACTTTTGCTTCATCCTCTTTATCGCAACAATTTCACCAGTTTGTGTATCTAACGCTTGACAAACGCTTCCAAACGTTCCTTCACCAACGTCCTTAATTATCTTATAACGTTCCATTCTGCTCCAGTGGCACAATCGATTGGTATACCACCACAGCAGTTCAATAACCTGATTCGATCACACCGAAAAGAAAAAACAACCTCTGAATATAGATTACCTTCCTTCCGGAGCTATTTGTGACAATCCATATGTCAGCGAGTCCTTGTCCAGGAGCCATTCTAAAAAAATTATCGAGCTCTCGCACACAGATTCCAAAACACACAGGACGAAAAAGAGAAGAACCAAACGAGCGCTGCTTTTTTGTTGATGATAAAACGAACACTGATTTATTCTCGCACTATCAATTTACTATATTTATAGAGAAATCTGATCGAGTGTGTTTCTATTTTTAAGACATCTTACGCCTCAAGCAAAAATTCGATTTTATTCTACTTTTGCTAGGAAAGCAAGTCTTATTTATTTTACTTTTGCTTGGAATTTACTTTTGCTAGCAAAGCAAGTCTTACTTGAGGAAGGATCCTCCTCATTTAGGTGGAAGATTAATACGAATCCTAAACATCACTCATCTTTTTCTTTCGAGTCCATTGTTTTTGTGAGTGTTTTCAAGCAGGCCCGGTCCCGAGTTTCTAGTGGCCGAAGGCCAGTTCATGTAGGGAGTGGCTAACCCACCAATTTGTGGTAGAAATTGACGTTTAGTCCCAAAGTTTGTAGGCTTTTGACGCTTTAGTTCACTCATCTGAAGCCCAGTACAATTTAATCAAAAAAAAAAACTTGGATGCTACAGTATAGTCCAAACTTGGACGAGCTGGTCCAAATTCATGTCTGATTCCCGAGTCTGCGAGTTTTCTATATACCAAAATTACCCTTGAAGCGATTCTGTATATATAAGGCATGTTTTGAAATCGATTTTTTTTTGGATCTCAAATTCAAAACAGGTATCAAGTCAGAGATTAAACAGTTTCAGAGAGGCTATTTAACAGTTTCAGGGAGGATTTGATCGTTTCATATAGGATTTCATTGTTTCTTCATCATATTTCAACTCAGGTTACATTCGAAAGTGTTCTGAAATCGAAAATTCACAACAGATCGAGGGATCGATCGTTCCAGGTTTGAATTCAGAGGTGATTTAATAGATTCATAGAGGTTAGGTTTGATTTGATTGTTAATGGAGCAGAATTCAAGCTCAGGTTAGTTTTATTTTGGTTGCATTTCATCTGTTACATCTAATTTTCAGGTTTTGTTTCTGATTTTTAGTTTTTCTGAGTTTATGAGTTGATGATATCAATTCGTATGATCTTGAGTTGATATTTTTTTATATACTAGCTTTTGATTCTCGTGATGTTGATGATTTACTGTTAATACTAGATCAATTCGATTTTTGTTTACTGTTGTTTGATGATGTTTTTTTAGTTTTATGATGAATGATATGAAATCGAACTGATACTAGAACCTAGGCTTCTGATTTATTCAATTATGTGTTCCAGTAAGATTCTGGAGCTTAATTGATGGAGTATTTTATCTGGGTTTACTGTTGCTTGATGTTTCTGGCTTCGATTAAATTTGTACTTTCATGTACACTGTTTACTTTTAGGTTATATGAAATTGTTGTTTGAAGCTTCAAATGTTTATTATCATTTGTTTTGTAATATGTAGGGGTATCAAACAGGTCTGAGAAGTTTATTAATGTTGTTTTGAATCATGGTGAGCATTCTGCTTTTTGTGTTAATACTAAAATAACCGTAGAAGAATTGAAGCATTTTGCATGCAAGCACTGGAGGTCTTTGTCTCCTAGGAGTATATGTTTCAGCTATATGGATAATGGTCAAGATGTTTTTGTGCAAGGTGATATACAACTGCAAAGATTAATTGGTTTCATGATTCTTATTGATAATGAAGATGTCTATTTGAATGTCGATGTGATTCCGAAGCATACTTCTCGTTCTAATTCTGGTTGTAGCACTAGTTCTGGTGCCAGTACTTCTCGTTCTTGTGTAAGTGAAAGTCCTAAGCTTGTAAGGATGGTCGATCATGATGCGGACAAGGCCAAGCCTCTCATTATCGATGAATGGAATTATATTTTTGACAATATTGGTAGAGAATTTATGGGTGGTGTTGAAGCTATAAGGATTGTTGTTGGTAAGTACAAGATGGCTACTGGTCACAAGGTTGTTATTCTTAAAAATGACAAGACTCGTTTTACTGCGAAGTGCAATGAAGATGGTTGTGGTTGGAGTATTCACTTTGGCCCTGTGAATGGTGACATTTCTCGGTTTGTGCTAAAAGATTCTAATGCTCACAGGTTAGTGGTGTTCATATTAGTCCACATTACTTATTCTTGTGTTTTGTGATCAACGTTATTTATTTATAGGCTTTAATGTGTAGACTTGTTTTAGGTGTACATTGTGGTGCACATTACTTGTTGTAGGCTTTTTAGGTGACACATTACTTATTCCATCTTTTTAGGTGTAAATTTCATATTCTTGCTTTGTCTGTGCTTTCTTTTTGCATATGTGTTGTTGGTTTTGAGATCTTATTAGGTGTACATTGTGGTGCACATTACTTATTCCAGCTTTTTTTTTTGTAGTTGTGGTGTAGGTTTGAGGTTGAAGAGTCCTGCAGTGACAACCAAGTTAGATAAGCATTTTATCGCTGACAATATACAGGGTGATCCCACTTTAAAACCCAGACAGATCATGTCACTTTTTAAGAAGACTTATGGGTCCAATATTAAGTATCACCATGCCTATAGAGGGAAAAAAGTTGTATTTGAAGAAAAGTATGGTGACGACGAGAATTCATATAGCGATTTAAATTGGTATGTCAAAGCCATTGAGCAAACTAATCCTAATAGCTTTGTGAAGCTTGAAGTTGATCAAGAAACTGGAAGATTTCAGTGGATTTTCTTGTGTTTCGGTGCTTGCAAGCATAGCTATAGGTATCTCATGCCCATGATTTACTTGGACGCCACTTTCCTTACTGGTATATTCAGAGGTACTTTGATGGTTGCAACATGTGTTAATGGAAATGATGGTTTTTACCCATATGCCTTGCTATTGTGTCTACTGAAAACAAAGACAACTAGTTTTTATTTCTGGATAATCTAAAACAAATGGTCGATGATCGTCAGATTGTTTTCCGTAGTGATCGTCACGAAGGACTTTTGCAAGGCATTCCCAGAGTATTTCCTGGTTCATATCACAGTTATTGATTTTACCACATCAAGTGCAATATCCCTATTGGATCAGGTGATGCGAATAACAAGGCCTCTATTGATTTGTTTTACAAAGATGCATATTCTTACACACCAGCGAACTTTGAAGATGCTTTGCAGGGCATGCACACAATTATATGTGGACATGTTGCTAACTATATCAGGACTATTCGAAAGGAGAAATGGGCAAATACATTTTTACCTGTATGCAGATATGCTGATCACTCTTCATCGATTTCCGAGTCATTCAATAACTGGATTCTTGAGTTCAAAAAGCTGCCTGCTTTTTCTCTTCTCGATGCGATACGGTGAGTTTTATGTTTGGTGTTTCATTCGTTTACTTTTTACTATCGTACACATGGATTTCCTTGATGTGTACATACTTTTACACATGTTATATATGTGATTCTGCAACTGTGTGTACATTGTTTTACACATGGATATCCTTAATGTGTGCATTGTTGTACACTTGTATTATCTGTATTTATTCTATATCATGTTTTGATTCTATGTTTTGTGTTTTTATTATCTTAGTTTGAAGGTTATGAAGATGAATTCTAAGATAAGGGTAGAAGGTCTTGAGAATTTCAAAACTAGGCTCACTCCCGTATACGAGGCTATGCTAAAGGAAAACATCGACATTGGTCGTACTTGGACTGTTGTTGAATCCATGGAAAGATTGTATGAATTCAAGTCTCCCCGGTCTCATTCTGTAGATCTATTGCAGAAAACTTGAACGTGTCACAGGTAGCGAGTAAATGGTTTTCCTTGTGCACATGCTTGTGCTGCCATTCAAGCTACGAGGGAGGACATTTATTCATTTGTTGAGCCATACTTCACCACTAAATGGTACAACAAGACATACCAGGAGATCATCTTGCCAATCCCCAATTATGACAAGCCGCAGTCTTATGATACTAGTGATAGAATTATTGTTCCTATTCATGTTCCTCTACCTGGTAGACGAAAAACACAACGTATCAAGGGTGCTTGGGAGAAGCAAAAGAGGCCTATGATGTGCACAAAGTGCTTCACCCTTGCTCACTACAACAGAGCTACCTTCCCAATGATTTGATGTTTTTTTCTATGTTTCATTTGTTCAAAAGATTCTATGTGTTTTGTCTTTACTTTTGGTAATGTCTTTTCAATTTTCTTTGGCGTGGATAATTAGTGCCAGGACATGTGTACCATTATGTACACCTTCATGTGAACTTCAGATTTTTTTACCAGTCTTTTTACATGTGTACCACTATGTACACCTTGGGGTAAAATGGATGCTACTAGTCTATTTTGTTTAGTAATATTCTATGTTTTTCAGATCTGTATAATTAGTAATTACTTTTGCTATGTTCAATTTTTATGTTGTCAGTTCTGCATGATACAAAAATATTAGTAATATTTTTATGTCTTCAATTTTTATACTTTTTGTAGTTGCAAGAAATCCTACACTACACCCTTGATAAGATCTTACAGTAATTAACACATTTTGGAAGATTAAAAACGACACTTTATTATTTGATTCTCAGAAATGTTTACAAGTAATGAAAGAAGTTCAAGAATACAACTGCTCTCTTGAATTTTCTCTCTCCTCAAGACTTTCTCAACACTCAAAAAATACATCCTCCCCTTCTGAATCTACTGGGTCTCTTTATATAGGGTAATTACATAGTGGATGATAGCTAAGTTGTCCTTTAATTTCGGATTTGGTTCACGATGCTCTCGCGGTAGTTGTAATGCTGACTCTCGCAGGTGTTGTAACCATCGCAGGACAATCACGCTCTTTTTTGTGTTTCTTCATTCGTCAGCTATTACGTCATTATTCTATGACACTCGTGAAGTGTTGTTGAAGAATTCGCGGTGATATTCGCAGAGGTGTTGTTAATCTCACAACAGTAATATCATGGAAATATTCCGATCCTACATCTTGCCTCTTCTCATGTCTTTTCTGGGGAAGGAGGAACGATCATGAGAATTAAATCTTTTATAATGTCGCAGCGGTTTATCTCTTTGCGCTCTTCTACTTTGACACGTTTTTGTATTCTTCGCCAGTTGTTTTCACGTACTTTTTCTTCCATTCAATTTTTGACATGTCCTTTTCAACCGTTGCGATCTGACCGTTCACGTCCTTTCTTTGCATTAATTGCATTCATCTTCTCGAGAATTTTCTTCTTCTATAAATACTTCTTTCATTCTTTTCTTTTCTTCTTTTTACTCTTCTTCCTCCTCTCTGCAACTTCTCTGCAATTTTACCGTTCTTCCATAAATTGCGCATCTGTTACTGCTGTGACTTCTTTCTCGTTCTTCAATCTTTTCCTTCATTCCCATACTCAAAAATGGTTGCTCCTGGTCATTAAAATGTTCTTGCCTTTGAGAAGATGCAAAACAAACTTAAAGATAAAGGTTTCACCCTATCTACTATTCCTAAACAATGCCCTAAGGCTGAACTCTCTGTTCCATTATTTTCTAATTTTCCATGTAACCGTGAGAAAATCATAATCTCGCTAGGCCAGCTTGAGGCTGGTCTTCCCATTCCTCTCTATGATCCTGAACTTCCTTTATTTTATGGAATTCTCTCTCACGCGAAGTTCTCGCGGGAGGTATATCAATTGAGTGGGGATTGTATTCGCCTAATGCTTGAGTATGCTACTCGTGGTGTTGATAAAGAATCTCGCTACGCTGACGCTCCAAAGAATCCCAAATATAAAAATGTCCCAATTGTTCCCGCAAAGTATACTGTGGAGAACTTCTTCGCAAATTATGATATAGTCACTTGTAAAAAGGATAGCACTCGCTGGGGCGTCCTCTTGCAAAAGAAAGATAACATCGCTGAAGATGAAGTTCTTATGTCAGATATTGATTGGCATACGGGTAATAATGAAGGCCCTCGCCATTCCAATGATGACAAATGGTTCATTTTTCTATTATGTTTAGAGGGTCCCTACATCTCCGGTCCTCATGCATTGCCTGCGAATTTCACAGAATATCAACCGTGGGTCTTCAACTGGTCTGAAAGAAATAAAGAGGTATCCTATTTTTCTATTATTTTTACACTGTCTAATTATCATTATTATCTTCCTCATGCCTTCATATTCTCGCTGACTACTCCAATTTTTTCCATATTGACAAGCTGAAACTTCATTATCAGAAATTTGGGAATCCCAACACCTTTTTAGCCCTAAAATCTCTCACAAATGAAGTAAGAAATACTCCTTTATGATTCTTAACAATATATTGTTGCCTCTATTTCTTACCTTTATCTGTGTTCGCAGGTTATTGAGGAAATAGAACCTGTGAAGATTGTGAAAACTAAAGGAAAAGACAAAGACGCTTCTCGCAAGGAGAAATCTATTGTTCCTCTCAAAGAGAAGTCTGCTTCTCTTCGCAGAGAAAAATATGGTGCTCCTCCTTTGAAGAAAAGAAAAACCCAATTCTCTTCTTCTTCAACTCCTCATCCTAATACAGAAAACTCGAGTGATAATTCTGATGATGACAATAATAATGATGATTTTAATGCTGATGTCCCTTTTCCGATGAAGTCTTCTCAATCTGATTCCTCCATGACTCAACTGTCCAAGATTTTTGGCGATATTACATATGGTATTGCAAATGGTTATGGAGATGAAGCTCTTAATGGTGTATCCCAGACTCTCGCTAAAGTCTGCAATGCTCCGATACTGGTTGATAATGATTCCCTCCAAGGAATCTCAAGATCAATATCTTCAGTCTCTTAAATTCTCTTGGTATTCTGGTACGTTTTCATTTCTTTACTATACTTATGTATTCATGTCCTCACCAGCTTTAATTTACATTGTTCTCTCGCAGACTGGAAAAGCTTCCTTTGCTGTTTCCTCAGACTTGGAGAGGAGGTGTGCATCTTTTCACAAGAAGAATGCCGTTCTTCGCAAGAAGAATGTGGATTTGGAATCTGAGTCCGCTAATCTTCGCGGGCAATTGGAATCTGGGTCAACTGACCTTCAAGAAAAAATCAAGCAGTTGGAAACTGATCTAACTTTCTCGCGAGAAAAGGTCGCAAGCCTCCAAGCTGCGAATGATCATCTTTATGGTAAGAAATCTTTCCCTTTCTTTTTATCCTTGTATTCCTTTGCATTTTGTTATTATTATTTTTCTTCGCAGATGTTTATGGCCTTTCTGACGAAGTTGTATTCCTTCGTTCTTTTCCAAACCCAATAGATGATGATTGATGAGTGCCAAATAGTGAATGTTTATACACCTTTTTTTTGGCATTTAACTCATCTTTTGCGCTTTAAAATCATATATTATCCCAGATTCTGTATTTTCTTTGTTTTCAAGAATAAATACTTGTACTAATTAATTTTGTATTTTTAGGTACTAAATAAAGCTTAGATGAATTGAGGATCCAAAAGAGCAGAAAATTGGAGACTAGCGACTGCGGAAGAGAAGTTGCAACCCGCGTGCGCATCCGTTGCAACATGTTTACAAGTATATGGGATTGAGATACCCATATCTGAGCCCATACCCGAATCCAAACCCGCCTCCGTCCTGAACCGTAGGATCGAATCAAGGAGCTGCATCCAACGGTGTCTTCACTCAATGTATCAATAACAGAAGCGTCCGCCTCACACCACAGTTTGTATACCCCCTTCACACACTCGAACTAGCCAAACACTCCCCTCCATGTTCTTCCCCCGACCATTTGCAGAATCCCATACCACCACCATCATCACCCCGACAACCCTAACCACCGCCGATACCTCCACCACCTCACCCACTCAATCTCTTCTTCCTCATCTCCCTTACCTCTGTCTACTTTCCCCCTTATTCAATTCAGCTAAACCCTAGGTGTTAGCTCCTTCAACCGCAGTCATGAAGTTAGGCGTGATTTCTCGATCTCTCAACAACTCGACAACAGCTCGTGGGATAAGAGACAACAGCGTGGGAAGAAAAGTGAGCAGAGGCGTGGGAGAATTGAAGAACACAATGTGGTGAGTTCTCAAAAGCATCAAAAGCCCTAATTTTCTATTTGTAATTGATTGAAATTAGGGTTGAGAAAAGGGGGGAGCAATTGTAATTAAAGCTAATCCCGGAGTATCCAGTGCACTTCACTGTTAGTTTTAGGTTTTTAATTTCTGTAATTTCTCCATTTCATTGTCACTCATGTTCTAAAACTCTCTGCTAGGGTGTAGATGAAACCCCTAATTGTATGTTGATTTAATTCATATTCATGTTTGTGTTCTTGCTGTGCTTCATGGTTTTAGGAATGATTAGTTAGTTAAATGAGCAATTTAACCTGTGATTAGCTGTACTGTAAGAAGACAGTTAATACTAGGGGTGAGCTAGTGAAATTAGCTGATACTAGGGGTGAGCTAATTAGCCTGTGATCAATTGTACTGTAAGAAGACAGTTGATACTAGGGGATAATTAGTGAAATCAGTAGAAGTTATCTTTTTGATCAAATGAACCTGTGATAAGTTGTACTGTAAGAAGACAACTTATACTAGGGGTAATTTAGTGAAATCAGTTGATAATTCATCCACCTGCAACCTTCAAGGGAAGGTACAATAACATAGGTTGAGTTGTATTACCTTAGCATAGGATTAGGAGGTGGATTCAATCACCTTAGTGCTGCTCAACTACTTGTTACATTATGTTATTGCACTTCTACTTGTTCAACAACTATATCTTGTCGTATCGACACCAAAAAACAAAGCCCTTGTGTTACATTGTAATAGAAATCAGTTAGTCTTACTTTAGCTTCAACTATCACTACCCAAGTCTCTGTGGTTCGACCTGTGCTTGCCCTGTGTTACAAAACAACACTGTGCACTTGCCGTTTATAGTTTGTAGGTTGCTTTTCTAGGCCTACCAATGATACTCTTATCAATCGCCTTAATGAATCCTTAGGTAGTTATTCAAATGAACAGATTAACTCCCTTTCTGTAGATGATCTTAGATCCAAATTTTATCTTTTAGCAATTGATCTTATATCTAGTTTGAAAGTGGCCAATGCATCCAAGCGTCAATATCTTAATTCTAAAGAAGAAATCAAGATTTTAAGAGCCCAAAAAAGTGATCTTATAGATGAAAGGGATCGTATCTCTAGACAAGGAGTACAAACCTTAGCGGATTTTCTTAAAACCCTTCTTAAAGTCCAAATTAAAAGAGATAAACTTATCCGCGAGAGAGATGATCTTGTTGAAATAGAAAACCAAATACGTTCCCGTCTTCTTATTAACGATGATGATGACTTTGCTTGGGCTGCAAAGATTCTTGACAACGCCAGAGCTAACTTAGGTGTAGATGTTAGTCTTCATGTTGAACAAGCGGCCTTAATTAACGACATGATTTCTGAAAGAGAAGGTTGCTAGTTGTTCTTCCTCATTAATTTCCTGTCATTAATCTTCTTATCTTTGCAGAATTTTCAATTTGTTGTTATATATTCGCAGGAGTTGAGAAGAGATATACTGAAAGAATTGGAGAACTTGAATCTGATAAGAATTAACTCGCAAATACTCTTGCTGCTCGCAATGAAAAATATTCAAGATTGAAGGAACAATTAAAGATCTCTACTTCGAATTTTAGTAATATTCTTGTTGGTATTCGCAATGACTCTATCATGGGAGTTTGTGATGATCATAATATTCCTCACTCCTTGTATCCTTGCCTCACTGAAGAAGTTCCAAAGAATTCTCCAAATCTTGTTATCTCTGACAGTGAAGCTGAAGAATCTGACGGGGATGATGGTGAAGACAAAGAAGAAAAATCTGGCGAGGATGATGATGGGTCCAACTAGTTTTGTTTCATCTTTTTTCATATCCTTGTAATATTTGTGTAGGTACTGAATATCGCAGGATAATAGTTCACGAGTATCGTAATAAATAAAGGAGAAAAGAATTATAAAATGATACGATGATAGAAGTAGCGCGGAGAAATATGAAGTTTTGCGAGGATGGAATAATTTTGTAGTATGAGTTGCGATACTTCGCAACTCATATACAGCTGTATAAGTTTTACTATAAATAGGAGTTCAAATGTAAAATTCGAGAGGTTCTTTTAGTGAGTGTTAGAAAATATCTTAGGAAAGAGAATAGAGAAAGTTGTAACTATTCTAGTTCCATTTAGATACTTCTTTGTAATCAATTGAGAACATTAATAAGAAAATCGTTATTCATCATCAAGAACTTCTTGAGTTTTTACTAATTCTATTGAGGGTGTAGTTGTAGGTTATTCTGCAACTACATAATTGACGCTAGAAACAGGGACTTGAGAATTGTGGTAGCCTAAATTTGAGGGAATTGTGGAAAATTTGAAGATCAAATGAAGTCAGTAGATGGAGATTGCAAAAAAGAAGAATGTAATATGATCACAAAGACAATGATTGATGAATTTCATAGTAATATGAAGGGAAAAATATACAAGCGAGATTGTAGAGGAAGAAAGATCATGGAGGAAGAAAAGATAACAACTTTAGAAGAATGGGAAAATCAGAAAATCACATTTTCAGTAGCAGAAATTCCAAATGAAGACTTGAACCACACTTCACCATTGGTGATCACAATGCCGATCATGCTAGAAGATAAGAAAGCTGTAGAAAAATGGAAATTAAACCGAATTCTGGTTGATACAGGGAGTTCTGTTAATATCATATTCTATCATGCACTTAAGGGGATGGGAATTAAAGATGAAGAAATCACAAATTCAAAATGTCTTATTCATGGATTAGGAAAATCTACAACAAAATCTAAAGGGGAAATCAAATGCATAATATTACTTGGGAGAAATCGAAACACATGTAATCTTGTGTGTGATAGATATAGAATCTCCATATAACATGCTGATAGGAAGGCCGTGGATTCATGCGATCAAAGCTGTTGCTTCAACATTACATCAAAAAATCAAATTTCCTACACCAAATGGAATACAAGAAATAAAAGGAGATCTTGATAGTGCAAAATTTTGTTATCAAATTGAAGTAACGCAATGCGGAGGAAGAGCAAGAAAGAAACAGCTTCGTAGGAAACTTGCGAAGGAAACAAGAAAAGAAGAAGAATTCCGAGTGTATACAATAAGAGCAAAGGAAGGGAGAGGTATACCAAATGAAATTCCAGAAAAAGAAGGGGAACCAGCAAAAATAATCAAAGAGGCAACACCTATGGGGGATCAAAGTCCAAGCTATGTTGCAGCTGAACCAACTAAAGAAATAAATATCGGAAGCAAAGAGGAGCCTTTATTCTTGCGAATTGGAACTAAGATGGATGAAGAAGAAGAAAAAAGAACTACTGATCTTTTGCGAGAATATAAAGATATCTTCGCAGGAAGTGTATGTGAGATACCAGGAATTGTTCCATCAGTGGCATGTCATAGATTGAACATAGATAAAAATGTAAGACCATTCAAACAAAGAATAAGGAAGATATCACAAAATTATCATGTACAGATAGAAGAAGAATTACAAAAGATGTTGGATGCAGGGATCATAAGGGAAGCAAAATATCCAGAATGGATTGCGAATATGGTCATTGTTCAAAAAGAATAAAGGAATAAGAATTTGCATAGATTTCACTGATCTAAACAAGGAATGTCCCAAAGACAGTTTTCGATTACCAGATATACCACAAATGGTGGAATCAGCTGCAGGTCATGATAGAGTCACTTCACTTGATGGATATAAAGGGTATAATCAAATATCACTCATGAAAGAAGATCAAGAACATACTGCCTTTTTTGCTCCAAGGGGTTTGTATTGTTATGTGAAGATGCCATTTGGTTTGCGGAATGCGGGTGCTACATATCAACGTATGGTTGAAAAAGTGTTCGCGAAGTGGATATATAAAACTTTGGAGGTATATGTAGATGATATGTTGATAAAAATCAAGGAAGCTAAAGACCATGTGCAATATTTGAAGGAAATATTTGAGCAAATGAGAAAGTTCAACATCAAATTAAATCCTGAGAAATGTATAATTGGGGTTTCATCTGGAAAGTTCTTGGGATACATAGTATCGAAGGAGGGAATACAAGTTGATCCAGAAAAGGTCCAAGCAGTTCGTGACATGCCAACACCTGCAACGGTAAAAGAAGTACAAAAGCTAAATGGACTCTTAGCTTCACTTGGAAGATTTATTTCGCGAATGTCAGATAAGTGCAAGCATTTTTTCAACATACTTAAGAAGGGAGCAAAATTCAAGTGGACTGATGAATGTGAAAAAGCTTTTCAAGGAATCAAAGAATACCTCGCAAATACATCTATACTACAGAAACCAGAGAAAAACGAAGAATTATTGGTATACCTCGCAACAACTCCATATGCTCTAAGTGCAGTTCTATTGCGAGCAGATACAGGAGTAGAAAGGCCCATTTATTACATTAGTAAAACCTTTAATGCAGCAGAGAAGAACTATTCTAAAATGGAGAAGTTAATCTTAGCCCTGGTTTATGCATCATTCAAGTTACGAATATACTTTCAAGCACATGTGAGAAAAGTGGTAACCAAAGTCCCAATTGAATCAGTCATGAAGAACACAAAAAGGTCAGGAAGAATAGAAAGGTGGAATGCATAAGTAAACCATTACAAGATAAAATACGAAGTATTGTCATAGCAAAAATCACAAGTCGTCGCAGATTTTTTGGCAGAATTTCCTTTGGAAGAAGATGAAGCAGTAGAGGAAATGATGGATGTTGAAGAAGAATTTGGAAATCCAAAAGACTTGTTAACAGAGCCTGATATATGGGAAATTCTAGTGGATGGATCATCCAATAGTGAGGGAAATGGAATTGGAGTCGTGTTGATTTCACCAGAAGGAGAAAGAACAACATTCTCATTCAGACTAGAATTTGCATCCACGAACAATGAAACAGATACGAAGTCAGTAGTGAATGCATTAAAGATCGCAGAAAAAGAAGCTTGAAAGTATAAGGATAACAAGTGATTCACAGTTAGTGATTTGTCAAATTAAAGGGGAATATACCACAAATGAATCTTCTTTGAAGAAATACAAGAAACTCGTTGAGGAATTATCTGCGAAGATACCAAAATTAAAATGGAGACATATATCCAGAAAATATAACCGTCTCACAGATGCTTTTGCATTTATTCCAAGCATGATGACAAATCCAAATACAAGAAATATCCAAATACAGACAATTCAACACCCATCAGTGGAAAAAGAGAAAGAAATTGAGGAAGCTGTTGCGATGGAAGTAGAAAGAGAGTTATCAAACAACATCGAAGATTGGAGAAAAGAAATTCATGCATACCTCGCAACAGGAGAAATATCCAGGAACAGACTAGAAGCCCATAAATTAAAGAGTCGTGCAACAAACTATGAGTTGCAAGAAGGAATTTTATATAGAAAATCTTTCAATGGACCACCTCTCAGGTGCTTAACTCGCGAAGAAGGAGAAAAGATATTGAAGATGTTACATGGAGGAGAAGCTGGCAATCATAGTGGGGGAAGATCTCTAGCATATAGAGCAAAAATACAAGGATATTACTGGCCTTATATGCATACAGACGAAAAATTGTTCGTACGAAGATGCAAGGAATGTCAACGACATGGTAAAAGAATTCATGCACCAGGGGCAACATTAACTTCTTCAACAAGCTGCTGGCCTTTTGGTAAATGGGGGTTGGATATTGTTGGACCATTTATACCTGGATCTGGACAAAGGAGATACTTGATAGTTGCAACAGATTATTTCATGAAGCTCGCATAAGTAAAAGCAGTACAACATATTCGTGATAAAGATGTTTTTACATTCATATTTGAGAACCTCATTTGCAGGTACGGGGTTCCAGCACAACTAGTATATGATAATGGAAAACAATTTGAGGGGCAGAATATAGAGATGTTACTCGGTGCTTTTAGAATAAAATGTGGGAAGTCAACCCCATTATATCCACAAGCTAATGGACAGCAAAGCAACAAATAAAACAATCGCAGATACAATCAAAAAGAAATTAGAAGGACATCTCAAAGGGTGGCGCGAGCAAGTACCTAGCGCAGTGTGGGCATACAATACAACTAGAAGAGAAGCAACTGGAATGTCTCCTTATTGTCTAACATATGGAGTAGAAGCGATACCCACCAGAGGTTGTAATTCCGACAAAAAATAAAGAAGCTTGGGAAAGAAATTTAAGTGCGGGAGTAATATTAAGTGAATTGGATGATTTGGAAGAAAAAAGAGAAAAGGTGTTGCACCATATGAAGATTTATCAGGAACGATTAGCTCGAGAATAAAACAAGAGAGTCATTGAACGTGAATATAAACCAGGTGATTTGGTCATGCGAGAAACACCTAAATATCAAAAAGAAAATGGAGGAAAATTAGCACCAAAATGGGATGGACCATATGTCATTAAAGAAGTTGTAGGAAGCGGAGCTTATCGGCTGATGGATCCAGAAGGGAGAGACATGGGTTTGAGGCTTGGTAAACCTTGGAACAGACTATATTTGAAAAGGTATTATCCATAAAACTCATGAAATTTTTTACGAATATTGTTTGCTCGCAGGAAATTGGGAAAAGTTACGAATTTCAGAATTTATATTCCGATTAAAATTTCATTAATTTGCGAATAAAAGACCGCAATCTGTGATCAGCCTCCAAAAAAGAAAGAGAGCCGCAGAAAATTTTATACATGCAAACCTTTGTGGCGTACACCCTAGTTCGCGAAGCTATATTTCGTAAGAGGCAAAGTCCTAAAGTACGTCATTTAAGGGGGTACCTATAATGTGGCTAAGGGTAACCGGAACACCACCAAGGGCCCTTAGTACATGGTAAAAATTTTGGGGGTACAACCCAATAATGGGGTACCTATCCGGGTTAGACACCTTGGATTCTCACCTAATCTAGCGACATTACGCAATATAAAATGCGGTGTAAGAAGATTTAGGTTGGGAGACTAAGGCATACTGTCTTTCCCAAGAAGTGCAGAAAACGATCAAGGCGCCGAGGTACACGGTTGAGTCAAGAGTGCCGGGTGAGGTTGAACCACATCTGCCATTTTTGACAAGTCTTGGAAAATGATGCACTTGGCCCAAAGATACCCCATAGGGTGCAACCTCGTAACTATAAGCCCTATAGGCAAAAAGGATAAGAGGTTGCGATCAAAAGCTGGTTGTTGGCATAACCGGATGGGAAGAGCTAACCTTGTATGGTCGATGTACGCTTCCTTGAAGGGGAAATCAGGGGGAAGATAAAGGGAAGCACCCTCCATTAGGGAGCTGATACGTGCTATAAGACGCAAATGTCACGAGGCTTCTTGTTTGCGAAAACATAAAGGCTTGTCATATTTGTGCAACAAATGAAGTTCTGCGAGCCTTCTAAAAAAAAAAAAAAAAAAAAAAAAGAATAAAGAACTCGCAGAACATAACAAAGAAGTTAAGATGAGATCAATGGGTCACTACATGAAAGTGTAGATACGTCCTGCGATTTCATCGCAAGACGGCAATTTCATGGGGCTTTATGTTCGCAAGAATATTTAGGCCTGTCATATTGTCGCAACAATTCCTGAAGAGGCTAAAATACTATACAAAGAAGTTAAGATGAGATCAATGGGTTTTTGCATGAAAGTGTAAGAACGTCCTGCGATTTCATCGCAAGACGATAATGTCACGAGGTTGTATGTTCGCAAGAATGTTCGACTTGTCATATTATCGCAAATACAAAAATTTACTACAAAAGAGGTGGCAAAATAAGACCTTTACTTAGGAAGGCATGATAAGACCACAGAAATTAATGAAATTCATTGCATTAACATCATTGAAGAAATTATACAAGAATATACATTATGAAGATCTGAAAAGAAGACAATTTCTTCAATATCATTGAAGAAATTTTACAAGAATATACATCAAGAAATTTTGAAGAGAAGACAGCTCTTTCAATATCATTGAAGAATTTTTACAAGAAGTCCTATCAAAGAAGACAACATCATTGAAGAATTTTAATGAAGACTTAACAAAAGATGCGATTTTGATAGAAATCAAATACAGATAAGTTCATATTCGTAAAAGTTTACGAGAATTGCATACTTCTCATACTTCTCCACATATTGAATATTTCTCCAAAAGGTTGAATACTTCTTATAATTCTTCAAGAATATCTCATATTTATTATACTTCTTTAACGGATATTTCATTTGGTGAAGGTTAAATAATCATTATACTTCGTCATATGTTACATAATTATTCACAGATTGAATACTTCTTATATTTCTTCAGTTGGTGAATTGAGTACTTCTAATACTTCTTATATTTCTTCATTTGGTGAATTGAGTACTTCTAATACTTCTTATATCTCTTCATTTGGTGGATCAAGTACTTCTAATACGTAAAAGGGAATTGAGTACTTCTAATACTTCATTTGGTGAATTGAGTACTTTTAATACTTCTTATATATCTTCATTTGACGGATTTGGTACTTCTAATACTTCTTCAAAGGTATTGTATATGTAGTATACTTATTAAGGATATTTCATATATTTTACTTTTTATACTTAAAAGGGACGATTTCTTATTTACAATCGTAACAAGTTGAAACTTAAGTAAGATAAATTGAGGCAGATATTTTAATACTTCAAACAATGTTTAATCATTTAAAGAGAAATAATAGGGGGAAAAGGAGATACTAAGCTTTATCTGTGAGTTATATATTATTTCTCTTCATATGATCAAATGGGGCAAATTTAATTAAAGAAAGGTTAAATTATCTTCGCAAAATATCAGAAAGAAAGGATATATCATCTTATAAAATATCAGATGTACTTCTCAAAAAATAGAATTGTTCGCAAAAAGAAAACCAACAGTAACTAAGGGAAGGAATTCAAAAGAAAGAAAGACAGGAGAGTCAATGATAAATTGAAAAAAGAATGTTATCATACTTCATCAACACTCTGTGCCGGATCTTTAAGATCAGTAGGGTCATTAGAAGCCTTCGACTTTTGTGAGATATCATCCTTGGAAGAATATGCAACAGGAACATCTCCTTGAGGAATAGATTCTTTCTCATCATCAAGATCTTCATCATCACTCTCATAATCGAAATCACTATCAGGCTCACGAGCAACTTCATCGTCATATATCTTCAGAGGAGTAATTTTCACAGGAGGCAAGCCTCTTGATAAGAGAATGTTATTCGTAAAGACTTGAGATTTCAGATGACTTTCACGAAGTATAGCTTTTTGATGATTGGTATCTTCGATATCTTTGGAATAAGCAAGATAGTCGAATCTCCGAGTAGCACGGTCACGAGAGTTGATTAAGCGGGTAGAAAGCAAAGCATTTTTCTTATGAAGCTCGGAACAGGAGGCTTCTAATCCAACTTTCGCATTACGAAGGTTGTTCTCAGATTCTACAAATAAAACAAAGTTCAAAGAATAAAATTTGCGAGTATAACGAAATTTAAAGATATACCAGAGGCAGTCAAATTTTAATGACTACCTTCTCTTTGCGAAGTAAGAGATTGAGTTAAAGATAGACAACAGTTCTTCATCTGATTCATCGCATTATCAAAACCATCACCAACTAATCCTTTAAGTCGAGATTGAAGCTTTTGATCTTTAGAAAGGAGAAAATTTTTATCCTTCGCAAGTTTGGCATTAAGACTTTTTAATGACGAATAATCTTCTTCAAGTTGATTCTTCTTAGCACTCAAGACTATATTCTTATTAATAAGGAATTCTTCTCAATAACAAAAGAATTTCTTTCAAAGATCTGAAGACTTCTTTAATTCCTCAAGTTCACCTTTCAACAAAGAAAGAAGATTTTCTTGATCGCAACATTTATTCTGAAGAGTCTTTAATTCTTGCGAAGAAACAATCATTGTATTCAAAAAACGAACATTTCTCTTGATAAGGTTTTGTTCTCTTCTAATAAGGTTTCTATTCTCAAATTAGCTTTAGTTAAGGAAGAAAAAAAGTTGAGATATGTCATCATTCAAAAAATTTCGATCATATATTAGTTGAGTATTCTCTTGAAAAAGAGCATCAGAGTTTTCAAGAGCACACGAGTAAAGATTAGATAAATGGGAGAATTGGTTTGAGAGGCTTTCATGCTTGGTTCGATATTCTGTTGCATCTGATTCATGGTGAAGTACCAATCTTCTACATTTCTGGATGGATTCTATAAAGGGGAATGGGTTTTAATGGATGTTTCAAGCATATGAAGAATATAAGTAAATAAAAGGGAAAATATGAAGATAGTAATCATACCTTTCAATTCATCATTTCTTTTGCGAAGAATCGCACAGTCGAGAGAATTATTCTGAAGATGATGATTTTATTTACGGAGATCCTCGCATTCTGCTTGAGAAGATTTCAAAGATTGACGAAGCAATTCAATTTCTTTTTCCAAGGATTGACGTGAAGAAGAAATGTCTGGATTGACGAAATTATTCAGAACTTCGCAAAACTCATATTGCGAACGAACATTAGTAGACTTCGCAGTATTGGTCAAAACCTCAGATAACATTCGGAAAGTTGAATAAATTCCATCTCAAATTTCTGAGGAAGAGGAGAAGAATTTGAAGGAATAAGAGCAAGCTACAAATTATGCGGAGAAATAGCACTCAAAGGATTTGGGGACAAGATAGGTTTTTCAAAAGAAGAAGTTGAAGAAATATTTTGAGGGTTGTTTTTCAAGAGAAGAAGTTGAAGAAATATTTTGTGAGGGTTGATCTTGAAGAAGTGTTGATAAATTGACACTGATGGGAGATTGAAAGGTAGGTAATGGAGTAGAGGCAGGAGTGTGTGAAGAAGCATTTTCACGAGGAGGAGAGGAAAATTCCTTATCAACTTCAGGAAGGAAATCATTAATTGGAATTAATGGTGTGGGTTTAGTTATTCGAGATCTCTTACTAGGGTTTGGTTTTTCGCCAACCTGCGAATCAAAATGTAGATTAAAAACTGAGGCAACAATATATTGTTCAGGAAAGAAGGCAAAGTATTTTAACTACCTTTTGATTCTCAGATTTTCTTCTTCGTGGATTAAGGCTTGGATTCTTTAGTTGAGATTTCATCTGAGGAGTTATTTTGCTGAAATAAACCAAAATCAGATAACAAATTATACAGAAATTAAAGAGGAGAACAGATGAAATACGCAGAGATAGAAGGAAATTACCTTGGAGAACTCATGAAGATATAATAGAAGAAAAAATTGCAGAGAAAAACGAGTAATAGAGAGTATGAGTAGAAGATAGAATTGCGGAAATAAGAAGAAGAAAAGGAAGAGAATATAAAGGAGTTATATAAGGGAATAACTAGAAAAGAACGGTTACAAAAGACGTGTCAAAATTTTAAAAGACTAAGTAACGGTTATGTTCTCACGATCATTTCTTCTTCGTAGAATTGACATGAGAAGAGGCAAGATGTAGGTACTGAATATCGCAGGATAATAGTTCACGAGTATCGTAATAAATAAAGGAGAAAAGAATTATAAAATGATACGATGATAGAAGTAGCGCGGAGAAATATGAAGTTTTGCGAGGATGGAATAATTTTGCGAGTATGAGTTGCGATACTTCGCAACTCATATACAGCTGTATAAGTTTTACTATAAATAGGAGTTCAAATGTAAAATTCGAGAGGTTCTTTTAGTGAGTGTTAGAAAATATCTTAGGAAAGAGAATAGAGAAAGTTGTAACTATTCTAGTTCCATTTAGATACTTCTTTGTAATCAATTGAGAACATTAATAAGAAAATCGTTATTCATCATCAAGAACTTCTTGAGTTTTTACTAATTCTATTGAGGGTGTAGTTGTAGGTTATTATGCAACTACAATTTGTACATTCATCTCCTTCTTCTTGTGAAATTACTGCAAGATTCCTTGATGTATAAATTTCTTTTGCTTCTATCTGTATGAATTAGAAAACAATTCCTTTCTGCAATATAGTTAATCAACATAATTATTAATCTTTAACTATCTGTGTAATTGTGTCATATAATAATGTATACGTAAATTTATCATATGATGATGAATAACAATTTTATCATTCTATGCATTCCCATACTTGACTCTGTTATTCATCTGCAATATGAAAAATTGAGTAGAGCTTAGATATCAGTTGTAAATAAAATTGAGTTGCGAGCTTCATCGCAAGTAACAGTTGCATACTTTTATGATCTATGCGCAAATATCGCAAATTTCATAATCTCTGCATAAATATCGCAGTCATTCAATTTTAATTTCTTGTGGTCTTATTATGCCTTCCTAGTTAAAGGTCTTACTTTACCACTTTTTGTATTTGCGACAAAATCGCAGGACGTCCTTACACTTTTATGTGAAAACCCATTGATCTTGCCTTATCTATATTTTTTCAATTTATCTGCGACAATATGACAATTCTAAGTTCCCTTGCGATAACAAATCCTCAAGACATTGCCGTCTTGCGATGAAATCGCAGGACATATTTATACTTTCATATAAAAACCCATTGATCTCATCTTAACTTTTTCTTATGGCTTGTTGCCTCTGTATAATATTCGTCACGCGACAATATGACAGGCCTAAATGTTCTTGCGATCGTAAAGCCCCATGACATTGCCGTCTTTAGACACTTATCAGCTCCCTAATGGAGGGTGCCGCCCTTATCTTCCCCCTGGTTTCCCCTTCAAGGAGGGAACATCGTCCATAAAAGACTAGCTCCTCCCATCCGGATTTACCAACAACCAGTTGTTTTCGCAGCCTCTTGTCCTTTATGCCTATATAGATTATAGTTACAAGACTGCACCCTAAGTGGGGTTTTCTTTGGGCCGAGTGCATCATAGCCAAGACTTACCAAGAATGGCCAGGGTAGGTTCTTCCATCCCGGGCATCCTTGGCTCAACCGTTTACCTCGGCGCCTTGGTCATACTCTACACCCCTTAGAAGAGACCTTCAGTCGTCCAACCAGGGTATAACCTTATATAGTTGGAAATCTAAAGTATCTCTCCTGGATAGGTATCTCAAAGATATGGACCCCAGTCTCCGTGACTCAGGTTCTAGCAGCGGTATAACCTTATCCCTGAGCCACGCAAATAGATACCCCCTTATATGACACACTTTAGGTCTTACATTTCCCTCTTGCGAAATTGTATCCGCGAACTAGGGTGTACGCCATATAGGTTTGTCCCATTATTATGTCTCTGTGAAATTTTATTCGCGTTTCTTGCGAATATTGCAATTCTGATGAAATTTCTTTTCTTTGATCTTCTTTTCATTTGCATCTCAACTTTTCAATTCCATCTTTTTTATTCAAATGAAATATTCTTTTGAAACATTTTCTTCAACAAATCATTCATAAACTTCTTAAATTTCTTCATTTTACCTTTCTACTTACTACTTTCTGCTTCTGCTTTTTTGTTGCGTTTTGCATCTGCGAGCCGCTCGCCATTCATATAATCATGTTGATTTCGTAGTATTCCCTCCTCTCGCCGCTCTATTGTATCAACCATCAGCTTATCACCTCTTTGTTTTTGCTTGATGTTTCGTTTCCAGTTTCTGTTCTTTGATGCCCTTTCCTCGCAAGATTCCATATCAATTTCATATCATTTCTTCCCATCAGCCCAGTCTCCCTTTATTATTCCAACACCATTAGGATGAGGAAATTTAATACATTGGTGAATGGCTGACACCACACCTAATATCCCATGTACCCAAGGTCAGCCAATCTGGGCATTATAAGGTGACTCAATATCCATAACGCAGAATAGAAGATAACCCCTTTAATGGAATTCGCATTGTAATATCCCCTTTGGGCTTGTTGGCAGTGCCGTTGAAACCATAGATCTTATAGGTTGATGGTATCAGATCCTCGTCTTTTCCACCCATGTTTCTGTAAGTAAGATAAAATAATATATCAACTGAACTTCCAGTATCTATTAGAACTCTATTAATAGCCCAGGATTCCTCAGTTTCATCATCATCATTTTCTTCATCTTCTTCTTCTATTTGTTTTGGATTTATCTCTAACCTTACTACCAGTGGGTTGTCATGCATCTCGCCAGGCTCTGGTACTTCTTGCGCAGTTAAGGAAATAGTTTTCTTTTGCCACTCCTTTAATGGCGAGACTCTCGCGATATTCATTATCTCTCTTCCATCTGCGTCTCTCGTGAAGACTCTTCTTAGAACATTGTCTTGGAAATCCTCAATAGTTTTGTATGAATGTACGATGGAATTATAGAACAAATTCTTCACCTTGGCTCCAACCTCTATCATAAATGTTTCTGCTCCTTTTACAGTATCCATTCTGCGAATATCTGGTGCTGGTGGTAGATGCTGAGATTTCGGATGTCCTATTAGAAAATAATTTAACTTTTCCTGATCAATCATCCTCAAAATTATTCTTTTTACATTTCTGCAATCGTTTATTGAATGTCCATGGAAATGATGATAAGGACAAAATTCTTGATTTCGATTATTTTGATGTGGATCTTTTCCCATGTTCCAGGGTGATGGTATATTTTCCATCAAAATGATAGCTTCCCAGATTTTTTCTATGATGGCATTCAGGGGTGGTATCTTAATTTCTTCCCATATTACTCTTTGATTCCATTGTCCTCTGAAATTATTTTGCCTCTGACATCCATAAGTCTCTTGCGGCTGATCAAGTCTTTGAATTTTATTATTTCCACCGCGATTGTAATAATTCTTTTCCCTTTCATACTCCTCTTGATCTCGACTTCCCATGGCTACTAACTTCTACTGTTTTTCAATCACCGCTTTCTCTTTATGTGGCTGCGAGGTGCTCGCCACATTGTTGATCATTTTAGGAAGTAAACTTCCGTTCGCCACTATTGAGATGGTGTTTGCGACTGGATATGATTCCATCTCATTTTTTTTTTCCTCCAAAGCAATGTATTCTTCTTGTAGTTCTCGTAGCTCAATCATTGTGATGGTATTTATGATTCTGAAAATTTGTATGTACAGCAAATTGGTTGTGAACATTGCATTAATGAAAGATAAAATGAGGTATCTCTCATACACTCTTCCTTCCATTTCACTTCACATTGTCTTCCATCTTATGGTTAGGTGTTTCAGAATCTCGCCAATCCTATGTTTTAACCCAAACACATCTTTAATACTGGGTCGTGAAGAATTGTTTCTTATATATGCTTCCAGAAATGTAGCTTTCAAATGATCGAAAGAAGTTATTGTATTTTTAGGTAAGCCTTCGAACCATTTTAACGCCTCACCAGTTAAGCTAGATGCAAAATATTTGCATAATACAGCATCATGGTTTTCCCATTGTAGCATACACCTAACATAAGCCTTAACATATTGAACAGCACAGGTAGTCCCATCGAAGATACTGGTTAATGCTGGTAAATTGAATTTTGGAGGGATTCCTCTTAATTGTACTTCTTGAGCGAATGGAGTTCTCGCAGCTTCTTCAATGGCTTCATCAAGTTATCTCATGCCTCCTTCTCTTCTGTTATTCAACACTCCCCTCATTTCTGCTAATTCTCTTAAAATTTGTTCATTTCCAACTGAATTTTGCTCCATCGGTCTTTTCAGTGTAGCTTCTCTTCTTCTACGTTCATGTATTTCTTGTCTTGCGAGATTTTGTGTATCTTCATCTGCATCTTCATTCTGTCTTATTCTGCGATTTTCCACCTCAACTCCTTCTAGATTCGCAACTGATTATGCCTCCCAGTTTCTTCTCTACGAGTTTCTTCATTTCTCATCGCTTCTCTTCGTTGTCTTTCTATTCTTATTTTTATTCTATCAAATTCCTCATTGATATTATGGTTATGGCGATTTTGTGTGCGTCTTCTTTCTCGATTATCATGATTATTCTGCTGTATTGCTTCTTGAAACTCTTGTTCTTCATTTTCTGCTCTTAATCTTTCTCTTTCGCAAGTCAGACGTGCTTGTTCAGCATAATGCCTCTCAATTTCCTCCTCAATGATTCTTTGATTTCTTTGGATTTCTCGCCCATATAATATTCTTCTACCTTCTTCTTGATTTTCTTCACCATCTTGGTTATTTCCGCCTTCTTGATTTCTATTATCACGTCTACCATTCACAGTTTCTCCGTATGGAATATGGCGATCATGAATCATCTCTTTTTCTCTATGATGTTGCTCTTCATTTGGATTTTGCATTTCCTCTCGGATATTTGCTCCATCATTTCTCATAGGGGAATTTTGCCTTAGTTCTTCTCTAAATGATCTTGAACTTGATCTAGCAGTACTTCTTGTTCTCCTACTTTGCAATCTCAAATTCTCTATTCTTAACTCGTGATTCTGTCTTGTTAAATTTGCACGTTCTTCTGCTTCTAACCTCCTTTCCTCTTGTATTCCTTGTCTTAAATCATCTGCTATTTCATTTTCGCCTTCTCCATGAATTAATCTTTCAACCACTCCTTGATCTCTTTCTTCTCTTCTCTCATTTCTTAATCGTCGATCTTCTACTTCTTCCATCGAATCTGATCGCCAAGTATGCACGCTAACTCTATCATAATCCACAACTCTATCTTGTATTGGTGTTTGCTGATTTGGATGTTGAACTTGATTTTCTCCTTCATTCCTTGTTATATTTCTTCTTGTTCTTATCCTTGAAGATTCTCCCATTTCATTTGTTTCTCCACTTGCAAGTCTTTTACTCCTCCTTACGGTTTTTAGTGGTTCTGATGTGTTTCTTCTTCTTCTAGCCATTAATCTTAGTAATCTTTTGAATGTTGCATAAGATCTTTCACTAATTATTCCAAATTCCTTCCAATCATAATATCAATTTTTATCTTTTTCTTCAAACAATCATCAATTCATCCCTGTTTCGGGCGCCAAAATATAGTTGCAGAAAATCCTACACTACACCCTTGATAAGATCTTACAGTAATTAACACATTTTGGAAGATTAAAAACGATACTTTATTATCTGATTCTCAGAAATATTTACAAGTAATGGAAGAAGATCAAGAATACAACCGCTCTCTTGAATTTTCTCTCTCCTCAAGACTTTCTCAACACTCAAAAAATACATCCTCCCCTTCTGAATCTACTGGGTCTCTTTATATAGGGTAATTACATAGTGGATGACAGCTAAGTTGTCCTTTAATTTTGGATTTGGTTCACGAGTAGTTGTAATGCTGACTCTCGCAGGTGTTGTAACCATCGCAGGACAATCACGCTCTTCCCATGTTTCTTCATTCGTCAGCTATTACGTCATTATTTTGTGACACTCGCGAAGTGTTGTTGAAGAATTCGCGGTGATATTCACAGAGGTGTTGTTAATCTCGCAACAGTAATATCATGGCGATATTACGATCCTACACTTTTGATAAAGTATGAAAATCTATCAGTACATGTGTACCTTTATGTACACCTTCTAAACATTTTCTGCTCTGTCAGTAAATGTGCACAATCAAGTACACCTTAAGATTTCAAAACCTGCAATATACACTTCAATGATAGTGATAATCATAAACTTGTAACATCAATATTGAAACTAATAAAAATATTAATTCAAGGTGTTTATAAGTCATAAACAAAGTGATAAAAGATGAAATTTAAAAAGTTGTCTGAAAGATAGAAAATGTTTAGAAGCAATTCAGAAAGTGATTTTATATAATGAAGCTTAAAATAAACTCTTCTTCCTCTTCAATGGTTTCATCTCTTTACTCAAGCGCCACTCCTTCTGGTAGTCATCAGTTGCTATATCCCACACCTTTTCAAACACTCCGAATTTTTTAAGCATCTTGACCACCAATTTTGTTCTCATTCCCTGACAAATTTGTTCGGCCATCTGCTGATATCTTTCAATACTATTTATCTTCTTCATACTTCATTTCATAAAGTAGCAAGTGTATAGCAGGCAGTCTGGATTGATACCTTGAGCAGGACATTGCATGATGTTTATGTCATGCGGTTATATAGGTGGATCACCCTTTAAACCTCTCTTCTTATTGAGTTCCACCTGCACCACATTTTCCAGTTGTTGTGCATCTTCTTTGTAGTCCTCATTTGACTGCAACGAGTTGTACCACTTCCACTCTTCAGCTTCAAAATCAAACTTCATAAGCGACCAGTGAAGTCCTACTGCCATTTTTTTGTAGAGTGATTGACGGGGATTACAAGAACTTCCAGATTGTCAGGCATATCCCGTATGAAATCAACCACAAGCTTTTGTACAGTGGTCATGATATTGTTCTTCACATAGTACTGCAATCAATAAAATGAATTAGGTACACCTAAATTAGATAAGAAAACTAAGAAACATCTATACTACCACATATCAAACATTTTAGGCTTGCAAACATAGGTATGACATAGATGTATCCATGATAAATAATACAGGTGTACAACTATGTACACACCTAAATAAAATCTAACAATCAAGAATCCATGCTAACACTTAACAGAGCATGTGTCAATCATATAGAATACTGGTGTACATCTATGTCCACACCTAAAGAAATCTACAAACACATAGAACACGCCATGCCAATCAGGTGTACTAGTATGTACACATCATTAAAGTATCTATATATGACATTTTTGATTTATTTTTGAGAAACTTACGCATGCAGTAGGACTCATTACTTCACATCTCATGTACTTTTGATCATCTGGATGATGAATGCTATCTATGACCATTGATCTGCAACGTCGATGGACATAGAACTGCAGTACCTCTTGGTCCAGATACTTGTTGAACATCAATTCACGAAGTACTTTTCCCACAATCAGAATTTCTTCCCTAAATGTTGGATCTTCGAGCGTTGTTAGTTCCCAAGATACAGAGCTGCATAATCATAAAGGAAATGTTAACATGGTGTACATAGTGGTGCACATAACTTTTTTTCAATAAGATTCAATCATTCGTATAGTGAGAGGTATTGTTTTCTGAACTTACCCCAGGCTTGCATAGTCGAAGAATTTCTGTATCCTTTTTTTGTCTGGTCCTGGTTCCATTACTTGGTATAGTTCTGATTGACGAACATCTGGCAGTGGGCGAAGAGGATGATACTCATTTTCCTTTATTGGTGCAGGATAGCCTGGTTCTTCGACCTCTTTCTAGATCCCCTTTCCTTTTTCATCCACTTTCATCCTAACTTTTCTGGTTTTACCCTCGACAGTGAAATCAGGAGGAAATTTTTTCTTTGGTGGTGTCTTGGACAACCTGCCAGCCGATTTTGTCTTCATCATCTCTGCTTCCTTCATCTTCCCAACTCTTGTCTTTGCTGGTGGTGTCTTCTTCTCTTCCACTTATTGAATGCTAAAAAATGCATCTCCATGTTGTTGGATGAACTACACTGCTTCAGCAACGACCCTTTCTCGTACATCTTGCGACGACTCTTCTTTTGGATCTTCTTAGCTCAACAATTGAAAGCTTGGACATTCGTGGATCACGGTTGACATCTTTTCCTTCATGTCAGATGATGCCATTCTGTAACAACCTTTTTCAAGATTTATGAAAGCACTTTCAGACAAGTTGTCTAGGAGGTCCTCAATTGATGCATAAGGATCATTCAGTTGATCTTCTCCCTGTGTGAGTAAATGCACATCTTCTTTAACCAGCAACATGCCTTTAGGGTCCAGCTGAGATATGGCTTGAGCTGCAATTATCGTAACCTCATCAATTTCAGCTGTTTGAGTGGCATCCTGGTCTTCTTGATATGCAGCTGTCTCTGGCAGAGAAGTGCTGAAAGAATGCATTTTTTTTTGTTAGGTTCTACAAAAGTGTACATCTTTGTACACACATACACACAGAATAAATCACTAAGGTGTACATCTTGGTACACATATATAGAAAATGAAAAGAAATGCGAGATGAGATCATTTTCTTCATACCTAGGCTTCTTAGTAGTTCCAGATTCAACACCTTGCCTTGTTCCATCCTTGTCATCCTTATCTTCATTTTTCTTTGACAGAGGAGTGCTAAAAGATGCAGGTTTTGAGAAAAGGTATGAGTTTTAGCATACTGGTGTATAACTATCTACACACATAAAATAGAAATGACTATCACATTTAATAAAAGTGATTTTATACCTTTGCTTTTCAGGAGTTTTAGACGGAACTTCATTCTTTTCAAATTCAGTTTCATGCTCATCATCGCCACCTTTGCTACCCTCTTTGTCATTATGATCATCATGCATATCACCACCTTTGCTACTCCTTGTCATCATCATCCTTGCTACACTCCTTGTCATCATCATCCTTATCATCATGCATATCACCATCTTCATTGTGCTCATATTCCTCATCCTCCTCAATCTCATCATCTTCCTTGTGCTCCTCCATATCCTCCTCAACCTTGTCATCCTCCTCCTCCTCAATCTCTTCATCTTCCTTGTTCTCCTTCCCATCCTCCCCAACCTCAACCTCCTCCTCCTCCCCATCTCCCTTGTTCTCCTTCCCATCCTCTTCAACCTTTTCATCATTCTCCTCCTCTTCCTCCTCCTTCTCCTCCTCCTAAATCTCTTCATCCTCCTTAGTTTCAAGTCATATTTCCTTTGAAAATTTAAAGATTTCATCCAAAGTGTGATTACGAAAATCATTCACTTCTCTTTCCGTCAAGTTCATTAGACCAACTTCATTAACTTTTTGGCTTTTCTCTTCGGTGAAATTTAAAAACCTTTCTTGCCTCTCCTGAACTTCGGTAAGCTCCTCATCCAACTCCTTTCTTTGCATATCTTATATGTGTAGCTTTTACTTCATTGTATCTATGCTATTTTCTTGTTTATGCCTCCGGTACTCATCCAAAATCAATCGCTCTTCATCAGTGTAAGCCTTTACCCATCCTAGTTGTATATGAAAACATGCCAAAGTATCAACATTGATCACAGGTGTATAATTTTTTACACATGTGTTAAGAGTGTACATTATTGTACACAAGATAAATTTCTTAAAATCTATCAACAATGTACAATCATGTACACCTTATTAAAGGTGTATAACAATGTACATATACTATCATGAGACAGTTTTTTGAGATACATTTTTCATGGCGTCATTCAGGTCTTTCTCGATTGTATTACTGACGTCGTTGATGATCCACCTGAGAAACCTTGACACACCTTCCTCATTGCTTGGATTCATGCTTTTTCTGTGTTCAGCAAACCAATGTTGCATTAGCAAATAGGTGAATAGTTAGAAATGTAATACAAAGGAACAAACAAAATGAACAAAACTATTTAAAATGGTGAATGTATATATCAGGTGTATAACTGTGTGCACATGTAAACTCACCAACAGATAAAACACACAACTATGAACTTTAAGTGGTGCATCGATATGTTTCTTAATGCACGCCATGAGATACTCACGTATATGAACTGGCCAGCAAGTCTTGTTCATCCTATCGAAAGACTCAAAAAAGTATGCATACTGGTTCTTGCTAATCATACTTCCATTTTCCTGGGTAAAAAACACAGTGATACACAAGTACATAGTAAACATCACCACTAAGTCTTCAACATTTCTTTGAATCTCCAATTGTGACTTTAGCTTTAGCTTCATGATACGTAGGATTTCCTCCTCCACATCTTTTTTCCCCAGCTCATTTCATTTCCTAAGAGGCAATCTGTTTATCAGTGGACCGTATCTTATTTCTGCTGCAGTTTTTACATATTTTCCTTTTTCAATTTCCCTTGCCACCATCTTAATCCCATAAAGTAGAAAGAAATCCTCAAGTTCACTCTTTACTGCCACTTTCTTTTTCTTATTGGGAGTATCAAATATGAAATAATGTCCCCCTTCTTGACAAATTTCATGGCGATACTATCTCACAATTTTCAAGATTGAGTTTGGGTTCCTAGTCCATATATCATCTCTCTTTTTAGTTGGATATTTCCCATCTGTCTGATCTGTTTTTTTGTGGACAAAGATATCTACAACAGGCCAGAATGGTCCTTCTTTTTGCTTCTGTAATTGATAATCGGTAAACCATACTTTTCCTCCTAGTTCTTTTTCATCTTCCTCAAAGTTTGTATTCACAAAGTCATTGATCGCATGGAAACTTGATCTATAAGGTTTGTTGGTATCTACAAAAATAAACCAAGAAGAATAATACATTCATTATACTCATAACTAAAAAATAATCACATAGGTGTACAACAATGTATGCACAAGTATTTAACCGAGCACTAATCAAATAAGAAAAATACAGGTGTAAAAGTCATTACACTCTTACAAAAATCTAACAAAATCAGTTTCAAACCACAAGTCAGGAAATATGAAGATGAACTAGCATGCTGGTGTACAGATCCTAGTTACACTGGGACCACATGTCATGAAAAAACAGTTCCAAAACATAACAGTCTAGAAATATAAATCTAAACAACATAAACAAGAAAATCTAAACATACAACACTATGTGAGTCTATAAATATACACACATGAACAAGAAATCTAAACACAAATCACTCCAACATCATGTTGGTGTATATATCTCTACACACCAACAAAAAATCACATAAAAATTGCAAAGAAATGGATAAAATTTTCAAATAAAGCCTCCAACAGCATGCTGGTGTATATATCTCTACACACCAACAACAAGCCACATAAAAATTGCAAAGAAATGGATAAAACTATCAAACAAAGCCTCCAACAGCATTCTGGTGTATATATATCTACACACCAATAACAAGCCACATAAAAATTGCAAAGAAATGGATAAAACTGTCAAAAAAAGCCTCCAACAACATGTTGGTGTATATATCTCTACACACCAATAACAAGCCACATAAAAATTGCAAAGAAATGGATAAAACTCTCAAACAAAGCCTGCAACATCATGGGTGTATATATCTCTACACACCAACAACAAGAGATGGACAACAGTCTGAAAACATACACATTATAACATATAAACCTGATATAGCGTGCCTGTGTATAGATCTGTACACTGGTAAAACACAATAGATGGACAAGAGTTTGAAGTAGCATTACCCTTTTTTGATTTTGAACCAACTCCTTCAATTGTTGTTGAAACTTCTTTAGATTTTGATTTCTTCTTAGGTGGTGGTGCTTTTGAAGAATCTCCTTCAACTGTTGTTGTTGAAACTTCTTTAGATTTTGATTTCTTCTTAGGTGGTGGTGCTTTTTAAGAATCTCCTTGAACTGTTGCTGTTGAAACTGCTACAAATTTTGATCTCGTCTTCGGTGGTAGTGATTTTGAAGAATCTCCTTGAATTGTTACTGTTGAAATTGTTGCATATTTTGATTTCTTCTTAGGTGGTGGTGCTTTTGAAGAATCTTCTTGTACAGTTGATTTTGAAATTGCTGCAGATTTTGATCTCGTCTTCTGTGGTGGTGATTGTGAAGAATCTTCTTGAACTGTTGCTGGTGTATCAATAGATTCTTTTGTTGATTTTCGCTTTGCAACTGGTCTTTTAGCAATCACCATTATGTTACTGCTACTGTTTTCATCAATTCTTCGAAAAGTTAAGGTTTGATTTCGAAGCTTTAGGGTTTGGATTTTCGATTTTGGATTTTAGGTTAAAGTTCTCTCTTGGTTCTCTTTTCTCTGAGTTTTTTTAATCTTCTCTCTTATGCTAAATGAATTACTAACATATTTGTTTTTTTTTTCAGTTTTTTTTTTGAACCAACATGTCTCTTCCGCATTAACTGTTTCAGTTATAAAATAGTTTTAATTCGCTGCACGTGTGCTTTATAAGACGCGTACGAAGGATAGCAGCGTCTTTACATATTTTCAAATTAACTTTGGACTAATCTGTTCCTAGTCGGATCGGTGTGGACTAATTCGTATATTTGAGGGGGGTTTTGGACTGAACCGTTTTTTTCCCACCCATTTGTCATGCCAGTTGGCCTGTCAAACTGGTCGTGTCACTATAGGGGAATAGTTAAGCGATTGAGTCTCTACCGTTTGGTTGATTTTAAATCTCAAACGGCTCTTTTCTCTACCGTTATAAAAATGTAACATTCAAACACAAAAATTACACCAAATTGTTTTATATCTTTCTTACAAAATGACAAAGTTTGGATCCCAAATTGACTTGGCTACCCAACTTGATTTTTCTGGAGTGGTGCTTGAAGCCTCCGTTAGTAAGAAATGTGATGCTTATAAAGAAATAGGTAAAAACCAAAGAAGTCTACAAGTTTTGGATATTAACCAAATTAAACCTCCAACTAAGAAAATACAAACAAAAGTTCAAGGCAAGGAAAATTTGAAGGCAAATAGGAAGATAAACAAAAGAAACTCCGTTCATGAGCACATTGATTGGAAGTTTGGTGAAATGAAGAAGATGAACAAGATGAAGAACATTGTCCCAAATTTTTATTTAAAGTCTTTATTGTATGTTATGTCTAGTTTATATCTTATCATCTATATTAATGAAAGAGGCACTAATTTAAATTAAAATTCAAAAAATTAGATTATCAAACTTAATGAAAAATGCACTAGTTTATATTAATATCTTAAAATTAAACTTTGATAATAACTTTAAATCTTGATTACATCTGAATGCATTATACAAATGAAAGATGCATCATACAAATACTAATATAAATGCATCATACTTGGACAACACCCTCAAGATACGGTAATAACTATCAAATTGAAAATCTTTTCCCACTCTGTTGCGCCATTCAACCCGACACATTTGCTTCACTTCAAATTATTTTTGACCATTTACTCGGTTTCGATTTCCTTCAATAAGTGCAGCAACAAACAAGATCACATCCTTGCTGATTACTCCAAAGCGACGACATAATGTATTTGCATTCGATTATTGAGGTTCAATGTTTCTACTTGAAATATCTGAAATGTGTATTGCCAAAAAGTATCTTATTGTTGGTGTGCACCATTGATTTGATCTTGTGTAACCATAACATAATTCCTGCAAATGCATTCATCTTCAGCAAAGCTAAATTTACAACCTCGAATGACATATTGGATTTATGGAGTGAAAGAATGAAGATTGAAGAAATGGCGTGAGTTGAAATGAAATTGGATATTGTATTTATATGGTGATTAAATGGTGACCGTTGGATGAGAAGCAGTGGGCGTCCGAGTTTACACCGTTGCAATTTTATTTTTGACCGGCCGGTTTATATTACACCGAGCGGTCGAGTATCGAATGCTCGGTAGGGACTCGACCTGGCCTGGCAAAGTGGCAAATTTTCCACTTTTCCATGCCCATAGTAGGTGCAAAATTAGCAAATTCATGGCATTGCCAGGACAATAGGAACCATCCTAATGCCAAAGAAGAATTGTGGCTCCCCTTTTAGGCAGAAAACATTATAAATACAAAATATCATTTCTCTTTTGGTTCCTCATAAATTTGTTTTTTTTTTGTAAGTGATCCTTTACAAATATATCCCTTATAAATATGTTTTTTTGTTAGTGACCCTTTACAAATATACTTTTTTAGTTATGCCCCACTTATGTTATTATTATTAAGAATATAAAGCAAAACATGGACAACTTAGGAAAGTTAAAGGGTGGTCTAGATCCGTTCTCCCAATAGCTAAATCTGTGGTTGTAGTTATTCCTTCATGTTCACATTGAACTCCTCTGTCACGCGATTTGATTTTCATTAACTGCAAAAGAAAACCTTTGTTCTCCTTCTCCCATTTCCTTTCGTTTCGGTGTCGCACCTGAAATTATAACCATGAATATCAAACGATTTGGTTAGATTTGCAGCAATTGAAATACCCAACCATAGAAACCCCCGAACTCATGATAATTGGTTAGTTCTCAAATGATTTCAAACCCAAAAACAATGACAATATCCCCCTAAGACGTACGTTTTCTTTCCCCAATTCCTTTTGTATTGTCCTTGGGAAAGCTAAATCAAGGGTTGTAAGGTGAAGAAAGATGAAAAGACTTTTCAGTTTCTTTAAGAATTCATTCGACCCTCCTCTTTACAAGTTAAGTAACTAACCATAATCATCTTTCTCATTGTTCAGATCGGCTTACAATTTTGAAAAATTTAAGTGAGTTTTTTAGTCTGATGATCTTTATTTTTATTTTACGCAGCTAGGTAGTGGTGTAGGTGTTGGAACTTTTGATTATTTACATACTGTTAGAGCATAACTCGGTTGAACCCACCAAGCATTGGTATGTCAAGTTTGGTTGTCATATTTTAGTGAATCAAAACTTAATTAAATAGTCGTTTGATTATGTAACTAGAGACAACTTCGTATAGGGTAGACTAGAAAGATTAGGATAATGAGACATACAAGTATTATTCGAAGGATTGAATAATGTGAAAAATTAACAAGCTACAATGACGACATCATCCTTCCTCTTGAGGTTAATAATATTTTGACTTAAACTGTTTCATTCCTAACGTATCTTTCAAGTCGTGCTATATTGAAAACATAAATGCGAAGCTGTGAATGATTATACTTTAGTAGTAAGACATGATCACATGATCATAGTGTTAAGGAATTAGGATACGAAGTATAACACTTATCTTTTGAACTTCGTATATAATACATCGACATAATCGTATGAATGCTATTATGATTATGTGTATGGGTAAAGGTGAAGATTTCATCCTAGGAAAAAATGTTTACATTTGTTTAAAGGAAGTACATTCATGAACTTGTTTAATGAATCGAAAGGGAATTCGCTAGTCTTATTGGTAATGTTATTCATTTCATATCTTTGGATTACCAATATGTGCAAAATAGTAGAACCGATCATAACTTGTTATGTATCTTGGTAAAACTAATCACAGTGCCTGACTTATGTATTGGTATGACTTTTATTAGTGTAACCGATCCTAAGTAAACACCTGAGATGGTATGATCGATATTTGTAATTGGTATGACCGATCCTACTAATTGTGTGACCGATCACAAAAGAGTTGTGTAATCGATCCTTGTAATTGGGTCCTAGTAATTGGTGTAACCGATTCTGGTAATTGGAGTAACCGATCCTAGTGACTTGTGTAACCGATCACAAGAAATACCATGAGAATATGGTAACCGGTCCTGGTAATTGATGTAACCTATCCTGGTAACTGATTGTAGATGGGGAAAACGATTTGCTAGTTTTTTCGGAATTGAGGAGACGACCATGCGGAGGAGATTCCTTGAACCGAGAGAAATGTTCAACCTCACACAGATGCACCGCTGTGATGGGGTGATTTTAGTTCGAGAGATCAATCTGTAATACTCCAGCCTAAACCAAGACAATGGCCGTTCCAGAGTAAATTCGGTCACAACAGAGGATGGGTTGATCTGTAGGAGGGAAGATAAGAAATGTGTGGAATCAATGGTAATCAAAGATTGTAGGTGTGTTGTGAATTCTGAATAAGATAAACTCTGAATGATTGAAATTACTCAGTTGAGAGTAATTGCTTAATTGATGAGTGAGGCGTGAAATCGTCGTTGATTTCGTTGATGTCGTGCTTGTTCTTTCAATCATGATTCAGAGACTTATTTATATTGCTAGAATTGTAGACACCATGATCCCATGAAGTGTGACAGCTGATGGAGTGAAAGAGTGGAGAGATGGAAATAGTGCTTGAAACCAGTTGCGCTCATTATGCGGAGACTTGGTTAATTTTCCACCCACTACTTTGTTAACTTCTTCAACCGATTGAACGACTTGCTCACATTCCATCGTGTGTTTGAACACACGTGCCGTAGACCTCCAGACCAAAACCCTAGTCGATATCCCCCCAAATGTCACGATTGATGTCTCGTGGTTAATTTAGTCAGTTGCTGATTTCATGACTTCTTGGGACGATGAGTCCACGTATTCGCTGAGTTAAACATGATTTTGTAAAATGTTCTGCAACTCATGAATTAAGCGCGTCTGCTGAGACAATGATAGGATCCTCACGTTGAGGTGAGCATGTGTTGCTCGATAATTTGTTTAATATTGATAGTTCTAGTAAATATTGATCATCTGAGCAAGTGTTGCTCATATGATGAATTATTGGCAGCGTGACCAAAATAAAATATTAATTAAAGTGCTGGTAGTTGAACCGAGCATAATTAATAAGAATACTGATCATGAGATCATTGCAAAAGTATTAGTGTTTGAATCTGGAATCATGATCCTTGGATTCAGAAACCCTAATTTGATCAATTGATGACCGATTAATGGTTTATTTGAAAGTTAACCATGGAATGAAGGAGAACTGGCTTCATGGGACCATGGATCAACCATTAAATTCTCATATGCTCGCGTGAGTAAAATCAAGACCTTTTGGAAGAGTTGGTCAGTTGATGAAAGAATGATTAAATGTCGGTTTAAACATTTATTGAATTACTGCTGGGTTCAGTATTAGGTGATAAAACCTAACGAATTATGAAAAGGTGAGGGACCAACCAAGGGGTCATGAAACTGTCCCTGGGTGGTCACGGGATCAAATGATGATCGCTCCGTCAAATTCTGAAATTATTTGGAGAGTTTTGGACCTAATACGTGCAATTGTGCAAATTAGGTCAAATTGTGAAAACACGTGGGACTGGCTCATTGCGAGCCAAAAATCCAACCCTGGTCAGTCAAGGTAACATGCTTTTGTCATTGAGACATCCGTGTCTCAGTCCTGAGAATTTTGATATTTTCAGGTGCACGTTTGAGCGACCATTTGAGAAAATATGACAAAATTAGGGTTTTTTGATAAAACCGTCAAAACTTCATCGGATGAAGGAAAATAATGAAAATGCGAAAGAATTATGAAGTTTGGGACCGGTCATGGCCAAGGAATGGCCGGCCGTCCAAGGGAGCTATCCCACACGTTTTTTCATAATTTTTGTAATATTTTTCATGATTTTAGGGAAATTTGATAAAACGAAGGAGTTTTGCCAAAATTAAAGAGTTTTTGTTGAAATCAAGGAGTTTCCATGAGATGAAGAAAACATAAAAATAAAATAAGGGGTGTGTGGGTGTGTGGGACCGTCTTGGAGCATGGTTGGCCTGCCATAGCCCGGTCTTGGCGTTTTCCCTAATTTTATATATTATTTCATGATTTGAAGGAATTTTCATAATTTGAAGGAAATATCATGAAATCAAGGAATTTCATGGGATTATGAAAACATGAAAAATATGCTAATAAAAAGTGGGACGTGTGAGCCACCTAGGGTTTGGCCGACCGTCCATGGCCCGTGCACACGGGTTTCCCTAATTTTATTATTTTTCATGGGACCAAGGAAATATCATGAGATTAAGGAGTTTTCATGAAATTAGGGAAATAATAATAGAATAAGGAGGAACCATGAGGTGTGGGGCCGGATGGGACCAAGGCATGGACGGTTATCCAATGGTCACGCCCCATCATGTTTTTCCCTAATTTATATTATTTCCTCCGCGCGAAGGAAGCACCATAAAATTGAGAAGTCTCCTCAAAACAAATGATATTTGTTCAAGTGAAAGGTTTTTCATGAACTCAAGGAAAACAACAAAATATGATAAAAATATGAAACCGGTGTGGGATTGACCACGACACGGTCGTCCGGTCAGTGGGTCCATGCTCCCAGCACCTTGGTCAATTTTTAATTATTTGTTATTTTTTCATCCTATTTTGCATAGGTTCATCGTTTCGTCGTATTTTGAAATACTCGTTCGTGCGGTGATTGTTAATGCATTATCGTTGAATACACTTGCATTATTTGAAACAGAGCTTACTCAGAGGTAGCTCTGATGCCCGTGCGTTGAATATTTATTACTAATCCATGGATTTCTGCTGGGAAGAACCACGGTTCGCGTAATGAAATATCTGCGAAAATATTTGAATATTTTCATAAATTCTAAGGATGAATCCATGAATTTAGATTTGAGACAGGGCTCCCTCAAAGGTAGTTCTGATACCCGTGCATCGAATATTTATTACTAACCCATGGATTTCTGCTGGGAAGAACCATGATTTGCGTAATGAAATATTTGCGAAAATATTTGAATATTTTCAGAAATTCTGCGGATGAATCCAAGAATTTAGGTTTGAGAAAGGGCTCGCTCGGAGATAATTATGATACCCGTGCATCCAATATTTATTACTAACCCATGGATTTCTGCTGGGAAGAACCATGGTTTGCGTAATGAAATATTTGCGAAAATATTTGAATATTTTCAGAAATTCTGCGGATGAATCCAAGAATTTAGGAATAATTAATTCATGACTTTATACTAGCAGAGCAAGCCGTCTTGGATCATTAATTATTCTGATATGAGCTTGCTGGAGCTCCATATCCTTTATATAGTCAGGGTAAACTCGTTGTTTGTATCCTAAAGACGTTATCGCTCTATACTAGCAGAGCAAGTTGTCTAGGAGCCGTCCATCCCGTGATAACTTATAGAATTAATTACTGAAGTATTCAGTATTCATGAGATATGCCATTGTCCAGCTGTGAGACTACATATCTACATGTACTCTGAGAGAAAGTATTCTCAATCAGAGAATTCGATGAGAGATCCGTGTCTCAATACTCACTTCTGACTTCTGGATCATAGGTTCGTATAATTATGGGTTTACGATTTTAGCTTTTGTCGAAAATCCACCATCTACATTAAGTCCTCTACTTAGTGAGGAAAGCTGTGTTCCTCAGTCAGCATTGAATGGTGATTTTACGGTTATAACAGTACAAGTAATTGAACTCAGTCTTAAGTTAAGATGTTACCGGATTTCGATCGTACGAGCGTACCATGACTTGAAAGAAGTTCCCAGTAGCATGATAGAATGTCGTTTGATGAGCATAAGTTGGTGTTGAACCGCTGATTTGGACGATGGGACCTTGTTCGTTTAGGATTTGAGGGCCGGGCCCATTAAAAGAAATCCTTGTTTTAGGAATAGACGCTTGTTTGTTTGTTAGTTTAAGGAACAAACAAAATAGACCTGAGTCTAATGATATAAAATTTTGTCTACGAGCTTTCACGAAAAACAAAATTTTATCTTTGTGAGATTTCACAAAATGGAATAAACTCTCATTCCAAAGGTGAATGCTCGTGCGAGAGAAAAGTTGTTTTTAGAAGACGTTCGTCTATTAATAAATTTTTTGTCTATGAGCTTTCATGAAATTTTTTATTTTCGATATGTGAGAGTTCACAAAATTTTGAAAATATACTTTCGCTTCAAAGACAGATGCTCGTGCGAGGGAGCAAAATATATAGATATATTTTTTTTAAAATTTACGTGAGTTTCACGTTGAATATATGTATTTTGTAAAATCAATGTTTTCATCTTGAACAACTGTTTGAAAGTAGACAATTATACACGGTGAAATAATGTCTGTGAGTTTTCGTAATTCCATGGTGAATGTTCATGATTTTATGAAAAATCTGAGTTTTTTGAACGTCTTTTGTAGGTTCAAAGAAACGAACGATTTTGGAGTGTTAACTCTAGCATTACTATCACCACCGTTAGTGGAAGCGTAAAAAGTTAAGAGTTAAGAGTTACCATTTTTGTAGACGCTGATGTGAGCATCCTGATCATTTCTGTTGTGCTTTAATTCCACTACTTTGATGAAATCTGCATCAATATACTGAAGTAGGAGTGTTGTATGGACGTCACAACAACTTTGCAAGAATGACCGGTTCCCATGACGATGCTTCCAAAGGTGATATTTCCATATATGATATCTCTACAGATGCAACTTCAAGAAATGGTGCTTCTGGGACCTCTAAGTGATGGTGAGAGATCCTTCATACTGATTTGTACTTCTGCTTATTTCTTTAGATTTACCACAGGATGATCGTATAGTGGAATCCTGGATAGATGTAGACTCCATACAAATGGAAGAAAGTCTACGGGAGCGGAGAATCAGAAGTAAGGACAACAGGATGTTAGCAAATGACGTGCAGTCACCAACCGTTTCTTTGGTGAGTTGTTAGCGCTCCTTGTGTCATGACTTTTACCTGCCCGTGCAATTAGGATCATGATGCCAAGGTTTGTTACTTCTTTTGGAATTTTTATCCATCGATTGACGGCCTTCAACTTGTTCCCGGAAAACAATCCATCACTGATGAAGAAGTCGATGTAAGCATGCAGGCGATCATGGCATCTTCTTGAATGAAATAATAATTATTGTTGATGAGTCCAGGAAGAAATCATTATAGATAAGCAGCATGTTGATAAAGCACACTCTTCTTTGGGGCATGGGGATATGAAGAATTCCCGAAATGACAAACCAAATGGAGATAACAGCGTTATCAGTGGATATTCCGGTGTTTTCGAGCCTTCAAATGATTTGGAGACTCCCTTAGTAAGCATATCTCCTGTAATCTCTTCATAGAAGTATGAAGTTGCTGATTTGTGAATGAATGAATGAGAATCCATATGAGTATACGAGTAAATTCGTCGAAGTATGTCACCAGAAAATTTCAGACTTCATCCTTTAATAGAAACGCTATAGAATCTTCGTTCAAAGTCGGATTTTCGTGGTCTGCATATGTTTAGGAGACTTTCAGAACTTTTTCAGATTGTATGTTGTCCAATATTTTGGCAACATCTCTTTGCTCGATTCTTCAATTGCTATGAATTTTGGATATGTTGTAGAGGATATCCATACGAAGAGAATAGTATATGACTCATCTTCAGATTCTTTGTAGATTTCTCCCAGTTTTTATTTTAGTACAGGGAAGTGTAAAATCTACCTAGGTTGACTTGTTGTGATATGAGTTCTTGCAACTTCCATGTTACTTTTTGATGTCTAGCATGTGTGATAAAGAGATTTGATGATGTTATACCACTTGTATGCTTTAGTTCATGATTTCTTTTGGTTTCATGCTTGGATGATCTAAATCTCATGTAATCTTCAGGTGCAAAATACCGAAGTTGAGAATGAAGGAACCCAAAATGACGAAACGAGCGACCATGAGGTTATTGATAAGGAAGCAACTATCTTTGCACTTAAAGGCCATGAAAATGTTGTTTATGAAGTCATGGAGACCTAGATTGTCGCTGCTTCAGTGATAGAAAAATCCAGGACACCAGCAGAAAATACTGAAGAAACTGTTGCCCTGATTGTAAAGGTTGCTCCATTAATTGAAAACCGTATAGTCGTGCATGAATACCCAAGTGCAGGAGTTGTTTTTGATCCTCTATTCGATGAATTACTCACATACCACAGGCTAGTTGGTGGATTTGGCGTTCCCATTGGATATGCCAACTTGTACGAGAAGATATGGTAGAAACTTGGTCACATCGTCGTTACTAGAAAACCAAAGCGTGCTCATTCTTTAACCATGCAAGTAAGTGTTATCTTGCGTGTTGAAAACGATATATGCACCAGGGCTAAAAATAATGTGACTCCAGATGTACTCTTTGATTGGGAGTTCAACTTGGAGAATTCTGAGAGACTTGGCTTCAACGTGAAGTGGCCTCGTAAGAAGATGAATGCTATAAAAGACTCATGTGAAAGTAACATACCCTTTCCAAATGATGTTGTGAATTTTGGATATGTTGCAGAGGATATACGTACGAAGAGAATGGTGTATGACCCATCCCCAAATTCTTCACTAATTGCTCCCAGCTAGTCAGTTTGTACAGGACAGTGTAAAATCATCTCTGACGGGTTTGCTGTAAAACACTCATGTTGTGTCTTTAGGCCATTCGCTTGTGTCTTGAACGGTTGGTGAAGAATTTTAATGTCATTGATTCATTTGAGATCAGGACCCCTTGATTGATACATGAGCATGGTGCTTGCAGTGCCATCTTGCTTCTGTCAGTCGTAGAAACATCACTTCTGAAACCCTGGTCACGGAACCATAGCTGAGGTTTCTCTCGAGATGGGATTATGTAATGAGCATGGTATCATGTCTCAGTGATAGCATTACTTTTATTAGCACATGAGAGTCTGGTACCACGAATCTTGGACTGTGAAACTGATCGTCATGATCAGTGGACTGTCAGTCCCCGGTATTTTGTTAAATCTCTCCTTTTCGTTTCTCCTCTTCTGGAAAGACTTGGATAGACGACCCAGGTAGAAAAGTTGATGTAAAGACCTAGATGGTCGAAGTTGGAGGTACCTTGATGAAGTACTTAGTGGAAAGACCAGGTGGACATCGATCGACTGTGGAAGTCATGAATCCCGTCTAAGAATTGCTGCTTGCATGTTGTACGCTCTAGAAGCTGTAGAAACCTCATACGACGTAGGAATTTGATGCTTGACCCCAAATTTTAAATCTAAGAGATCAAGTTATATCATGAGACAAGAATCACTCAATTTGGAGTTGTAGAGATCATACAACGAAGCGTGCACATTTGTAGTTCCGTACAAATTTTTCAGATTTCGTAGACCTGACGGTAAAGGTCATATCTTTCAGCTCGTATGTACGATTGATGCTCCCTTTTGGTATGTTGTAAAAGAAACATAGAAGAACATATTTCGTTGAGGAAGTATTGTCCCATTCCTCACTCATTGGTACGTTTTTGCAAACCCATGACCTGAAGTATTTTGTATCTCATTTGTGGAGGTGATGAGAACATCTTATGGAAGACTTTGGATTGTGCTCACCAGTCAGTCGTGCAAGATTTGGGAAGACTTTCATGTGAGCATGTTATCAGATGTACACATCTTGATATGAATAATTAGTTCTTGGAGAAGTCCGCTTCATGTGTAACACTTCAGAGAATGATTAGTTGATGAAGCCCTTGGGATGTTGCTCCTGAGACTGTTATTGGTGTTGAGACCATGAATGATTACGCTACAGAGATCCTTGTTGATGCTGAGGTCATGGATGGTATTCCTCTAGAGATTATTGTTGATGCTGATACCACGGTTGAAGTTGCTCCAAAGACCGAAAAGGATAAAACCATGATTATAGATATAATATTTTCTCCTTCTTCCAGTGAGCCACGAACTGGCTTTGTCAGTGAGTCATCATTGTTAAGGTAGATAGCATCAGCAATTTTCGTACTGGATGTGATTGGTAAGGAGAGAAAGTTCCTCAATCATGCAGGGTCTTGTGATGTAGAGAAATCCCGATGAAGTTTCTTGGAATCGCCTTAGGTTGCCCAGTGTACATTGAAGGAGTTTGTGCCATCCATGGGTGAATGATATTGCATCTGCTTCAGAAGTATTGTCATGGAGATAGTGAAGACTCAACGATTGTAGTTTAGTTACACTTTGATTGCGCTAGCGGTGAATCAGTATGTCATCATCGAGGTATTTATGCTGAAGCCAGAGGCGTCATTATCGAAGGTGTACTCTTTGATTGGGAGTACAATTTGAAGACTTCTTAGATGCTTTATCGCTGAAATATCATATCCTTTGAGCTTCGAATATCTTAGGCTTGATCGTCTCAGCCCCGAGTATCTTTTGTTGATTCAGCACCCATTTCGTTGCGGTAGTGGGATTCAACACTTGTGCAGACACCAGAGCTTTCTAATTTTCTGGGACACATGGACACTCCTGCAAGGCTATGGAGAAACGCCCAAAGTGTTCTTTTCCATGCTTGGACATCATCTCAGTAATGAATGTCTCAATACTCAATTCAGAGAAATGTTAGATTCAACCACTTGGTAAAATACTAATGTGGTGAAGCTACCATTCATAACATCTTGCAGAGTTGCTAGCAGAATTGAGTCCCCATGCAAGGATAGCATATGAGGAAATAAATGACATAGATATGAAAGGAATGAGACTTAACTGAGTGCGAAACCTCTTGATGAATGTCTATGCATCTTTTGCAGGTTCTTGCTTCAACCTTGTCAAAGTTCAAAATTCCTCCAAGTGCTCTGATGATGGAATGTCCGTCCAACCTTCTGGATCAGAACTTTCTTCGTTGGAGAGATGTGTAACCAAATGCGCTTTATAAGTATCCATCTTTTTAGCGTGGATCCACGCTCGTCTGAAGGACATGTCATATCCTGGATCTTTCTGATTACGCGAAACTTGGTTTCTGTCTAGGTTGGACTTATGTTCACTTTGAGAGTGATGTGGCCATGATTATTTCCGAGCGCTCCTTCAAGGTCTCTAATTGAGATAGGAGCATGAATAACTTCTTATCGAATGATGCCTGCGTCTCTAAGGGTTTTCAGTAGAATGATGTTGATGGCGGTGCTAGCATCGATCAACGTTCTTCCAAATTCGTTTCTTCTGAGATTGACTGTTGGTAAGCAGTCCCTAGTCGTGCATCTTCTTATCTTTGTGTCGTAGACAGATAGAGCAATTTCACAGATATACTCGATCAACGATTTAAACTGCTTCTTTGACTGGTTGTTCAGAGAGTGTAAAGGCTCTGAATGGGAGAGGATTCTTGTGTACTCCTGAGCTCCATTTTTCTTCAGTTGGATCTTGATGAACAACAATTTGATTGCATCATCTGAATCCATACTTCCAGTAACACGATCACTTATTTAATGGGAAGAGGGAAGTTTGAGTTGTCTCTCGATCATTTCCCTATTCGTTGATGCCTGGTCGAGGTTTGTGCATTTCAGGATTGGTTATCTTTTCTTTGCGCTTTCATAAGAGCCTGGGATGTTGGAGAATCTATGATGTTGTGTCTCGGCTTTCCTTTCATTCCTTTCAATAACAATCATTTATTGAAGACTGGAGGTTGTACTGATTGTTGGCTAAGCTTCGGCTGCTTCGAGGTTCCTCGACCTTGTAGACTTTTCTCAGTAAAGCAGGTGTAGTAGTCGTTGATCATTTGGCTTCTTTATGAAGTTCTGAGAAAATATGGAACCAGAGGTTTTCCAGCGATGTTTTGTAGATCGGGATCATTCTGTTGATGCACAAGTCTATAAGCTGTTGCTATGTGACGTTTGGGTCGTGGCAGTCCAAGGCTTGAACTGTGGACCATTTCACATAATCATCAAGATGTTCGCTGCTCTTTTGAAACATTCCTCCTAGATTAGAGAGAGTGATTTGCTCTTACACAAAGAAGTATTTTCTGTAGAAAGTATTAATTATCTCTCTTCAATCGGTGATACTTCCCGGTGCGATGTTGTAGGACCAGGCGTATGCTCTGCCTGCCAGAGACTATGAAAATTCCTTCAGACAGACGACATGTTGTGCTCGTGTTCGTCCAATAATTCTTTGGAAGAGGAATCCTATGTGTGGAAGCAGGATAGGAAGGTTTGTGATCAAGATGGACATATGATGCCTTGTCTTTTCCTCGATCCTCAAAAAGTGCTCCAGGTCTTCACGAGTGATGAAAAATTGCGGGTTCCATTGCTGGAGAGTCATCTGCAGCTTTTCGGAATTCTTCATCATGTACAACATGGATTAGAGATATTTCAGGATCAGCAGTTGAAGATGTTTCTTTAGCTTTTCCTTTCTCACGTTGAGGATGAGTTCGTTCAGACGCAAGCTTGTTTGTAAGAGTTTTGAGATGAGCACACAACTCTTTCTGTGCTGCAGCTACATCAGTCTGAACCTTCATGAGATCAACTATGGTAGGCTTATTACCTTTGGTTTCCTCAGGAGATCAACCGAAGAGTGGATTGTTGATGGCACCAGTTCCGTCACTTGCAGGGGTGATCACTGGAGCATCAGTGATTGGAGGAGTGGCGTTAGCGGTACCACTAGAGCTTGTGATATTAGGATCGGGTTTTGAACCCGGATTGGCAGACCTAAGACCGACCATCCTTGTGAGAATTGAGATTGCAACCAAGAAAATGATCTCCCACTGTGGTCTCCAATCTGTAGATGGGGAAAAACGATTTGCTGGTTTTTGCGAAATTGAGGAGACGACCATGCAGAGGAGATTCCTTGAACCGAGCGAAATGTTCAACCTCACACAGATGCGCCGCTATGAAGGGGGGTGCATTTAGTTCGAGAGATCAATATGTAGTACTCCTTCCTAAACCAAGACAATGGTCGTTCCAGAGTAAATTCGGTCACAAGAGAGGATGTGTTGATCTGTAGGAGGAAGCTAAGAAATGTGTGGAATCAATGGTAATCAAAGATTGTAGGTGTGTTGTGAATTCTGAATAAGATAAGCTCTGAATGATTGAAATTACCCAGTTGAGAGTAATTGCTCAATTGATGAGTGAGGCGTGAAATCGTCGTTGATTCGTTACTTCCGTGCTTGTTCTTTCAATCATGATTCATAGACTTATTTATATTGCTGGAATTCTAGACACCATGATCCAATGAAGTGTGACAGTTGATGGAGTGAAAGAGTGGAGAGATGGAAATAGTGCTTGAAACCAGTTGCGCTCATTATGCGGAGACTTGGTTAATTTTCCACCCACTACTTTGTTAACTTCTTCAACCAATTGCACGACTTGCTCACATTCCATCGTGTGTTTGAACACACGTGCCGTAGACCACCAGACCAAAACCCTAGTCGATATCCCCCCAAATGACACGATTGATGCCTCGTGGTTAATTTAGTCAGTTGTTCATTTCATGACTTCGTGGGAAGATGAGTCCACGTATTCGCTGAGTTAAACATGATTTTGTAAAATATTCTGCAACTCATGAATTAAGCGCGTCTACTGAGACAGTGATAGGATCCTCACATTGAGGTGAGCAAGTGTTGCTCGATAATTTGTTTAATATTGATAGTTCCAGTAAATATTGCTCATCTGATGAATTATTGGCAGCGTGATCAAAATAAAATATTAATTAAAGTGCTGGTAGTTGAATTGAGCATAATTAATAATAATACTGATCATGAGATCGTTGCAAAATTATTAGTGTTTTAATCTGGAATCATGATCCTTGGATTCAGAAGCCCTAATTTGATCAATTGATGACCGATTAATGGTTTATTTGAAAATTAACCATGGAATGAAGGAGAAATGGATTCATGGGTCCGTGGATCAACCATGAAATTCTCATATGCTCGCGTGAGCAAAATAAAGACCTTTTTGAAGAGTTGGTAAGTTGATGAAAGAATGATTAAATGTCGGTTTAATCATTTGTTGAATTACGGCTGGGTTCAGCATTAGGTGATAAAACCTAATTAATTATGAAAAGGTGAGGGACCGACCAAGGGGTCATGAAACTGGCCCTGGGTGGTCACGGGATCAAATGATGATCGCTCCGTCAAATTCTGAAATTATTTGGAGAGTTTTGGACCTAATACGTGCAATTGTGCAAATTAGGTCAAATTGTGAAAACACGTGGGACTGGCTCATTGCGAGCCAAAAATCCAACCCTGGTCGGTCAAGGTAACGTGATTTCGTCGTTAAGACATCCGTGTCTCAGTCCTGAGAATTTTGATACTTTCTGGTGCACGTTTGAGCAACCATTTGATAAAATATGACAAAATTAGGGTTTTTTGATAAAACCGTCAAAACTTCATCGGATGAAGGAAAATAATGAAAAAGTGAAAAAAATATGAAGTGTGGGACCGGTCATGGGCAAGGCATGATCGTCCATCCAAGGGAGCTATCCCACACATTTTTTCATAATTTTTTTAATATTTTTCATGATTTTAGGGAAATATGATAAAACGAAGGAGTTTGGTCAAAATTAAAGAGTTTTTGTTGAAATCAAGGAGTTTCCATGATATGAAGGAAACATAAAAAAAATAAAAAATAGAAAAAGGGGCGTGTGGGTGTGTGGGACCGGCTTGGAGCATGGTTGGCCGGCCAGAGCCTGGTCCCGTGCGTTTTCCCTAATTTTATGTATTATTTCATGATTTGGAGGAATTTTCATAATTTGAAGGAAATATCATGAAATCAAGGAATTTCATGGGATTATGAAAACATGAAAAATATGCTAATAAAAAGTGGGACGTGTGAGCCACCTAGGGTTTGGCCGACCGGCCATGGCCCGTGCACACGGGTTTCCCTAATTTTATTATTTTTCATGGGACCAAGGAAATATCATGAGATTAAGAAGTTTTCATGAAATTAGGAAAATAATAATAGAATAATGAGGAACCATGAGGTGTGGGGCCAGCTGTGACCAAGGCATGGCCGGTTGGCCAATGGTCATGCCCCATCTTGTTTTTCCCTAATTTATATTATTTCCTCCGCGCGAAAGAAGCACCATAAAATTGAGGAGTTTCCTCAAAACAAATGATATTTGTTCAAGTGAAAGGTTTTTCATGAACTCAAGGAAAATAACAAAAATATGATAAAAATATAAAACCGGTGTGGGATTGACCACGACACGGTCGGCCGGTCAGTGGGTCCATGCTCCCAACACCTTGGTCAATTTTTAATTATTTGTTATTTTTTCATCCTATTTTGCATAGGTTCATCGTTTCGTCGTATTTTGAAATACTCGTTCGTGCGGTGATTGTTAATGCATTATCGTTGAATACACTTGCACTATTTTAAACATGGCTTACTCAGAGGTAGCTCTGATGCCCGCGCGTTGAATATTTATTATTAATCCATGGATTTCTGCTGGGAAGAACCACGGTTCGCGTAATGAAATATCTGCGAAAATATTTGAATATTTTCAGAAATTCTGCGGATGAATCCAAGAATTTAGATTTGAGACATGGCTCGCTCAGAGGTAGTTCTGATACCCGTGCGTCGAATATTTTTTACTAACCCATGGATTTCTTCTGGGAAAAACCATGATTTGCGTAATGAAATATTTGCGAAAATATTTGAATATTTTCAGAAATTCTGCGGATGAATCCAAGAATTTAGGTTTGAGATAGGGTTCGCTCAGAGATAATTCTGATACCCATGCATCCAATATTTATTACTAACCCATGGATTTCTGCTGGGAAGAACCATGGTTTGCGTAATGAAATATTTGAATATTTTCAGAAATTCTGCGGATGAATCCAAGAATTTAGAAATAATTAATTCATGACTTTATACTAGCAGAGAAAGCCGTCTAGGAGCATTAATTATTCTGATATGATCTTGTTGGAGCTTCATATCCTTTATATAGTCAGGGTAAACTCGTTGTTTGTATCCTGAAGACGTTATCGCTCTATACTAGCAGAGCAAGCTGTCTAGGAGCCGTCCATCCCGTGATACAATATAGAAATAATTACTGAAGTATTCAGTATTCATGAGATATTCCATTGTCCAACTGTGAGACTACATATCTACATGTACTCTGAGAGAAAGTATTCTCAATCAGAGAATTCGATGAGAGATCCGTGTCTCAATACTCACGTCTGACTGCTGGATCAGAGGTTCGTATAATTATGGGTTTACGATTTTAGCCTTTGTCGAAAATCCACAATCTACACTGATGTAACCGGTTCCAATAACCATATTAAGGTAGAACCGATCCTTGTGTTTGGTAGAACCGTAAACCCATCATTAGTGAATTGATATTTGATCATCACATAGTTATTCTTGGAATACAGATGAACCAATTCTAACCTTGTTTGGAAGTGTGGTATAATCTCTTCCAAGATTTTAAATATGAAAAAGGATTTACAAAGAAAAAGATGTCGACATACTTTGAACATGTTCAGTAACTCTTATCTTTTATTGTTCAAAGATATTTCTTAATCACTCAAAGATATCCCGGACCGAAATAAATTAAGAATCTTTTAATTAAGGTTGTTAGTTTTATTTTAATTACCAGCAATTAAAGGCATATCTCTGGAAAATAAAAATTGATAATGTGCATTTACTAATTGGATATTTTCTAGTGAGATTTCGGAAATATTGGAGAAAGCATTTCCAGGAATTATTAAAACCGATTTGGGCATTTATTGCATATCTTGAGAATATTCGGTTTTGGACATTCCTTGGTGTCCAAACATCCTTGGTCTATAAATACCCAAGTTTTCATTTCGAGAAAACTATCCTAAAAGCCAGGCAAACTTCATCTTTTTGTTGTTCTGGTGGATTTGTCTATTCGGAGAGGAAAGTACCCTAATTAGGCGAAATATCTTACGACCGCTCGTTTAAAGACTTATGTAAGATCAAGAAGCGATCTAGTGTACCGTTAGTGGGAAACTAGATAATTGCGGTTTATTTTAGTTTACGATTGATTTTATTGACTAACGGTTTTTGAACTTTGATTGCACCTAGTTTGTTTATTCTTGAGAATCTTCTCTTTTGATATAAGATTCACTCAAATGATCGAAGTGTCGATGGGATCTTTAGAACTGTTTGTAGATCTAAAGACTTATTGTGATAATCCATTGTTAACAAACTCCATTCTGTGCGTGATTGATCACAAGATATTCAAGTGGTGTTGTGCATGTGTTTATTGAGGATTAAAGAAGATTTTTTATTTGGTTTTTATATCTTTGGGTGTGAAAATCTTTAGGTGTGCAAATCTTGATCGGATGGGATCCAACTAGAATCAGATTTATTGGATTGATTAGTTGTGTAATATCGGAATCACTTTATAGTTTCTTGTTTGCAAATCTAAACTCTGCTACTTCGGTAGTTGTTGGATAGATTGATCTAACCATGCAAAAGAGTTTATTTGTTAAACATAAGAGTCTTTGATTATGAATTGAGATATCTTCATCTGAAACAATCAAGAGAGTTGTTACCAAATAGATTTGTTGTTCCTTTACTGTTTGGAATACGATCCAAAGGAATTTTTCCAGTGCGTGCACTTATTGAATATCGGAAGCACATAGATACTGAAGAAACTAAGTGAACTATAAGTTTAGTTGCTTGGTCTCAACTATACGAAGTTTGTTAGATTTTGTATAGCAGCTTAATTATGAGAGTATTCAATTCTGGACTAAGTCCCGGGGTTTTTCTGCATTTTCGGTTTCCTCGTTAACAAGATCTTGATGTGTCTTTTATTTTTCTATTTCCGCAATTATAATTAAAAAGTAAAATACACAAACGTTAACTCCGTATTACTTGATAGTGATCCTATATAGTTTGGTTAAGTCTGAAACTATTATCAAGTAATCACACTTTGATTGGTGTATTTGTCTCGATCCCATATCCATAGACGATCACACATAGTGTGAATACCGAATTTTTTTATTGTCTCGACTTTGTCCATAGACAATCACTTTCGGTGAGAGGACTTATAGGTGGATAATTTAAATAGTGTGGTATATTTAGGTACCCTCATCTTTTCACATACTCTTAGTGATACTGATGACTTCACCGAGCTATGGTTTGAATCAAATTTCATCAATTTTTGGCGTTTATTTTTTTAATGCTTTCTTAATTTATTTTGGTTTGAATTTCCAGGGAGAAGTGTACTCAAATAATTTGTGGTTTAACATAAAATAACTATCAAGGGAAAAGATAAGGTAATGACTGTGGTTGTCCCATGAAAATATGTTCTCGATCCTTTGTACTTCACAAAGTTCCACTCTTTGTTGAATTCGATTCGTGAAAGCGTTTCGCTCTCATTTTTTGATCGGTTTCTCCAATAACACAACCATTATTAAAAAAAGAGAAAAAAAGAATTGAACTGCAGTTGGATGGAGCACCATCACCACCGCTTTAAATTTGTCTGTATGCTTTTCACCTCATTCCAGTCTAATGTTGTTCTTCTAATTTATTAGGTATTTTTAGTTTCATTTGTGTTCTTCAACTTTCGGTAATAATCTATTCTAACTTTACCTTTTAATTTCTTTAAAACAATAATGGTGAGTTTAGATTAAGAATCTCATTTTACACTTTGGCTTTAAAGGGATTTTTTGGTTTCCTCCATGTTAGAAAGAAAACAATTTCAATTTTGGATGATATAAGGTGAATCAACTGAAGATGTACGAGATACTTTTGCTTATATTCCAAATCTCAAAAATTGTTTGAAGATTGAAGGGTTTTTTTCTTCTTATAATTTTGTTGGTTTGGATTTTGTAGAATGTCACTACTTTCAAGGATATCAAGTTCTAAAAAACTCTACAGCTTTGGATGGAAATCTTGATAAAGAACTTATGGTAATGATGTGAATTTTTTGAATTCTATGAAGTATTCTTCAGAATCGATGTTCAAGTGTTTGTTTGGTTGATTTGTATATATATCCCTCTCACTCTATCATCATCTAATCAAAGGTGTTAGCATACTGCCTATATTTATGGTTCTCAACGTTACTCGATGTTTCCTTTTTGAATTCAATGGATATCTTTTTTTTTGCTCGGTAAAAAGAAAATTTATTAAAGAGAGAAAAAATATACAAAAGCCAACAACAAGGAGGCAGGAAACACCTCCCAACCATCAACAACAAGCTGATAAATACGAAAAACATCGAACAAGAAAGCGAGGTTCGCATCACACCACCCTCACCCGACAACACTAGGTTGGAAAAGTTTTTCTTTCCAATTTAACACCATCAAGATAGTTATCTTGATAACACTATCAAGATAGTTATCTTGAATTCACTGGATATCATCGACGGAGTAATGTTATCTTTAAAATGGGAAGAAAAAAAGATAGTTAAATACAAGCTTAAGAATGTTGAAAGTTTGGAATTCAAACGAATCTCTAAGTCATACTTATTCTTACATTAATCTATTACAAGTAAATGTTCCTTTCAAGGAATTGGAAGACAAACGAGGAAACAAAATGAAGTTTTGGAAGATGACAAAATGGTTAGTTTATATGGAGCTTCTCCCATGAATTTACTACCATTTAATCTTTACTTGGTCTGGGTTTGTACAGACCACAGACTTGATAGTGTTAAGTCTGTGGATACATGTTACAAGGTCAAATGTGGATAAAAGATGCTTAGATTCTCATTAACGATACGACTTATAGAAAAAATTGTGGTTGATGAATAAGATATTCTCACACTGCTTTATTATCAAGTTTTGGCACAGGTTGGTGTTACTGTGTATTGCAGGTGCAAGCTCATGGGACTAATGTTATGGTTCATGATAACAGAGTTATCATAGAACTTTATGTCTTCAATGTATATGAGTAGAAACATAATGAGCATATCCATAAATGTGAGGTATTTAATCTGAATGTTTCTTCCTTTTCTTTTTGTCATTTTTTTCTTTTTCTTTTTCGGCTTAACTCACATTAATAGCACCAACTGACTAATAATATTTTGATATTTCCCACCATGTGAATTTTTCCAAATACTTTAGGTCAGTAGGTGGGTTCTCGAAGTAGCTATACAGTTAAGCAACTTTCATGTTCTTCTTTTCTCATGACTGGATAATTGGTATCTTACATATTTCTATATTCCTCTGGTACAGTAGTTTCTTGAATGCTCCTGCCGATCTTAGAAATTAAAAGAGTAGTGGAAGAGAAAGATGGCTTATTGGTATAATTTTTGAAGCTATTGAAGAGATTGGAGAAGGGGAGATGATACTTAATTTAGGACGACAAATAAGAAAAGTTATTACATGACTGTTATTTCCTTCAGTCATGCTCCAGCAAAGGATCCTTGGCGGCTCTAACCTCCTAGCCCTTGACAGTGAAGTCTTGACCTTTTATTAACCCTTTACTTTTTTTTATGGCCTCTCAAAATACTGAAATCATCTTCCCTGCATGTAAAAGATACCTGAGGCAACCTCGACATCTACCTTTGCTGTAAAATAAGCACCGTCAAGACTAACATCTTTGTTGCTTTTATCATGTAAAACAATACCTAGCAGTAATCATCGTCGCATATAATATTCCATCTCTGCGTTTTTTTTAGTTTGTTTTAATTTGTGCATTATGTTCCAGTATGTTCTCCTCACTGCATTTCATTACGATTTGTTTTCCATTTTTGCATTTTTAGCATCAATCTTTTATCACGATCTAGACACACAATGGCATTGTTGGTTCGTATTTGGACTCCAAGTTAAAATTTTGGAATCTACCATGTAACCATGTTGATATGGTAATCTAATTAATGTTCTTTTACTTGATCTGAATCTAAAAGTTTAAAATGGTCAGTTATTAGATGGTCTATTGGAAATAATTTTTCAAAAGGTACTTGCCAAGAGATTTTCAATTTTGTCTCACATGTCGCAAACATTTCATCAAAAGTACTGCCTAAAAGAGACGTTGCAAATTCAAAAGGGAAAAACAACAATAAAATAAGATTCAAAAAATAAGAAAATTAGATCATAAAGTTTAAATTTCCAACGGTCTATGAATATAAGAGACAAAGATATTTGAGGTGCATAACTGCATATTACAATTCACATCCAGAAACTCAATCACCAACTAGGAGTACTTTTGCGCATGATAAATTTGTAGGTACATTTAGGAACGCGTGATTCACGCCACCATTAGTAAATATGTAAAGGTATTTGAGCATACAACGGTGAGAAGGTACAAAAGCAGAACCCGACTTCTTCTGGAGATAAAGTAATAGAGATGCAAGAAACATTCAGAAGAAGTACATTGTACTCAAGGTTAACACCTCCAAAACAAAAATTATTGCAATCGGAGAAGTACCTGATCTAAATGCTTGGGATGATGAATTTGGTTGCAAGACAGATACATTGCCTTTCTTCTATCTAGGAATGCCTCTAGGAGCTAAACCAAACAACAAAACTATATGGAATCCTATACTTGAAAAGTTTGATGCAAGACTCTCTTTATGGAATCAAATATCTCTCTCAAAAGGTGGTAAACTAGCTCTTCTAAAACATATTCTGAGTTTACTTCCTATGTATTATTTTTCTCTCTTTAAAGCTCCTATTTCCAGTATTAATATTTTGGAAAAGAAGATGAGAAATTTTCTTTGCGAACACAAGAACTCTAGTAGCAGAAGTTCCCACTTGATTAACTGGAAATTGGTTATGGCCACAAAAGAAAGAGGGGGCCTTGGAGTTTTAAATCTCAGACTAATGAATCAAGCTTTATTAGCAAAATGGAGTTGGAGATTTGGTGTTGAGAAATCTCACCTTTGGTATAAACTCATAGTGGAGAAGTATGGCTCAAGTTTTTCTTTCTGGTCTCCTGGTATGGTCAAGACTCCACATGGGGTCTCATGTTGGAGAACAATTGTTGAATGCAGTACTCTGGTTACTTCAAATTACTCAATCAGTATTCATTCTGGTGCAAATACTTCATTCTGGCATGACAGATGGCGAGGTGAATTTTTTTTCATGATATCCTACAATGATTTGTACAAGCTTGACAGACTTCAAAATGCAAGTATTGATGAGCACATCACTGCGGAAGGGTCTTGGAAGTTTGATTTTAAAAGGATTCTTACTAATGGAGAATCAAACTTGTTAGCAACTCTTTTACATCTTATTGATTCTAATCCACCAACTCTGGATGTTCTTCCTGATACTAGAAGATGGCCTTTGCACTCAAGAGGTATTTTTTCAGTTAAAACTTTATATGCAAATATGATTTGTGATGTTGGAATCGATAATTTCCCACACAACTTTGTTTGGGTGTCTGGCATTCCACCAAAAGTTAACTTCCTTTTATGGTGTGCGGTCCATGGTAAGTTAAACTAACAAGACATGCTGCAATATAAGGGGATTGACATTTATATCTCCTGCATTCTATGTGGTGATTGTAATGAGTCTCAAGATCACATTATTATCCATTGTATAGTAGCTTACAAAATTTGGTCATCCATAACGCCAAAAGAGCAATGGGCATGGGTTTTCCTTGAATCTATGTTTAATATTGCTAATACATGGTTCAATAATCAGTTATCTCCAAGTGGTAAGATGGTTTGGAACATTATTCCTGCAGCTGTAGTTTGGGTGTTATGGAAGGAACGTAATTGTCGTACTTTTGAGGAAAATTACAACTACAAAACGGATGAGGAGTTGTGCACTGAAGCAAAATCTCTTGTTCTCACCTGGGCAGAGAGTTTTGGTAATATAGTTCATGTAAATTACTCATATTCTATTCGAAACTGGAGTATTTTTTTTGCTTAAGTTTGTATTTTCTTTTCTTTTAAATTACCTCTGGTAGTTCATTGTACATTCTTTTTCTATAAATAAAACTCTCACTTCCGACCAAAAAAAAAAGTACATTGTAATTGTAGAAAATATTCATAATTTCATTGAATGGATGGAGATTGGAGGGGGGAAGGCCTAAACACAGTTGGATTTACCGGAAAAAAATATATTGTTTAACAACTATTAAATATTTTTAAGTTTATTATTAAATATCAAAACCTATTGCCTTATTGGTGATTTTGGTGAAACTAGAGATAAATTCATTCATGCATTGTTCGCTTGAAGATGCATTTGGGTTACGGTGCTATTACTTTCTAAATTTAACTATTTACTTATATGGCCTACAATGAGGTTGCTTCGGGGCATTGGTGTTTGTCTTTAAAAGTGCCTGAAAGATTATAACATGACATGACATACTCTAAGCCCGTGCCAATACTGCACGGGTTAATTCCTAGTCAAAAATACATAACACAGTTTGGATAAGTTAGATTGTGTAAGTGGCGGTTCAGATTTGTTCTCCCAATACATATATTTACGGCTGTGGTGTGATCTCATGAAACACATCTCATTAATTCTACCTTAAATGGAATTTAATTGATTATCGCATTTCCGTTTCAGAGTTAAAACTAAAAATTGGGAAGGAGAGATGTAGAGCCAAAAAGAAATAGGCCCGACTTCTAAACTTATGGACCAAGATGTGTGGGCTAAAGCTAAAGTTGATGGAAAATTTCCTACGGGGTTTTTTAATACTAGTATGGGTTCTAAAAAATTGTTGAACATTGGTTATCCATCAGATTCTAATTCAGCATCCGATAACTCTGACGACGGTTCGTATCTTTGTGGTGATTCGGGAATTTCGCAGGATGATATTACTTCTAATTTTTCGGTTGAGCGTACAACATTATATGATGGACTGAATCTGGAAGCTGCAAGAGACTCAATTGGTGATGGATACCCATGCTCTGCTCATGAGTGTATTGAAAGGGCTGAATTCATATCTAATTCAGATTCACAACACAAACTGGTTATTTCTGTCCCCTCTACATCGGTATCATCCCAATCGAATGAAGGTAATCCTAATTCTTCTCCTCCTTTTCCCCTACTGGAGAATTTTTTATGCAAGCACTATCTGACCCTGAGAAGGAAGCTATGGTGATTTCTTACCTACATTCTAGGTATCACACTACCTTTGAATTCATTAAGAAAGTTGGGGTGTCTATGCAATTGGGTCTTCCTCAGTCTGATTATGAGTTTATAAAAGTCTTAATGCTTTGATTATGAGTTTATAAAAGTCTTAATGCTTGCAGCAGCACAGAATCCAGCTGTTTTTAATTACGAATGCAGGGAACAGGAGCAACTTGCTCTTGATAATTGATGTATGGTTTTTCATTGGTTATTTATCCTACTCAGTTAATCATGTTGAACATCATATCCTGGAATGTGAAAAGTTTGAGAAACTTTAAAAGAAAATGGGTTATTAAAAGATGGATAGCGATACATAATCCGGATCTTATCGTATTTCAAGAAACTCTTTTAGAGTCTTGTTCTGATGTTGTTGTCAATCAGATATGGGGGGGGGTAGAGCTCATAATTGGATGTCTTTAAACTCAATTGGTCGTTCTGGTGGTATCTTGGTTATCTGGAACCCCAATAAATTGCTAATGGAGTCTCATATAATTGGTACTTGCAGTGTAAACATTCAATTCATAAATCTCATTGATAATTTTGTTTGGTTTTTTTCGGGGGTGTATGGTCCTTGTGAAGTTCTGGAAAGGAAGCGTCTTTGGCACGAATTAAGTCTTATGAAAACGATTTGGAATCTTCCGTGGTGCATAGGAGGGGAATTCAACGAAGTCAGACTTATGGAAGAAAGAAAAGGCTGCTTCAACATATCAATAGGTATGAAAGATTTTGGCAAGTTTTACGACTCTAACTCTTTGATTGATATCCCCATTGTTGGTACTAAGTATACTTGGATTAAAAAAGGCTCTCTCCTATCCAGAAGTAAACTTGATAGATTTCTAGTTACAGCGGATTGGGATGATCATTTTCCAGGCATAAATGTTAAGGCTTTAGGTAGGCCTTTTTCTGATCATAAACCTATTATACTGTCTTGTGACTTAGAGGATTGGGGACCTCCACCTTGGAGATGTGAAAGTATGTGGTTGCTTGAACCAGGTTTTATTGAACTTCTCAATCAGTGGTGGAACTCTTTGGAGAATGTTTATGCTGGATCTTCGGGTTATGTACTGGCAAAGAAATTACAAGCTCTGAAAGGTAAGATAAGAGACTGGAATAGAAATGTTTTTGGCAAGATTGATCGTAAGTGTGAGAAGAATTATCTCCTTATTCAGTGGTTGGATTAAAAAATAGATGAAGATGATACTTCTGAAAATGATGTAATTACTCATGATAACCTCATGACTGAGAGTGAGAAGCTAGATGATATGAAAGAACAATTTTGGAGAAACAAATCTAGAATTAAGTGGAATGAGGAGGGAGATAGAAACACAAGCTATTACCATAGAATAGCGTAGATAAGAAGAAGAAGAAATACTTTCAGTTCCCTTAGAATTGATTCTCTAGTGGTTGAAGATAAAGTCCAAAATAACAATAGTATTCTAGATCACTTCAGTACAAGATTCAAATTGTCGGATACCTCTAATGTTTCAGTGGTAGATATGAACTTCAAAACTCTTTCTGCCGATGAAGCGACCTCGTTGGAAAGACCTATTCTTGAAGATGAAGTCTTAGCGGCCCTCAAGCTTCTAGGGCAGAACAGGGCCCCTGGTCCTGACGGCTTTCAAGTCGGGATAATAGTGAAATGTTGGTTTTTTATGAAGACATATATTATGAAAGTGGTGAAAGACTTTGAAAACTCAGGAAAAATTGATTGGCGCTTAAAATCAACCTTTTTAGCTCTTATCCCAAAGAAGCAAGTGGTTGAAGAGATCAAGGATTTGAGACCCATCAGTTTGACTAGAACCATTTACAAAGCCATTTCAAAGATCTTAGCCGAAAGACTCAAAGTAATGCTTCCTAAACTTGTCTCTAGTCAGCAGTCTGCTTTTGTTAAGGGTAGACAAATTTTGGACAGTATTTTAGTTGCAAATGAATGTTTAGGCTCTAGATTAAAACTTGGTACCCCTGGGTTGGTATGTAAGATTGATCTTGAGAAGGCCTTTGACAATGTTAAATGGTCTTTCCTTATGGAAGTTTTGCAAAAAATGGGTTTTGGTAGTATTTGGCGTAAGTGGATCTATGGTTGCATTGATAGAGTTCCTTTTTCGGTTCTTATTAATGGTTCTGCATATGGCAAGTTTACTTCGGAAAAAGGCCTTCGTCAAGGTGACCCTTTATCTCCGTTTCTCTTTCTCCTTGTTTCTGAAGTGCTAACAATGATGTTATATAAAGCTGAGATGGATGGTTTGTTAGGGGGTTTCTTATCTTCTTCGTCTGCTAATGCTGTCAAAGTCAGCCATCTTCAATTCGCTGATGATATTTTGGTTTTTTTAGATGAAAATGTTGAGCAAGTTAGGAATCTAAAATACATCTTGTTGTGGTTTCAATGCATTTCAGGGCTCATGAAAAATTTCTCTAAATGTAATCTCTTTGGTGTTGGAAATGTTCAGGACATTGAAGGGATGGCAGAAATTATGGGATGTTCTTGTGATTGTTTCCCGACTCAGTATCTTGGCATGCCCTTGGGAAACAAATCGAACACTGCGTCTAAATGGGATACGATTGTGGAAATATGCAAGACCATATTGGCCTCATGGAAGCGTAAAACTCTTTCTCGTGCTGGTAAGCTTACGCTTATTAAGAGTGTTCTTCAAAGTATCCCCATTTACTACTTTTCTCTATTCATGGCTCCTTCTAAAGTGATAAAATCTATTGAAAAAGTTATTAGAGATTTTTTATGGGATGAATCCATTACTTCTAAGAAGCATCACTGGGTTGGTTGGAGAAATGTTTGCAAGTCTTTAAAGGTGGGAGGTTTGGGTATTAGAAGCTTAAAACATTTGAATAACTCTCTTCTTCAGAAGTGGTGGTGGAGACTTGGAAATGAACAAGATGCTCTATGGGCTCGGGTTGTTAAAGACAAACATGGCATTGCTGATTTTGGTTGGAGAACAAAACAACCTAAATACAAGTATGGTGTGAATCTTTGGAGGAACATTTTTTCAACCGCCGAGGATTTTTTCAAGCTATGTCAATTCAATATAGGTAAGGGGGATAAAGTTATACTTTGGGAAGATAAGTGGTGTATACAAGGACCTCTTTCTGTTCTTTTCCCGAATCTTTATAGCTTATCTAGCACAAAAAATATATCTATTATGGATGCTTTGTTAAATGAAGTTGATGGTTTTCAATGGAATTTGGGTCTTAGCCATAGAAGACGTTTGTATGATACAGAAATAACGGAGCTGTCCGTTGCTATACCTTTGGTGGAATCCATAGTGCTTGTCCATGGAGGATCAACTAATTTGGCTTGGTGATAAGAAGGGTGTCTTTTCAGTTAAAAGTGCGTATGACAACTACTCTCAAGGTATCGTTCCTAGCATTCCTCTTCCAAGTTCAAAGGTGTGGTCTAGAGCTTGGCCACATCGAGTGGGGTTCTTTCTCTGGAAAGTCTGTCTAAATAGGCTACCAACTTTGAGTAACCTGCACCATAGGAATAGTGCTCTAGACTCACCAAATGTTTGTTATCTTTGTGGTCTGAATGAATAAAATGAAGATCATCTACTTCTCAACTGTACTTCAGCTATTAGAGTATGGAACTTTTTCACTAATTTTAGTGATGGTGGCAGTTCTATGCGTCATACTATCAAGGAGGTTATAGTTGGTTGGGAAAATTTACCTCTTTCTGCTCAAGGGAACCAACTTTGGAGAAGGCTGCCGGCGGCAATCCCATGGGGCTTGTGGAAAGCTCTTAACGCTATTGCTTTCAATGGAAAGACTTTCAAGCTCCATGAGGTTATTAGAGATATAAAAATAGACGCCTTCAACTGGTCTAAAGGTATGGATTGTTTTAAGGGGATAAATACAACAAATGTAATAGTAGGATGGTCTAATTTTTTTTCTAAATCCTCACTAATGTGGGTTGCCTGGGAGGTTTTTATTTTTGGGTTCTCTTTCTGTTGGGGTTTTTCCTTGTCTTCCTAACTTTCTTGGCTAGTGGGTTTTGTATTCTTTTTTTCGTTTAATATATTTCTTTCTTTAACGAGCAAAAAAAAAAAAAGCTGTAGAGAGAAACATGAGGCGAAACTATTTGGTTTCTTTGCTGAGTTATGACATTTCCATTATGATTAGAGTTCATCGCTTTCCTCGCTAGGAAAAAAATGTGATTGGTTCTGACCACGGCCCTGATTAAGTTTTCATCCTTTAATTTTGTTTATTCTTGGTTTTTGGTGTCTGTTGATTTACCCCACAGATCCCTCGACTGATTCATATTTGCCAAATTTATTTATTGTTTAATATGGGTCGAATTCCGCATTGCTTGATGTAATGACGTGTTGCTAAGTAGATACAATCATAACATGACTTTAAATATGCAACATCGATTGTCTACTGCATATTATCATGGCAAAGCAGTGTAGTATGCAACTTTTTGTTATCGTTGGGGATTTTTGTATAGTAACTATCTTAAGAATTTTATTTTGGTCCATATGTCAAAGAGTCATTTGATGTATATTTTGCTCAAAAGGCCCACATAATAAAAGTCGATAACATGAAAGTAATTTACATTGACACCTAGGAGATTTTCATGCCATGGCAACTGTGCCTTAGTTTTTTGAATTGCTTAATGCTTGCAGATTTGGAGCTGGTGGTGCCGAGGTTTTGGAGAATATGGTGTATGCTAGATCCTATAAGGCTATAACATTGATGATCAGTGCTCATTTCTTTTGATAACCCATGGCTGCCTTTTAATACACTATGGAACACTGAAACACTCATATTTTTACTTAGTGATATCTTATGTATTATTAATTGAACCGCAATTCTAATTTTGTGGTGTCCACTGTGGTCTTGAAAGTGTACACCCTATGCAAAATGAATCCAAGGATTCGAAGAACTGTCTTAAGGTGTTTCTCTGAGTGTTATCAACTTACAGCTTATAAAGATTTATTTTCTGATTATCTTTACTGTTCTTTTATCTGCGCTAGCTCCTTGAAATCGGTGTACATGACGACGATGATAAAATTGGAGTAATGTTTGAAAACATTGAAGATCTTGTAAGGTCAAGCATGCATTGTAAGGATTGGCGGTGGCATGTTTCTCCCTGTAAAAAAAAACCCAGAAGCATCTGCGGGAGGCACTCACAATCTGTTGAAATCGATACAAATATGAACGCAAATCGGTATATCCTACCATAGTACCATGCTTTCATCGTTTATGTGGACCATGTGTTGTTTCCCTCTTTTAGTCGGTTTGAAAATTTATCTCTTATTATGGATCAACAAATTCTGGGAATATAACTCAGCTGGTTAAATAACATTTTTGTAATTAAAATTAATTCAAATGTTCGGGATACTATTCAGAATTCAGGAAGAATTCTTTTTCGATATTTCTTACTTTTATGAGCACAAAAACAAGGGCTAAATTACTAAACAAAAAAAATAAATCGAAAAATACATCACCAAAAATATCCATTTTCGTGCCGGCACGAGCTAAGCCTTAGTCAGTGTTACATAAAGTCCTTATTCTATCATCTGAAAGACTGAATGACCGAAACTGTAAAGGAATATTTTCATCTTTGTTGCCCCTTTCTTTGCATGGCCTCAAGCGCGGCTTGCGTCGCTTATATGGCAAGGCTGGCCCTGTTTTCAAGGCCATTTCTTCTATTGCAGAAGGTTGCTATATTTACTACCATGATAATATTATATCTAGAAGTTAATATAGAAATGTGGTGACAAGATAATATTAAATTTAGAAGTTAACAAATGCGGTGATTTTAGAATTAATATAAGTATTTATCATAATTCCAAAGGCTTTGTTTGGCAAAATTTATGATTATGATAAATGATTTTGATATAATCATTTTCAAAATAAATTTTTCCAAATATTTTTTCCAAATAATTGATTATCTTATAATGATGATTTTAAAAATGAGAGAAAAGAACAATGATCTAGAATATTTTTTTAGTCATATTTTTTTTTATCTCTCTTTTGATAGTTTAGAGAAAATAAGAAGAAAAAAAATTCAATTTAGTTTCTTAGAAAAAATAATTGATTATAATAAATTTTCAAAACAACTTTTTCCTGTTTATGGAAATAATGGATTTTTTCAATTATGATTAAAATAAGCAATTATTATAATGGTTACCGAACGCATATAGAATCCATTATAATCTGCATAATGGATTATGAGCTGATAATCCATTAAAATAATGGTTACCAAACATCCCCAAAATATATGCTAATATTATATCTATGTTGCCGAGCTTCTACGTATCTTCCCATCAACATCAAATTGATAAACATCACTTATCAATTTCACGGACACAAAAAGCTCACCTTAAGAAGAACACACAATTGGAGGATAGGAAAAATAATTTGGAGATATGAAATATTATTCCCATTCTTAGAATCATGCCAAGGGGTGTTTTTTATTGACGAAAGTACTAAACTACCCTTTAAAACATAAAAACTAAATCTAAAAATCTAAACATATTCTTCCCATACTCCCGTTCCCTTTCAACTTCTCTTCTCCTTTTCTGCCGGCTCCTCTTTTTGATTTTTTTTCTCCATTATCGATTTCAACATGGTTTCATTGTTGCTTCAAAAATTTCTTCGGTGATTAACGATAATATAAACATGCCTCATTGAAAGAAACCTAATCATCGATTTGTTCTAAAAGAACTCGTTTAGGTTAGAATAGAAAATTGTAACTGAAAATTTTCAGTTTCAATTAATACCGGCATAGTTTTAGTATGCCGGCACTATGTTTAGTATGAAAACTATGCCGAAATTAATTATCGGCATGATCGATAGAAATCTATCAATGTCGATATCCAAGTGAAAAAAAATCAAGTTTCCGGAAAATTTGCATCATGTAGCGCATAGCAAGTTAAGCAATGTACCATGTCATCACCACTACTGGCATGCTCGATAATGAATATTTTTTGCCGGAAATGTACTTAAGGAGCACTCTTTGTGTGTCGGGATGGTGAAAGTATAAATACCATGCCGACTAGGTTCTTGATGACATGGTATTAATACTTTTACCATGCCGACACTGAGTTTTTCAGGCATAAAAATGGCGAATCTAATGAAAAATAAATCAAAGTTCAATACATTAATACCTATACATGAGTATTCGAAGAACTTGTATGTTCAACTTAGTTTACTTTCTTGGGTTGGTTATTCATCTAAACCTTCATGATCATAAATATTTTCATTTAATGTTGCTGCATCAACAAATTCAATGATAATGATTTATACTAATCATTATCAAACTAATCTATTAACTTAATTAAACATAATTAACTACTAAGTATGATCGGTAATGGGTAAATTAAGAATTGCATAAAATATATGGATATGGGGTACATGTGAATTACTATTTAAATTCCTATTTTGTCTTATTAGCATATCCCCAATTATTTTGCATATTCCCAAATTGCGCGTTCCTTAAGAACATTATAATTTGATACATATCATAATTTTGTTAAAATAATTCTTTTTTACCATCTCAGTTAGATTGTTAGCTTTTCTCTCTCTTTCTCTGTCACTAACAAAGCCAAATTTTTTTTGATCCGACGACAAATATAGACGGTAAAAGATGGTATTACCATGAAAAATGGCGATCATAGGTAGCCTAACAATATCACATAATTTTTAAAATGCTCTTATTAAATACTAGATTTAATAATTTTAATAAATATATTATGTCTTGCCTCCACAAAATTTTGATATGTTATATAACATTTTATACCACTATTAAAAACTCGCCGAATAGGGATAGTCCCAGATTAATTGGGGTGTACCAAAATTTATGGACCTAGAAGCAAGGCTAAGGGGGAATCAAAAATGAATAAAATTATGAAACTATCCTTTCCAATCTAATTAAAACTAACCAACTTCACAATTTATTATCAATTTCATTTTCATTTTCTCATTCTGCCTCTATGATACCAACCAATTGGTCTCGCATCTTCGTCGTTTAGAAATATTTGATAATTTGTCGATTAATTAGTCGTAATCACAGATTTGAAAACTTTCATTGTCGATTAATATGCAAACATGCAGAGTCGTGTCAAAGAAACTTATAGAGAACCAGAACCTAATAATCATGACCCTGGAATTGGAAAGAGTATCCAACAATACACACGGATTTTTTTTTAGTGGGTGAAGAAGCAATCTCTGCAAGTGAAAAAACCGAAGAAATGACAAGATTGAGAAAATAGGTGATTACATAAACTCAACACAGTACTTACTTTTGTTGTTTGAATGTCAAAATAGGTCATAATATCTAAATTATGATATTGTTGTGATGTTGTCGTCAGGGTAAGTTTTCGTCTACCTTGACGATGTTTCATGTTTAGTTTTTTTCGTTATCTTAATTGGTTGAGTATCCTGACGACTTTTCATCTCTGAAAGTAACATTTATCAGATCGTCCGGATATTCATCATAAATAACACATTGGCGACTAATAATATGGTATTATAAGTCGTCAATGTTTGGAAATCCTAAGTATGCCGACTAATAACCTTCAGAAGTAGTTTTTTCTTGTGTCAAATTTGGTTAATAGTGGTCACTTTTTTGGAAAAGAATCTTAACGACTAAGTGTTGGTCGTCACTTTGTAGTTTTTCTATCACAATGACTAATTAATAACTGGCTAAAACCAAGTTTTCTTGTGCACACTTTGGTAATTAGTCGTTATGGTTTTGTAAAAATAAAGTTGACGACTGATATTTGGTCGTCACCTTGTAGAATTTTCGAACATGATGGCCAATAACTTACCAAAATTAATTTTTCATGTGTATGAAACTAAGTTGATGACTAACAGTTGGTTGTCAATTTGTAGAATTTTCGACCTTGACGACTAAGTCCACAAGATAGTTAGTCGTCGTTATGTTCGACTGTCGACTTTGATGACTTATTGCAATTTATTTTTATTTTTCTTGAATTTTTAGTTTGTATATGTAAATTTCAATTGATTACTTGTGTATTGTATTTTAGTGTTTAAGCTCCAAAAGGTCAAGCAAGGAAACAAACATGCTACTCCTCCTTCAAAACCTCCTCGCAAAGGTGACAAACTATTGACTGCAGCACTTAGAGGGGAATTGTGGAGCCTGGAACGCTAAAAGTCCGTGAACGGAAATATACCTAGCTATTACCTGAACCAAGTGATTCTGATAACACTGATAAATACCAATCATTTTTTCTGGTATGGGAGGTAATGATATGACGATGATGATCAAGGAAATCCGGCCGGTAGAGAAGGTAATAGTAGTGATGATCAAAGAATTTTGGCTGGTATAGGAGATAAGGATGATGATGATCAAGGAATTCCACCTGCTGGAAGAGGTATTGATAATGATAAAGATTACAAAGAAGGTGAAGTTCTTGAAAAATATAACGAATAAGATGAAGCTCTTGGAGAAGGTAACGATTAAGAAAAATGGGTTCATGTTCAACAAGTACCGGAAGGTGCACCGAAAAAACCAAATAAACCTATTGATTCTCACATGCCACCCTCTACCTTGAAGAAGGAACACAAAGAAAATGAGCCACTCCTTGGGTTACTCGGAGATGGTGGACATGTTCTTTTAGGACACAAAGACTTGTGAGCGTATGAAATATTTTGTACTCTTGTAAGTTATCTCAATATCACTTTTTTGTTATTACATTTTATCTGTAATTTGGATTATCTGTTTGTACTTTTTTTTTTGTAATTGTGTGTTTTAGGTTTTTTTTATCTAGGATCATAAGAATGGCATCCTTCTTTTGAGGCGCCAAACTTTCAATACTCCTATAAATCAATGGCCACTTGACAAGAAATGTGATGCTGTGAAAGATATCATCAAAAGCTCCGGGTTGTGGCATGCGGTAAATAATTCAATTGTTGAGTATGACAAAATTATCATATCTTAATTCTATAAGAGGTTTTAAGGGAAGATGGATGTACTTCCCATTCTGTGAGACGACAATAACTTCCGATGATTTTCAGCAAATTCTAGACCTCGAGGTTTATGGAAAATCTACCATAGACGGCTATGATGATTAAATTTCTTGGGAGAATTGATACGTGTTGTTAATGAAACAAATTAATAAATATATTTCCCACTAATTAACTGGTAATATAGCGGTAGTAAGAGATCTTTCCCACAGAGAGTTGTGTAATTGATATGTTATTTGAAATAACAAGATAAAGTAAATAACAAAAGGGGGTTTTGGTTTATAAGATGAACTAGGGAACCACCCGTGCCGTAACGGCACGAGCTATTTCACATAGTCTTGAGCTGGGGTGTAGTAATAGTTTGACTTCTTACTCATTGCTTGAGAAACGACAGTGGCCATCTCACCGGATAATTTGCGGAAATTTTTATCAGATGTACTATATCTCAGTTAGTATTGTGTTCCTGTGTATACTGTACAATAATATCCGAATATAGTGACTTCCCCGAGAAATCAGTATTCGTACCCACACCCAAAATAAAAAATTAATCACCTTTTGTGTTATGTTTCCTTTGCCGCTAGGTAATTTCAATTTTCTGATCAATTCTTAGTTTATCGTTGTATTTTTTTACGCATAAGAATTGATGGTTGCGAACATCATGGATACACAAAAACAGAATGGACCGATGGAAGTGGTATGCAGGTTCTTTCAAGAGTGAAGACCATATACCTAGTCATGGGCATATCCACTTTGTTTTCACATTTACTGCATCGAAAGTCAATATACTCACCGAGAACTTCTTTATAGTAGAACTCTCACGTATCCACATTGATAACAAAGCTCACCCATGAAATTTTATTAATTAGAGAAAAATAGAAAAAAAAAATAGGGGAGTAAATAAAGAAAAAAGATACTTGTGTTATAAACTTATCTAAATGAATCAATATAAGCATGATGATTGAAATTTAATTTATTCGTCAATCAGATTTAATTGCATTGTTCTGAGTGGATCGTTTTATGGTTGTGCTATCTGTGTTGCATTTCCAATTTTTGTTGTGTTTCCCTTGCCTTAGTTGTTGTCCACAATAGTTCTCATGCCAGATAAGCCTGCAACATAGTTAATGAAATCTAAGGTAAAGGGATAACAATTAAAAGGGGCGACAGAAATGGTATGCCTTGGATAGTTTTAGGGGATTTTAATGTGATTTTTTATCAGTCTGAAAAGCAGGGTGGGTTACCTTTTAACAAAAATGAGGTTAGTGCTTTCGCTAGAATAATAGAAAGGTCTGGTTTAGAGGATTTAGGTTTTAAAGGCAATATATTTACTTGGAACAATCATAGAGAGGGAAGTGAGAATATCCAAGAGATTAGATAAGGCTTTTCATAACTCGGAATGGTTAATTGAATTTCCTAATGCTTCTCTTACGAATCAAGTTGTTGTAGGTTCTGACCATAGTTCTATTTGTTTGCTTCTTGATAATGTGCACTCAAATTGCTCATATCCTTTCAAATTCTATGATACTTGGTTGAAAAATGCTTCTTGTGTTTACTTGATTAATAATTCTTGGGACCACTCCTTGAGTGAACCAGCAAAAACCTTAGCTTCCAATCTTAATGATCTAGGAGAAAATTTGTCTACTTGGAAACATGTTGTTTTTGGTAATCCTACAAAAAAATTTAAGTTTCTTTTGAAAGATGTGGAAAAACCGGATAATAGGATAGCATCTCCTCATAACTTGGCCATGAAAAACTCTAAGTTGCAACAACTGGAACTATTGTATAACACACAAGAGGAAATATCAAAGATAACATGATTACTTTAGAGGAAAAGAATATTAAGTATTTCCATAGGGTCACACTTAATAGAAGGAAGAGGAATAACATTGATTGCACTATTTATACCCATGGGAATGTTGTTAAAGATAGAAATCAAGTTGTTGTTGTGTTGGCTGATCATTTTGCTCAATTGTTCATCGCTCTGTCTGATGCTTTAAATTCTGATATTCTTGTGCATATTGAGCCTGTGATTTCTGATTCTGATAATATTTCTTTGCTTAGAATTCTTGATAATGATGAAATTTTTGGTATAGTTAATAATATGAAGCCCAATAAGTCCCCAGGACATGACGGGTTTCCTGCAAGTTTTTACAAGCATAATTGGGGTATTGTTGCGCCTCAAGTGGTCTCAACAGTCCAAAAAAATTTCATCCAAAAAACTTTATTACCTGAACTAAACAAAACTCATCTTTTTCTGATTCCCAAAAGATCCCAGTGAGTTCAGACATATTGGTCTTTGTAACACTTCTTACAAGATCATAGCTAAATTACTCGCAAATAGAATGAAAAGTTTATTAAGTAAGGTTATTTCATCATACCAGTCAGATTTTTTATCTTCTAGGCAAATCTCAGACAATATTATTGTTGTTCATGAGACTGTGCACTCAATGAAGAAAAAAAAAAAAAAAAGGGGTTGGTTGGGAGTGAAATTTGACATGTCGAAAGCTTTCGACAGAGTCAGTTGGGAATTTTTAAACAAAACCTTATTGCAATTCGGTTTCAGTCAAGATTGGTGTTCTTTAATTTTTCAATGTGTGTCGACTACTTCAATAGCGGTATTGTTAAATGGTAAACTTGGTCAATTTTTCAAACCTACTAGAGGATTGAGGCAGGGAGATCCTTTATCTCCCTACCTCTTTATCCTTTGTATGGAGGGTTTTTCAAGATTGCTTTTAGCTAATGAAGTTTCAAAAAACATTCATGGTAGTAAAATAACAAAGAATAGTCAGTCTATTTCCCATTTACTTTTCGCCGATGATTGTCTGCTTTTTGCAAAATCCGACTTAGGTAAATGTCGTAATCTTTTGAAAATCATTGAATAGTTTAGCAAGGCTTCTGGCCAACTAATAAATTTTAGCAAATCATGCGTGTTTTTCAGTAAAAATGTTCATCCGAGGCACCAAAGAATGATGTTACGTTTGCTAAAAATTAAAAAAAAAACAATATAAAATACTCATATTTGGGGGCTCCTATTTTTATTGATAGATCTAAATTAAACACCTTTGATGCCTTAGTGGAGAAATTGGAGAGAAGAATCCAAGGATGGAGGAGAAAATTTTTAGTACAAGCTAGTAAAATGGTTTTAAACAAGTCTGTTTTATCTAGTATCCCTATTTTTCAAATGGGGTGTTTTCTCATTCCAAAGAAATTAACTAACAAAATGAATGCTATCCAAAGAGATTTTTGGTGGGGTAAGGATTCTAATTCTAAGGGTGTCTATATCAAATATTTTCCCTTTATTTGTAATCCAATTGCACAAGGGGGGCTAGGATTTAGAGATGCTAGAAAGGCCAACCTAGCGATGTTATCCAAGGTTGCCTGGAAATTGTTAGATGAACCCGACTCCTTATCAGCAAATCTTATTAAATCTAAATATTTCCCTAAAGTTTTTGCTTTTAATGCTAAGCCAACTAAGACAGGTTCTTGGATATGGAGTTGCATTAAGAAAGGTCTAACTCTGGTTAGAAAAAATTCTATATGGGAAGTAGGTGATGGTAGTTCAATTGACATAAGAAAATACTGGTGGGTCCCTAGTTTAACAACTACTATTGCTGATATCTGTCCAAATTTGGACTCTGATCTCACTTTGGTTTCTGATTTGATTGACGATGTTTCTTTATCTTGGAATGTGGCTTTAGTAAATAATAGTTTTCCTCCTCATGTGGCATGCAACATTCTTAATATAAGGCTTCTCTGTTCACATAATGGGGTTTTATACAAGAATAAAATTAAATGGAAATTGGAAAGTAATGGGATGTTTACTGTAAAAAGTTTATATGCTAAACTATGTGAGCCAAAAAATGCTAATGGTAATGTTGTTTGTAGGAAAAAGTTTTGGAAAAAGATTTGGAAACTCAATATTTCGCCAAGGATTAAGCTTTTCCTTTGGAAATGCTTAAGCAATACCTTGGCCACTAGGAAACAGTTGTCGACCAATTTAGGGGGAATATACACTTCCTGTCCCATGTGTGGTGCTGCTGTGGAGACTTTGACTCACTTGTTTTTGGTTGTTCTTATGCCAAAGCTGTTTGGATGTTCCCACCTTCTCCTAATATTTCAAATGTTCATAGTAGTGATTGTTTTCTTGATCATTATAATGAATGGATCAAAAATGATGATTCCTCTAGTTTGTCTTTAGAACTAGCATCAACTAAAGCTTGGTTCATATGGAAAGAGAGGTGTGATAGAGTTTTTTCAAGTAAATCTAGTACTAGTATTATTTTATCAATTCAAATTCAGAGATATATTCAGTTTTGGACCCCCTTGAGGATGACTGACTTTCCTATTGCTAGAATGATTTTTCCAAGTTCAGTACAGCCTTTACCTAACAGACAATGGAGGAGACCTTTAGGCGATACTTCAAAGATCAATGTGGATGCTGCTTGGATTTCAAGTGTTACTAATGTAGCGTATGGGTTGATTTTTAGGACTGCAACAACTTTTGAAGGAGCGAGATGAGGTCACTGTCAGCTTCTTCGGCTGAAGAGGTAGAGGCATTAGCTATTTTCGAAGGTGCAAAATGGGCGAGATAAAGAGCCTTATCTAATTTTTCAATTGAAGGGGACTGCAAAAAGGTGATGGATTTTTTAAATGGAAAGAAAATATTAATCTCTTGGAAGGTTCGGAGATTATTAGAGGAGGTAAAAAGGATGATGTCGGAAGTTAATAATTTTATGGGTTTCAAGTTTATTCATCGAACTGGTAACAACTCAGTGGATCTTCTTGCAAAACAGGCTAGATTGTCTAGTTTTTCTCAACAAACAAATTCCAAAAGTTATTAGGTGATCTTTGTTAATTGAACAGTCTGATGCATTTTCCAGCATTTCCGTTTCTGAAAATTTTTGTAATCCTAACAATTTGGTTGGTTAGTTGAATGAATGTTTCGTTTTTCTCAAAAAAAAATTTTAAAAGGGGCGACAACTATAAAAAAATATATAAAGTAAATAAGGAATAACGTCAGCAAATTTAGATTCTAATAAAATCAAATATCTGATGTGGACCCATTAAGATAGGCGATGTATTGCCCATTTTTGTTCATATGTTTGAGCTGACATGTAGCATCCAAAATATGTTATCTTAGAAGCTCCAAATTGAATTCAGAGCGAAGTACATGAGACAGAAAAGTGAGGCCAGTATAGCTTAAAATTGGAGGAGTGACACCTACCTGTAGAATGATATCTCAGAGTTTTACGTTATCAAATGCCTTGATTTCCCCACAAAATCAGAGCATTATAGTTGTATTTACATCTCACCAAGTTTTACCGCACATTGAAATTATCCTCCAACGCATTATTAAACTGAACCACTTTTCATGACTTGTGCAGTCCTCTTTTTCATCCACTACAACAACCGGGAGCACCAACTGTCTAGAAAATAAGAACTTAACCCAAATAACCACACAAACACAAACAATAAGACACGTAATTCAGTCGTTCAGATACATATGGCAACTTAACATCTAAGAATATTATAAAACAACAAACCAAAGAAAACCTTTATTAATACACGGAAAGAAATAGAATTATTAGAGAAAGATGAAGAATATTGCAGTTCCATTAATAAGACCTTGTTTAGTTTTTTTTCTTGTTTTGTTTTTTTGTGAACTCTATTGTGATTCAGTTCTCTGAACTAACATGCGGATTATATAATGCAATGATGCTAGAGTTCACATGGATTGTTGTTGTATAACCATCTAGGACATACGTAACTGCTAAAGCATTGCAACATGTTTCCATGAGTTACATAAGGCTTTTTTTTCTTATGCTAATTGATGATAGCATAACCCTTACAGTACCTAGGGATTTTTCTTTACTTCCACCAACAAAACTAAGGCTAGGATACCATAGTGCTTACTTTACAGATAGTGAGTTATCCTTGTAACACTTATAAAGTTTTCGAATTCAGGAAAATTGATTGTTACTAAACTTGTGAAGGATTGAAATCTAAAGATTATAAGATCTGGCAAAAGAAAGAAGCACGGGAAGTGAACTGCCATATTTTGTCAATAAGAAAACCTACACAAAATTCGAGCCCGGTCAAACAATCATTACCTTGGCATTAGATTGTACTGTTCAAAAAACCATCAACGTTGACATATTATTTACCTTCTTGCATCAAAAATACATTGGAGAGAAAGCAAAGTTCTAAAAAAATTCGAAATCTTACATAAAATAAAAGCAATAATTTTCTTCATACCTCCAACATAATTCATGGCAGTAAAATAAAAGAAATAATTTTCTTCATACCTCCAACATAATTCATGGCAGCTGCTTGAGATATATCTCAAGTTTTTCGTCGAATGACAACCTCTGAATCCCGATAGCAAATTTAAGCAAAGAAAACACACACAGTTATAATCAGAAAATCACAACTTAAGTGGGAGTAAAGACTTTTAGTGAGATAAAATCTCGCCCAACATATGAAACCATCTAAGGGTTTGCATGAAACTGATAGAGCAGGCACATTGACTATCAAAAAGGATAAACTCAAACGCAAATTAATGTTAAAGTGGAAGTTCTCCATGTAAGGTCCAAAGTAGATAAATTGAGGAAGGAAAAGCTACACAGAATACAGTAATGTAAAACTGAAAAAGACAATATACGCCGATTCAAAATTATTCGAAAATTGAATCAGACCTGACCAAAGATAGGAAACCTCCAAAAGGATTCATAGTAAAGGCACATAACACTCACACTTTGAATCTTAATTAAGAACTTAATCTTAAAACAGATGGAGCTTAAATTGGAAGTTATAGTGTTGACAACTTGAGATCTACCGAAACTTAAATCATCAATAAGATTTCCAGTTCCCCGTGAAAAGTAACTCGTTCTTGTTCCCCATGAAATTCTGAACGAATTGTACAAAGAAAAACCAAAAGGATTTCTAAGAAATAATTGATATATAGAGGTAAAAAATGTCTAAAGCTACGGCCTCAAACACTGATATGCAAAAGCCTTAATGGTGAATATAAATATAAGAAAGTACTAACCATTCTCGCTATTCTTCAACAACTGGGATGTAAATGTTGGAGTACAGTTTGGAAGCATTGATGGAGAGGCTGAAATTCCCTACAATAATACCAATACATGTTAGGAAAGTAGCTCAAGAGCCAAAGTTTAGGTTAGTCTTTCATAAAAATGAGGGAAATAAGGTTTTCACTTAAATTCAGAAGTACAAATAGTTAAAACTTAATAGAGTTACAAAGTATATTCAATTTTTTTCACTTACCTTTGATCTTTCAGTGTTAGCACCATCCAAAAGCGAGTTTGACAGCATCCCTGGAACCAACCAACACCTAAATGAAGAAGATTGCTCAACAAATAGCACCAAAGATCAAAGTTATATTAAAATTCATTGTACATCAGATTATTTGAGGGATGATGGTAATTTTAATATAATAGTGAACTCTTGCAGTCATAAAATATTTTGACTTGCAAGATATTTTGATGATGGTAATTTTATCGTCATACAAAATATGTCCTCATATCTAGTCAACAAAATTGGTTGAGATAACTTCCATAACCTTCTTCCAACATATTTAACGGTAACCCACATCTCCCTGAATAGATTCCTAGTGCATCTCTATTGGTTATAAGTTTATTACATCCTTTCCAAGGCTCAAAGTTCTATTAGTAAACCTTGAATCCACTAACAGAGATATCAAGTTACTGTATATGTACTTTGTGCAAATTCATGGAACTAAAATAGATCTAAGACTCAAAGTTCTACGTAAGATAGTACATGCATTTTAAACATTCCCAAATAAATAATTTCAGTATTGTTTCAGTACTACTTTCATGTTCAATCAAATTACATTACGAATATCAAAATATTTAGAAATCAATTTTTTTTAAATTGGAACTGCATATGATCCAGAAGCTATCTTGTTGACAAAGTTACGGCAAAGCCTACAGAGAAATCAAAATATATTCCGATGGTTTTGGCATAATTGAACCTTTCAGAACACAATTTCTATGAAAACTTAGGAAAATAAAGTGATGTAAAAAGAAAAATAGAATGAAAGCAGTGACAGAAATATCATGATTAACAGAAAATAACAAAGGGATGAGGTGACAAAGAACTTACCTCCTAAATGGTTCGATGATTTTGTGTTCCACTTAAAGGATATTATCTTTTATGATGTTAGATGGCTAGAATTTGGGTTTGGCAGTGGACAACTGTAAGTTCTCTGTAAAGTACAAAATCCTCTCGTGGACCTTCTTATCAAATTTCCAGATAAGATTCCTTTTGAATAATGGCTTGTAAATCTTATGACTGAACTTAAATTTCCAAAAACATAAAGCCTGCAATCAGAGACCAATATAGGAATACATTTGGAGAAATGCTCAAATCACTGCCATTTAATAAAAAATACTAAAAGCCAGGCCGATTAAACCACCTTTGCAACGACCATTTACGATCTCAATGAACAATTGGCTTATCATCCATTCACAATATTCTTACACAACTCAATGGCAACACTCACCTCATTACTTCCACATATGTCAGTAATGAAGTTCCAATTCGTAATCTTTCTCAGGTAAAACTCTTATTCAATCATTTTCTCAAACACTTCAACCCCATAGAAAATTTAAAATTTAAAATGTTAAGCAATCAGTTACAAGCAAGCCACATGACTAGGAGTCTGAGTCAGTCCTCCACAAGACTAGCTATGCAGTGTAGTTATCTAGGCGTATAACTCGTTCTATCTTTGTTAGCTACTATGTAGTCATATTTTTCTGATCTCATGTAACAGTTATCAGTATAAATAAGAGATCGATCTCCACCAGTTAAGGGTGGAAGATTTCTACCAAAACTCCTGTTAAAACTTGGTATCATCTTTTGATCCAAGACCACCTTCCGCAACACAACTTCAAAAAAAAAACCCTAATAATCAACAATGGCAGATACAACAAACAGCCTCCGCCAAGTACAAATACATCACCTCATAACCTTCAAGCATACCGAAACAAATCATCTGTTGTGGAAGGCTCAGTTTAAGCCTATCCTTAAAGGTCATGATCTAAATGGTTTCATAGACGGAACCAAACCAAAACCAGCAAGAACCCTTCCCAATAGTGAAGATATAAACCCAGCCTTTACCGCATATGAAGCTTAAGATGCACTGATAGTTGGATGGTTAAACTCCACGTTAACATCTGAAGTATTAAGCACTGTAGCACGGCTTGAATCAGCAAAGGAAATATGGGATAAGTTAGAAGCAGACTATGCACCAAAGATATTTGTTCATCAGATGAACTTGAAGAAGCAGCTTCACAGTCTGTCAAAAGGTAACAAGACTCTCAAATCTTATTTAACTGATGCAAAAGCCTTGTTTGCTCAACTAGCAGAGTCAGGATATACGGCGTCTGTTGATGAAAGAAAACAGGCCATCTGCAATGGCCTAAATCAAAGCTATGACCCGATTGTCACAGCACTTACCACCTTCGAGGGTATGGATATTGATACCTTTTATTCTCATCTCTTAACTTTTTATATGAGACTAAAGCAGCAGCTGGCCTTGCTGCAACAGCCGATAGAAAATGTGGCTATGTCTAGCAATCAGGCTTCTGGTAGTAGACAAGATCAAAGGAGGTTTAATGGGAAGAACTCTCAGTACCATCATACTTCAAACCCATCTTTCAGAAGGAACAACAACCCTGCCAATCAGCGCTATCCTCAGCAGCAATCGCAGAATGACAATACTGGAGGTCCAAAGTGCCAGATTTGAAAGAAGAAGAACCACCTTGCTGACAGGTGTTGGTTTCGTTATGACAAGCCAAATAATAATCCTCAGTGACAACCACCTCATCCAGCTGCTTACATAGCACTACCAGGAGGGCATCAAGAAAACCAGTGGATAACAGATACAGGTGCTACACATCATTTGACAGCAGATATGAGAAACTTGACCATTCCTCATGAGTATGATGGCACTGAACAAGTGCAAGTGGGTAATGGTAATGCCTTGAATATTGCTCACATTGGTAATAGTTCTTTTACAAAAAATTCCAGATATTTCTGTTTGAATAATGTATATCATGTCCCAGAGATTAAGTGCAATCTGCTGTCAGTGTCTCAATTCTGTAAAGATAATGCAGTTTTCTTTGAGTTTCACACATCTTTTTTTGTTGTGAAGGACAAGCACACGGGGCTGCCGCTGTTGAGAGGACTTGAAAGGAATGGTATGTACGTGTTTGATGGAGTTAATGTGCTAGATCAACCAATAAAGCCACATGCACATGTTGCTTCCACTTTACCACTTTGGCACCAACGATTAGGGCATCCCATGTTGCGTACGGTCTCTAGAATTTGTCATCAGTTTTCACTTCCCATTGCAAATAAAAGTTTTGAATATTGTCACTCTTGCCACATCAGTAAGAGCAAGAGGTTACCTTTCTCTGTTAGTAGTACTGTTTATGACAAGCCTTTGAGCTTGGTTGTTTCTGATATTTGGGTGTCACCACATATATCAAGAACTGGTTTTCGTTATTACCTTTTGATAATGGATGTCTTTTCGCATTTTACTTGGGTTTTTCCTCTTGTTCAAAGGTCCGATGCTCTTAAGACTTTCATTCTTTTTCACAAACAAGTTGAGAATTTAACTGATCATAAAATCAAAACATTTCAATCAGATAATGCATTGGAATACAAAAAGTTTACGTCTTATCTCAATGAAATGGGTATCCAACACAGATTTTCATGTCCCCATACCTCTCCTCAAAATGGTATTGCAGAACGTAGGATTCGTCATGTAACCGAGTCTGGTTTAGCCCTTTTGTTTCATGCTAATATTCCTCGATCTTTCTGGGCTGATGCATTCACAACAGCCTGTTATTTGATCAATAGGCTTCCTAAGTCAGACAAAGAATCAAAAACTCCCCTAGAGCTTCTTTTTCAGAAAACTCCAGATTACACTTTCTTACGTGTGTTTGGATGTCTCGCTTATCCTTGTCTTAGGTCATATAATTCCAATAAACTCTAACCAAGGTCACTTCCTTGTGTTTTCATCGGTTACAGCAGTGCTCACAAAGGTTATATGTGCTTACATCAAGCAACCAACAGATTATACATACCCCTCCATGTGCGCTTTGAAGAAACAACATTCCCCTTTCAGTCTTCTCTGCAGCAACAAGCTCCACTGTCTTGTCCAGGTATTGTACCATCGAGTACTAGTATTTTACATTCACCTCATTTTGTAAATTGTAACTCACCAGTCCGTCAAGAAGCTGTTCAACTAAATTCTCCAGTACAGAGTAACAGCAACAACATACCATCACCAATTGGGTTCAATGCTCCAGAATCACCTGCTCAAAGTGTCTCTTCTGCCCCACTGATGCTTGCACAGGAATCTAAGTCAGTCATACCATCTGCCTCATCTACTAATACTGTAGCTTCAGCAACAACTAATACAGACCAGCAGTCTCAATCAACACATATAATGCACCCAATGACAACACGTGCAAAATCTGGTATAACAAAGCCCATTCAGAAGTTATGTTTAACTATGACAAAGCATCCGTTATTGGAGACAGATTTTATGGAGCCAACCTGCTACTCTATAGCATGCAAAAATCCAAAGTGGAGAAGAGCTATGGATGTCCAAATAAATGCTCTAATTCGAAATAACACTTTTTCTTTGGTACCTTATGAGGAAGGAATGAATGTTGTAGGCTCGAAGTGGGTATTCCGTGTAAAACAGAATCTAGATGGCAGTATCAATCAGTTCAAGGCGCGATTAGTTGCCAAAGTCTTCAACCAGCAAGCTGGTGTTGATTACGGTGAGACGTTCAGTCCTGTGATAAAACCGTGTACTATTCGTCTTGTGTTATCGATTGCTGTCATGAACAATTGACCGTTAAAGCAACTGGACGTTGAAAATGCATTCTTGCATGGAAACTTAGAGGAGGAGGTGTACATGAAGCATCCTGCTGGGTATGTAGATCCAAACTATCCCACACATGTTTGTAAGCTGCATAAGTCCTTGTATGGGCTTAAACAGGCACCACGTGCTTGGTTTTCACGGTTGAGTAATTACTTGGTACAGCTTGGCTTCACTGGTTCTATATCTGACAGATCTCTTTTTATCTTAAAAACTCAAGACTCTATTACGTATGTTCTCATATATGTTGATGACATCATTGTCACGGGCTCTGATGCTGCAATGATTCAACAGCTTATACAATCTCTTGGTTCAGAGTTTTCACTGAAGGACATGGGAGACTTATCATTCTTTTTGGGTGTTGAGGTAATCAGGCATGACAAAGAACTTGTTCTCACTTAACGAAAGTATGTAACAGACCTTCTAAAACGTACTAAAATGGATGGTGTGAAGCCTGTCTCGACTCCGCTTGATGCAAATGAGAAAATACGAAAATATGGTACTGAAAGATTCAAAGATCCTACCCTATATAGGAGTGTAGTAGGTGCTTTACAATACTTGCATCTGACACATCCTGATATCTCTATTGCTGTCAACAAGGTATGCCAGTACATGCATGACCCGTTTGTTGAACATTGGGAGCTTGTAAAGAGAATTCTCAGGTACCTAAAAACAACAGTAGACTTTGGTCTTCATCTAAGTTCTTCTCGAGACTTCTCACTCCATGCATACTCCGATGCTGACTGGGATGGAAGTTTGGATGATCGTCGTTCAACGAGTGGTTACTGTATTTATTTTGGTGGGAATTTGATTTCATGGAGTGCCCGTAAGCAGAAGACAGTCTCTAAATCGAGTACAGAGTCTGAGTATCGAGGTGTCGCAATTGCTACATCGGAAGTTATATGGATTCAGTCTTTACTTCAAGAGCTTGGCATCACAATCTCCACACCCATGCTATGGTGTGACAACCTTGGAGCGACATACCTAACGGCTAATCCAGTTTTCCATGCTCGTACTAAGCATATAGAGATTGATTACCATTTTGTGCGCGGAAGAGTTGCACGAAAGCAGTTGCAAGTTCGTTTCATCAGCTCCAAGGATCAATTGGAGGATATCTTTACCAAGGGACTTTCTGTACCTCGTTTTCATATGCTACGATCCAAGTTGCACATTCGCAAACTCACGTACAACTTGAGGGGAGGTGTTAAGCAATCAGTTACAAGAAATCCACAGGACTAGGAGTCTGAGTCAGTCCTCCACAAGACTATCTATGCAGTGTAGTTATCTAGGCGTATAACTCGTTCTATCTTTGTTAGCTACTATGTAGTCGTATTTTTCTGATCTCATGTAACAGTTCTCAGTATAAATAAGAGCTAGATCTCCACCAGTTAAGGGTGGAAAATTTCTACCAAAACTCCTGTTAATCAAAGCATACTAATGAACTTGAAATTTTAACCAACTAAGTACAATTCTTAATGAATTCAACCAAATTTACATCAGTTAATTTCTAAAGAACAACAACAATAGGTTTAAATCTGTTACCTAACTATACGTAATGAATAGCAAATCAAAAACCACAATGAAGTTTGTAGATGGAGGTTGTTGTAGTGGAGGAGTTGATGGAGTTTCATCAAAAAAATTATTTCCATCCAGTGATCCTTGGAAGGAAAGAGACCAATTTAGGAGAGAGGAAGAAAAAACCTCGTTCGTGGGAAGGATGTGCCAAGACTCCACGCACCTTGCTACTCCATTGAATCTTCAGGAAGAGAAATCTTCCCTCAATACGGTAATATTCTATCATCCAAATATATGATTTTCATTTAGGTGTTTCAAAATTTGAGGGTTTAATGGCAAACCAGTATTGTGGGAATTCCATAAGGCGGGCATAACATTGATTGTTAACATAGTGGAGAGGAAAAACCATCGAATCACTTTCTCTAGCCTTGATCTCGTGTTTGGGAGATTAAAAGTTTTTTGTTGAACTAAATAAGAGAGTATCTTAGGGAATTTAAGAGAGGTGGGGCATATACAGAAGCTCCACCTAATATGGCTTATTACCGTCGGATTTGAAGTATAAGATGAAAGATGGGAGGGGATGAGAAGATCATAGCCGCTAGTTAGAAAAATGGATGTATCTCAGCCGTTGCGTGACTCATCAAACCCTCATATTGTATAAGCATAGAAGAAATAAATATAAATATATAATAATAAAGAAAATAGATGATTAAGGAATCCTTCGCCGTTACCAAGCCTTAACAGGATTAGAATACTTATCTATCTTCCGTTAGAACCATTCATCACCAACCATAGAATAGCAGGTAAGCTTAGCTATCCCCAAAACTCCTTGTATACGTTTAGTCACCGGATTCTACCCAACTGAGCCTCCTTGAGGTACGCTTACAAGGTGTAACTCGATCGAACGCTTTAGGTTTTATGAATTTAGGTTTGATTCCAGCAGTTAAACTCCGTACGCTCGGTTCACTTACAGATGTTGTTTTCATATATTATTTCTTTACAGAATCCCTCTACAGGGTCTCATGTTTTCTACTTGTGTAGGAGATGCACGAAAATTATGGATCGCTCAACTCACTACTAGCAATAGAATGATTAATAAAATAATCTAGTTGCGCACCCAAATCAATCTAAGAATCAATCATAAACCCTAGATATAATGAAAACAAACGATGATAATTAAAAACTCAAATATACTTGTATATTAATAAAGCTTCAAGCTTAGAACATTGAATTCATCCTTAATCAACAAAGGATTTAGCTACTTATATTACAAAGAAGATGAATAATGGTGGTTTCTCCCTAAAGGGGTAAACCTTAGTTTTGATGTAGAACTTGTGATATGAGATTAATCGATTTCTCCTCAACACTCTCGTCATCCGAATTAAATTCCGCTCTCATGAACTCTTCTTCAGTATAAATTTTGGGGTATTCTGTATGAGTCTCCGTTGAGGGAATAATCGGGTCTACCTCTTGCAAATAAACCGGCCTAAAAACATTGTAATATGGATGTTCATTGTAACGTTGATATGCATTTGAGTATGTCACACCGTTCATAACAATGATTCAGTCATACCAAGGCTCCTAATTTTGAATATGCGAATGATCATAATTACGATCCGGAGCTGGTATAACTTCATCACTGTTATAAGAAAATTTCAAAGGTTTATCATCTCCAAAATATTTGTTTTCATCCTCAGAAATTTCTGAATTGGTTTGGTTTTGAGGCCAAACTTCTTCCTCATTCCCATTCCCAATGAGTTGAGCAGTTTGTATCTTTATCTTTTCCATATTCCTTTGAAATTCTTGGCGTGATTTGTCAATCTTTTTGTTGTGCTCATCCGAATTTTGAATGTATTGGTCCAACCCTTGTTTAAGTTGCGTCATCCCTTGGATCAGTTGGTCAAGACGTTCGTCAAAACCAACAACTTCACTCACCACATTATTTCTAGACCAAGTCTCTCCTTTTTGAATAGGTGAATGATCATAAAAACGATCAGGAGTTTGGTTATACATATTGAAGTAATATTCAGTTGGCTTATTGTTCTCCGCACTTAGTTGCTCATTGAGTGACTCCAATGTGGACATACCATCCTTTAAATTAAACATAATCTGATCAATCTTCTATTCATGTTCAGGAGATAAACGATTAGATGTACAACTATGCTCCCATCCTTGTGATTGTCCACTTACATACCCGTCATAAGGTTGTTTATATGTATTTGAATATCCATTAGGTTCTGTGGGATATTGTATCATATCCAAAATATTGGTTTTGATTATACCCATAGGATGGTTGGTAGTTGTTATATGAATGAGATTGAAAACCATATTAATTACCACTGTTGTATGTGTAATCTTGTGCTCCGTACATGTTATTTTCGTAAGGAAACATGATGACTCACAAGAAACTGAAAATCAAGTCATATGAATGAGATTGAAAACCATATTAATTACCACTGTTGTATTTGTAATCTTGTGCCCCGTACATGTTATTTTCGTAAGGAAACATGATAACTCACAAGAAACAGAAAATCAAAACAAAAATCTAAAAAAAAAAACAAGCTACACAAATAACAAATCAATTAGCGACTGCTCCCCGGCAGCAGCGCCAACATTTGATGTGTGTCATTAATGCAACAAATTAATAAATATATTTCCCACTAATTAACTGGTAATATGGCGGTAATAAGAGATCGATCCCACAAAGAGCTGTGTAATTAATAGGTTATTTTAAATAACAAGATAAAGTAAATAACAAAGGGGGGTTTTGGTTTATAAAATGAATATAAAGACAATAATAAAGAATAGAGATGATTAAGGAATCCTTCGCCGTTACCAAGCGTTAATAGGATTAGAATACTTATCTATCTTCCATTAGAACCATTCATCACCAACCATAGAATAACAGGTACGCTTAGTTATCCCCAAAACTCCTTGTATCATCGGATAACAGGTACGCTTTGTCTCCGGATTCTATACAACTGAGCTGCCTTGAGGTACGCTTAGAAGGTGTAAATCGATCGAACACTTTAAGTTTTGTGAATTTAGGTTTGATTCTAGCAGTTAAACTCCGTACGCTCGGTTCACTTACTGGTGTTGTTTCCACACATGATTGCTTTATAGAATCCCTCTGCAAGGTCTCATGTTTTCTACTTGTGTAGGAGATGCACGACAATTACGGATCGCTCAACTCACTACTAGCAATAGAATGATTAATAGACTAATCTAGCTACGCACCCAAATCAATCTAAGAATCAATCATAAAAGCTCACTGTTTTAGGTATTCAATAAAAGCTTGTTTTGGCCACAACTTCTTCGTCCGAACTCGGAATGACCTCATTGTTTTTGCATTATTTTTACATTTCAATTATATTAAAGTTGGTGATGATAAATCCTTAATTTGAATGAGTTAATCTTGGTCTTTGGACAATCTCTTAATTTTGAGCGTTTTGCTCCTTTTCGTCGCACTTCTTCAACTTCTCTCGGACTTGGGCACTTGGATACTTGGAATACTTCTCTTCATAGCTCTTTTCAGAACTTTGTAGATCCTTTTTGGATGATTCACCTAATAGAGGCAAATAAGATAAAACAAGAGTAATAATACAAAAATATGCAAGAATAATAGCTTAAACAAGTATCGAATGGACACTAAAATCATATGAATTATGCACTTATCAAGGATATCCACAAATTCACCAAAAGCTTGATCAGTTGGTATGAAAAGAAGTCATAGTCTATGTTTTTGTTGAAGTATGGTTATAGAAGTAAGAAGATGAATCCAAATAAGTTGAGGGTTACATACAGTGGGACCAAGAATATTTTTGAAGAGAGGAGGTGTATACAGTGTCCGAATCACGGCTATTGTATCTGCTTATTTTCTACGGATCATGGCTATCTGTGTATACCCTGATAGTGCTGGAAACAAGGTCGAAGGCAAGTATCTTCAACTATTTCATACCATTGATGATGCATAAGTATTCATGGGGTACTGCGGTGGTTGGCCACTTGAATGGAGAGTTTCAAAGTCTTAAATGAAACTCACTAAGCAAGTTAATGGAAATCTAAGTCTCTTCCAGGTAATTCAATTGTCTTTATCATTTATATTTTCCGGTTTGTGTAGTTTATGTTTAGTAAGATGAGATTCTTACTATACTTTATGTTGGCATAAATAATAATAGAAGGACAACTTAAAGACAATTATGGAGATGATGCGTGTCGTGAAAGATAGACGAGATCTTTTGTCGGTTGAAAAAGCAAACTAAGCATATTGATTTTGCTAGGAATGTTGATTGTTAGATCATTGCTCGGTTGAACCCACCAAGCGTTGGTATGTCAAGGTTGGTTGTAAAATTTTAATATCAAAACTAAATTAAAGTCGCTTGATTAAATATATTAGAGTCAAATTCGTTTAGGTTAGACTAGAAAGTCTAGGAAAATTGAGACATACAAGTATTACCTTGAAGACCTGAAGATTGTGAAGACGTATCGACTATGTACAACGAAGACACACCATCCTTCCACTTGAGGTATTGTGATTTTGACTTGACTTGTTTCCATTCCTATCGTTGCTTTCAAGTCGTTTAAGATTAAAAACATAACATGCGAGGTTATATTTAATTCTCTATTATTAGACTTGGTCATATTATTAATTATGATTAAAGTTTCAAGGAAAAATATTTGATTACGAAGTACGACATTTATCTTTTGAACTTCATAAATATGACATCGGCATGATCTATGTAACTCGTTACTTGATTGTGAATTGGATATAGGTGTGATTTCATCTTAGGAAACTATGTTTGATTACATATGTTTAAAGGAAGTATATATACGAAACTTGTTTCGTAATCGAAAGGAAATCAATAGGCATTTTGGTCCGTTTTTCATTGAAGATATATTGGATGACCAATTCGAACCTAGGTAATATTTTTGGTAGAATTGATCTTGACGTATGTTGAGAGGTATGATAGAACCGATCTTTACCTAGTTTAGGATATGCGGTAAAACCGATCTTGACTTATGTTGAGAGCCTTGGTAGAACCGATCCTTACCTTTTGGGATACATGGTGGATATGATATTAACTATTGTTGAGAGTCTTGGTGGAACCAATCCTTAACTATATTGGGATACTTGGTAGAACTGATCCTATCTATTGTTGGGAGTCATGATAGAACCGATCCCTACCTATATTTGGTGACTTGGTAGAACCGATCTTAACCTATGTTAGGAGTCATGGTAGAACCGGTCCCAAGAGCAAAACCGATCCTCTATATTCACATATTACTTTACGGTTTTGAGTGAGTTTGGAATTATGGTTTGCTAAATAGGAAAGTTCTGGACGTGAACATTATTTGGACATGAATATAAATTCTTATCTTTTATTGTCCAAAGATATTCCTTGATACTCAAGGTGATCCCGATTTGAAATATTGAGAATCTTTTAATTAAGATTTTCAATTATATGATTTTAATTTTCCATAAAATCAAAACATATATTTTGGAAATCTATATTAGTTAAGCGCTAAACTAATATTAAATATTTTATAATGAGAGATTTCGGAATTACAGGTTGGATATTAGTTGGAAATAGGAAAACCGAAATTAGGTACTTATTGCATATCTTGAGAATATTTCTGGTTTTGGAATCTCCTCGTTGTCCAAACAACCTTGGTATATAAATAGTTGATTTTGCGTGTCTTGCAAACTATCCTTAGAGTCCGTCAAACTTCGTTCTTATTGTTTTTGGTGGAACCGTCTATCCAGAGAGGAAAATACCCTAATTAGGCGAAATCTCTTATGACCACTCGTTTATTGTTTTCTAATGAGAGACTTAGGAATTACAGGTTGGATATTAGTTGGAAATAGGAAAACCGAAATTAGGTACTTATTGCATATCTTGAGAATATTTCTGGTTTTGGAATCTCCTCGTTGTCCAATCAACCTTGGTCTATAAATATCTGATTTTGCATTTCTTGCAAACTATCCTTAGAGCCCGTCAAACTTCATTCTTATTGTTTTTGGTGGAACCGTCTATCCATAGAGGAAAGTACCATAATTAGACGAAATCTCTTACGACCACTCGTTTAAAGACTTATGCGGGATCAAGAACCTCTACGAGTACTGCTGGTGGGAAACTAGATAATTGCATTGTTATTTTAGTTTTCGGTTATTGATTTGATTGACTAATGTTTGTTGAAACTTTGATTGCACCTATCTTGATTATTCTTGAGACCCTTCTCTTCTGACATAAGGGTCATTCAAACTAGATCAAAGTATTGACGGGATCTTTAGAAACTTTTTAAATATAAAGACAACTTGTGATCATCCATTGTTAGCAGACTTCTTTTTATGTGTGATCGATCATAAGTGGATTCAAGTTTGCGGTGTGCTACATAAGAAGCCAATTGAAGATTTGAAGATAAGAAGATTTTTCTTATTGGTTTTCGTATCTCGTGATTTGTGCACACATCTTGATCTGCTAGGATCCGACTTAGATATGGTTTATCTTTTGATAGATTTGATCATATAGTCGTTTCGATCGACAACTATCATTTGGTGGTATTCTTCAATATCTAAATATGATAGTTATGAATCTGAATCTAAGATATTAATTTAGATTGATCTAACCCGACAAAGGAGTTTACTAGTTTAAACAGAAGAGCTTTTGTCAAACTAAACATATCTTTTTCGAAAAGATTATTGGAGTAGTTACCAAACAGCTTTGTTTCTTTACTGTTTGGAAGACGATCAAAAGGAGTTGAGTGCTTAAGACTATACATCGGTAAAAAAACTCAAGATAGTGATTTTCTATCTTGGGATTCACGTGCACGACCAGTAGGTCGTATACGCAGGGATACTAAGGGAACTAAGTAACAAGGGGTAGATTACTAGGTCTCAACTATATGAAGTTGACTTTGTTCTTTGTATATATGTTATTAATTATGACTGTATTCTAAACTAGACTAGGTCCCGGGGTTTTTCTACATTTGCGGTTTCCTCATTAACAAAATCTTGATGTGTCATTTACTTTACTTCCGCATTATAATTGTTTTCTAATTACTTGACATTGATCATACAGTCAATCGGTCTTGTAACGTAACTATTGTCAAGTGAATATCAAGTTGTTATATTTTCTCAACTTTGTCTGTAGACGATCTCACTTGGTATTGGACTTATAGGTTGAAACGAAAAGCGTGGTGTATTTGGGTACCCTCGTAATTTCATTGATAATTATATGTATCCAAAATCAATATCGATCCATATAAGAACATATCACAATAGGTAAATATGTTCAGATGATTTTTAGAAATATGAACAAGAGAATTCTTAGTTTCTTGAAATCCTTTTAGCCAGTCACTAGTTTCAAGGAAACTATTATATGGAGAATATGCATAATTCTAGTTTCAATATAGGGGATTCTTTCGATAACACTCCCTTTTCGTATAGGAGATTCTTTCGATCGGAGTAGTTTCTTAACTCGAGCTATGCTACAACACACAATAGTCTTTCTTACAAGGTAACAGATAAAGTAACACATATAATTTGAGCTATTTAATTATTGCTACCCGTTAAATGTCCAATACCTAGAAATGATACCAAACATTTAAGAAACTAAGGCTTGGTACCTACCAAGTTGGTTGGATGTCAAGTCAAATTGTTGATCGATTTTATTTTTATTTTCTCTAATTATCATCAAAAGAAAAATGAACTTTACACATTTACCCTAATATATAAACCTAAACCCAAATCTTTTTCTTCTTCCTCCATCTCCTAATCACTCTGCAACAACCAATTCAAATTCATAATCATCTACTAATCCTTTTGAATAATTATGTCAATATTTGTTTAAAAAAATAGTGGATTTGTTGTACCACGATCTGAACTTGATGATTTTGATTGTAAATGATTCATAGATGCAAGAGAAGCTCTTCAAAATAAGGCATGATTATTGGATACTTCAACAAACATAATTGAATCCTCAAAATTGATATTGATTTCGAGAACCAATATCTGTTTATCGAAACTCTTGGCGAGGACCCAACTCCGCATGATGAACATAAAAATAAAAATGGTTTTGTTATCTTGTGCAACCATGCATCGGGAAGGTGCAAACTTGCATTGGATAATGCAAATTAACATATATTTACTTTTTTATCGGGAAGGTGCAACCATGCATCAAGATAACACCCAATCATTGCATCGGGAAGGTGCAAAAACAAATAAAAAAATAAGAAAGATGGTGTAAACTTGCATTGGAGAATGCAAATTAACATAGATTTACCAAATGTGCATTTATTGAGAGTGATATTTTGCAATCTCCAATGCAAGATAACACATCTCTCCTATTTTTTTTATTTTTTTTAGCAACTTCCCGATGTAATTATTGGGTGTTATCTTGTGCATGAATGCACAAGATAACAAAACCCAAATAAAAAATGAAACTAAAACGAAGTGAATTTGTTGGAAATTTGAATAGAAATTAAGTTAGTTACAACCAACTTGTGAAGGGTTGTGTCTATTCATATAAACCCTTTCAAGGGATGTGTCTCTCCACTAAGGGATGTGACTCTTCATGAAAGGACTTCTCCAAGAGTCACCTCTAGCCTATACAAACCCCACTCATTCTCCATTGCAAATGTGTTTTTAGAGTCATAAAACTAGTACTAGAAATTTTAGATTTTGCATGTGTCTTCAAGAGTAAAGAAGAGTTTGTGCTACATCTATTTGCGTTCGCTATTCGGTGTTATAGAAGTGCTGCGAAAAACATCGAGGTATTGTTGAATGTTGAAGACATGTGCCGCTAAATCTGTTACAGCATTATATATAGGGCATCAACTGTCTTAAGCAAAGAGATTACTCGCCTCAATACACCCAAGTAAGTCTGTTTAAGTTTTGTGATTGATCATCTCTTTTCTATCATTCTTTTCTTTGTTTTGTTGTTGGTATTACAAGATGTAATACATAAGTGAAAACCGTGTTACAAAGAATTGTAACTGATCGGTGGATAATACACTAGTCGTATTATTGGAGAATCGGTAACGAAGAGATTTATCCAACAATCTTAAGACATTTGATCGCTTTATTAATCTTTGTTATCGATTAGAACACATCCATTCAAGAATTATATTTGATTGAAATCTATCTTGATATTTCTTTGCATATTGAAAATTTTCAAGAAGATTGGTCCATAATGAATGTTCTTGGAAAAATACGTGTTCCGACTTTTGCCAAGGGCTGTTTTCAACAGTCGGAAATTGAAGTAAAACCGATCATTACAGACGTTGGTTAATGTCAAGGTGCAGTGTGAAAGCATTTTGGGATGGAAGGAATCCAGAGACTGACAACTCGAAGTTTGTAATGACTCAGTGGCAAAATCCAAGAGGTGTCAAGGATTCACAAACACAAATTTGTTTGGGTATACAAACACTTGTTCTAAATCACATACATCTATAGATTGACGGTTCAATTTATGGTATAAGTGTCAGTTGTATGTGGCTTTAAATTTCAAATCAGAAGTTGAAATTTGAAAAGTCACGTCCCTTCGTAATCCGTTGTGTGCGAACACTAAAATGTTCTCTTGTAAAGACATGAGAAGTGTCTGTTTGTAGATACAAGTGGATCTATAATTGACTCGTTGGATGGATGTTTGAATCATTTCTTCGTGTCTCTCCTATTTTCCCCTTCTTTGATCGTGTTACACTAATTAAGTGCTCGCCAGTTGGAATACATAGAACACAATGCTTATGACATTTAAGATTGTGAAGCCAGGATTAATTAGTGGCTATGGGGTAACACAAGAGTAGACAACCGAGAAATTGGATAATGGCAATTTCTTTGATCAAATCATGATTAAGAAATTTTCTTTGTCTTGCTATACAATCTGTGTGTTTACAAGAAAGAGATGGTTCATGGTTGGTTAAATTCATGGAATTTGAAGGGTCACTGATAAAATTAAGACATCCTTTCGGAAACAAAAAGCAATGTATAATTTAACCGACTGTGATCTTTTAAAGTACCACTTAAAGGGTGGTTTTAATCATAAAGGAGAAATGATGTCTTTGGTGTTTTGGAACTCTAAAATAGTCCTTCCATTGGATTGGTTTACAACGTCTTCTTTAAATTACTTTCGGTAATTTAAGTTTGTTTTGAAACAGTGCAATGGGAATCAAATGGATGAAACGCCTAAAACTGAAACATTCAGTGCGCAGTTAGGACATTGAATATCCTTTGAATCCTATGATGGATCAAGTGCATGCATTAGATATCTACCCTTCAAGCAGTGGGTATAAAAATGCAAAAAGGATAAAAAGAATAACGATCCTAAATTATTGATATAGGCCAGTAAGTGGAAGTCGTTAATCTAGAATCCTATTAGGCCTCGTGTTCATCGATTGGTGGTATAATGGTTTTGCATTGTTACGCAAATCAAGTAAGTAGATCATTCAGAATGTACTGTGTTTTCACATTACCTAGAGGTTTGGCGTCCTCTTGAATTGTGCAAGCAAGATTAATCTAAAATCATGTGGGTATTTTGGATAATTTAGTGGATTGAAAATTCAGAGAAATGAAACTCAAATTTCATTTGGTTTCTAGTCAGGTACTATCCATGTTTAAAGAAAAACTTGTTGGGCCGGTCACAACATATGGTCCAACAAATGGTGCATGCCCCTTAGCCAGTGGGGGGGAGCTACTTAGTAGCAGCCTTGTTATGTTTATAACAAGTGTAATAGGCATCAGGAGATGCATCGAGCAAAACTTCTTCATTTTGTTTGGAAGAAAGAGAAAGAGAGAGAGCTAGAGAGAAAGAGGTGTAGCCACCATTAGAGTTGATCTTTGGTGATGATTTTGGTGTTATCTTGAAGAGAAGGAGAAAGGGTTCTTGTGTAAGGATCTTTTTGGTTGTTGTGGGGAAGATTGAGCTATCAATTTCCACATCTCTTCAAAGGGGGAAAATTCTAGGGTTTGTTCAAACCCTAGTAGTAAGTTTCTAAATCTCTTACTATTGTCAAATTGATAGTGTTTATTATCTATTTGGTGAATGAATTGTTGATCCATCCTTAGGGGTGAGTGTAATTTAGGCAAATTGATATCCAAGTGCTATAGGCACCTTGAGGTTGTTGTTATCCCCAAATTTGGGAGAATTGTGTGTAACCCATTATTGTTATAGTGGAAGATTTGCCCGTGGTTTTTTACCCTTCACCTTGGAGGGGTTTTTCCACGTAATTGCCGGTGTTGTGTGATTGCTTCTATATCGTCATAGTTTGTGTATTTCCGCATTGTGTTTCATTGCTCGTGTAGGTTTCGTATTGCGCATAGCGGCTCGGATTTTGTAAGCCTTCCCCAACAAGTGGTATCAGAGCTTTTGGGTTGAGCTAATCTGTGCAATGGCGGAAGCTAGCACTAGTAATAGAATGGTCAATTTGACCGGTGAGAACTTTGTCATATGGAAGGCGAAGATGGAAGACTGGTTATATTGTAAAGATCTCTATGGTCCAATAGAGAGCAAGGGAGTAAGGCCTGAGGCGACAAGTGCGAAGATTGGAAGGTTACTAATCGAAAAGCAGTTGGTTATATTCGTCGTGGATTGATGATAGCATTTTTCATCATGTGGCTAGTGAGACACTAGCATATCCTTTGTGGACCAAGTTAGAGGAGATATATGATCAGCAGTCTCCTTGTGAAAAAGCTCTTCTATTCAAAAAGCTTGGAAAGCTGTGTTACAAGGAAGGGAGTTCAATGGCGCAACATTTAAATGAAATGAAGGGTATCATGAATCAGCTTACATCTATGGACCTCAAAATTCCTGAAGAGGTTCAAGCTTATTTGTTGCTAAATACTTTACCAGACAGTTGGGAGCCATTGAGGAATTGTCTCAGTTATTCTGCTCCAGAAAAGAAGTTGAACATGACTGTTGCAACTAGCAGTTTGCTGAGTGAAGAAGTTAGAAGAAGGTCATTAGACTCATCTCATTCAAGCTCTTGTGACAGAAAATCGGGGTAGAAGAAAAGACAAAGACAAGTTGGCCGTAGCAAGTCAAGGGGTAAATCAAAGTCCGAAAAGGAAGTTGAATGTTGGAACTGTCATACGAGAGGTCATTATTCAAATGAATGCAGGAAGCCAAGCAAGAACACAAGAAGGGGAAAGGAAATGATAACCAAGACAATGGTGTTGCAGCTATCATGACAAATGATGATATCATTGTATTCTCAGATTATAATGATGTTTGTGTTAGTTTTGCAGGTTCTGATTCAGAATGGATAGTTGATTCAGGTGCATCTTATCATGCTACTCCTCATGAAGATGTATTTACCTCCTACAAGGCTGGTGACTTTGGGTCAGTCAGAATGGGCAACAGTGGTGTTGCGAAAATTGTAGGAATGGGTGATGTGAAGGTTGAGACCAGTGTTGGTTGTACGTTGGTTCTCTGAAATGTGCGACATGTACCAGATCTTCGTTTGAATCTAATGTCACCAGGAGTGTTAGATGATGAAGGGTACAACAATCACTTGGGTGATGGCAAATGGAAGCTAAGCAAGGGCTCCATGGTTATTGCAAGAGGCAAGAAGTGTGGCACATTGTACAAGACACAAGTGAAGGTGTTGAAAGGTGAGTTGAATGCTGTTGACAAAGATTCAATCTCCGAGCTGTGGCATAGAAGACTTGGTCATCTTAGTGAGAAGGGAATTCAAATCCTCACCAAAAGACAAGTTTTGCCAAATGCCAAAGGTATGCAATTGGGTAAGTGCACTCATTGTTTAGTTGGTAAACAAACTAGAGTTTCCTTTCATAAAGCTTTACCCAAGCGCAATTCTGGTATTATTGATCTTGTTCATTCTGATGTATGTGGACCTTTAAGGGTCAAAACACTTGGTGGTGCTGTTTATTTTGTTACTTTCATAGATGATGCTTCAAGGAAGGTTTGGTCATATGCAATCAAGACCAAAGATGATGTTGTTCCTGTGTTCAAGATGTTTCATAGCATGGTGGAAAGAGAAACAGGTAGAACCTTGAAGTGCCTTCGTTCGACAACGGGGAGAGTACATTGGGCCACTTGAAGTGTATTGCAAGAGCATGGGTATACGTCATGAACAATCAAGATCAAGACTCCACAACATAATGGTGTTGCAGAGAGGATGAACCGCACTATTCTTGAGAGAATAAGGTGCATGTTATCTCATTCCAAGTTGCATAAGCATTTCTGGGTGAAGCAATGAATACTGCTGTGTATTTGATCAATCGATCTCCTTCAAGACCGCTAGATGGAGAAGTAGCAGAAAAGGTATGGAGAGACAAAGAGCCTACTTATGATCACTTGAAAGTGTTTGGTTGCAGGTCATTTGTTCATATCCCAAAAGATCGAGAGATCAAAGCTTGACGACAAAGCAAAGCAGTGTGTGTTCCTAGGCTATGGAACAGAGAAGTTTGGTTCTGATTTTGGGATCCAGTTGAGAAGAAGGTTATAGAAGTAGGGATGCAGTATTCCTTGAAGACCAGACAATTGAAGACTTTGAGAAGATTGAGATGCCAAAGCTTCAAGATGATATGACCTTGGATCCAAATCCAGTTGTTCCTACTCTTGAACAACATGATGATGATGTTGATGGTAATGGCAATGAAGATGAAGCTCATGAAGATGTTCCAGTGGGTGATGTTGAGCAAGAAGTGCAGCAACAACAACAACCAGAAGCTGAGTTGAGAAGATCCAAAGAAGGACCAGATTACCTTCAACAAAGTATCCACCACATGAGTATGTGATGCTCACAGATGCAGGTGAACCAGAGTCTTATGAAGAAGCTCTTAGTGTTCCTGAAAGTCAAAAGTGGTTGAAATCCATGAAAGAAGAGGTTGGCTCTTTAGATGAGAATGACACTTTTGATTTGGTTGACAAGCCTGAGAACCAGAAAATTCTGAAGAACAAGTGGGTGTACAGAATCAAGACTGAAGATGGTAACTCACAACCAAGGTACAAAGCACGCTTAGTTGTGAAGGGTTATGAGCAGAGAAAGGGTGTTGACTTTGACGAGATTTTCTCACCGGTGGTGAGATTTTCTTCTATTCGGGTTGTCTTGGCAATAGCCGCTAGTTTGGATCTTGAGATAGAACAACTAGATGTCAAGACAAAGATTTCTTCACGGTGAGTTGGAGGAAGATGTGTATATGGCACAACCCGAGGGTTTTGAAGTCAAAGGCAAAGAGCACATGGTGTGCAAGCTAAAGAAGAGTCTTTATGGTTTGAAGCAAGCTCCAAGAAGATGGTACAAGAAGTTTGAATCGTTCATGAAGGAACATGGGTACAAGAGGACGGCTTCAGATCATTGTGTATTCATTCAAAAATTTGCTGATGGTGATTTTCTTACTCTTTTGCTATATGTTGATGACATGCTTATTGTTGGCAAAGATAAGAAAAAGATTGACAGGTTGAAGTCAGATCTGAGCAAGTCTTTTGCTATGAAAGACTTGGGTGCAGCAAAGCGTATTCTTGGCATGGAGATCACTCGTGATAGGAAAGCGAGGAAGCTGTGGTTATCACAAGAAAGCTACATTGAGAAGGTGTTGCAAAGATTCAACATGGACAAGGCTGAGCCGGTAAGTTGTCCACTTGCAAACCATTTTAAGTTAACTCGTGATCAATGTCCTGTGAATGATGTTGAGAAACGGAAGATGGAGAAAATTCCTTATGCGTCCGCAGTTGGTAGTTTGATGTATGCAATGGTGTGTACAAGGCCGGATATAGCTCATGCAGTTGGAGTGGTAAGCAGATTTCTATCAAATCCTGCTATGGAGCATTGGGAAGCAGTGAAATGGATACTACGGTATTTAAGGGGTACTTCTAATATGTGTTTGTGCTATGGAGGTGACAAGCCAGAGTTAGTTGGTTACACAGATTCCGATTTGGCAGGTGCTCAAGACAGTCTCAAGTCTACATCGGGTTACTTATTTACCTATGCAGGGGGAGCCGTGTCTTGGCAATCCAAGTTACAAAAATGTGTGGCATTGTCTACTACAGAGGCAGAGTACATTGCAGCTACAGAGAGTTGCAAGGAGATGATATGGATGAAGAGGTTTGTTAGAGAACTCGGTGTGAAGCAACAGAGGTTCATCGTTTACTGTGATGACCAGTGCCATCCATCTCAAAGCAAGAATTCGAGTTTTCACTCGAGGTCCAAGCACATCAATATTAGGTATCAGTGGATACAAGAAGTTCTTGAAGAGAAGGTCTTGTATATTGAGAAGATCCATACAGATGACAACGGTTCTGATATGATGACAAAGTCGCTACCAAAATACAAGCATGTGTATTTCTGCAGCAGGTCAGGTTTGGTGGTGACGGGTACCTTACCATAAGTCGTGAGGGGGAGATTGTTGGGCCGGTCACAACATATGGTCCAACAAATGGTGCATGCCCCTTAGCCAGTGGGGGGGAGCTACTTAGTAGCAGCCTTGTTATGTTTATAACAAGTGTAATAGGCATCAGGAGATGCATCGAGCAAAACTTCTTCATTTTGTTTGGAAGAAAGAGAAAGAGAGAGAGCTAGAGAGAAAGAGGTGTAGCCACCATTAGAGTTGATCTTTGGTGATGATTTTGGTGTTATCTTGAAGAGAAGGAGAAAGGGTTCTTGTGTAAGGATTTTTTTGGTTGTTGTGGGGAAGATTGAGCTATCAATTTCCACATCTCTTCAAAGGGGGAAAATTCTAGGGTTTGTTCAAACCCTAGTAGTAAGTTTCTAAATCTCTTACTATTGTCAAATTGATAGTGTTTATTATCTATTTGGTGAATGAATTGTTGATCCATCCTTAGGGGTGAGTGTAATTAGGCAAATTGATATCCAAGTGCTATAGGCACCTTGAGGTTGTTGTTATCCCCAAATTTGGGAGAATTGTGTGTAACCCATTATTGTTATAGTGGAAGATTTGCCCGTGGTTTTTTACCCTTCACCTTGGAGGGGTTTTTCCACGTAATTGCCGGTGTTGTGTGATTGCTTCTATATCGTCATAGTTTGTGTATTTTCGCATTGTGTTTCATTGCTCGTGTAGGTTTCGTATTGCGCATAGCGGCTCGGATTTCGTAAGCCTCCCCCAACATTCCGTTAAATAACGTGGCTTTGGTGATTCAAATCCAAAAGACGAAGTAAACGATCCTTCATAATATGCAGTGAACATGTTTACAAGGGTCTTACGGACGGTGACGCGCATATAGGAATACACTTTCCATCTGTAACTAATATATAGTGTATGTGGCGCGAATACACTTTTCAGTGGGTATGAAAATGCATATGCAGAAAATGTATGGAAGTGTGTTCTCACACTTGAGATAGAATCCATGATGGATTTAGTTTTTCCTTACAGTAATATGACATGTTCAACCAAAAGGCTTGTACCTTCAGGAGTAATGGGAGAGTGCACCCCTGAATTGTGGGGGCAAGTACGTGAGATAAACAAATAGATCCAAGTTTTGTTATTCACGGCCAAGGAAAATCTGCTTTCGGAAGTAGTTTTGGGACAATTGGTGTAGAGGAATCTCCTAAGGGAGGCGTACCTCAGGACTATGGGGGCCCTTGTACAAAAGAGCCAGTACACTGATAATTTCTCACCAAATAGATTGTACTCATGCTAGATTAGACATGGTAATATGCAGTAGTTAGTGGTGATTTAAAATCACGTTAAGAACTGTGTGTTTTATTGTAAAATGGATGTGGTAGCAAGGAAACTATCCAAATAAAGGTTGATGATGAGATCAACTATTGATTCCGGAGCTTTGGACGCAAAGTCGGATTAGAAGTAAGAACAACTTTGGAATTTCCTTGAGTGTATACTAATGGCCAAAGTATATGTATGCTAGAAATAGATTGTTCTGATCAAACAATTATTTTGGAAGAAACACATAGTTTGAGATTATGGTATGTCTTGATAAATAAATCGACGATATAGTACCATAAAGCAATTGCTCTCAAATGCACGTATCTAAAAGAAATAGTGTATATGAATTGTATCAAGCCGGTAAATGATATGAATTCTAGAGAGTGTATAATTGCGTCATCGAGGGAAATGGGATAGCCTATATAGAGTAGTATTTATAGCGGACACCCAACCTAGCGATTGGAGATCCCATGGTTATCTAGGTTCAAAAGGGACAACCAAGTTATAAATTTACACTCACCGGAAACACTGTGAAAGTTTACTCTCTTTCCCATTTCTATGATGAAACAATGTTGCCTGTCAAGTGAGAGATTGTGATTTTCTCTTAATGATTCCTATGGCTTAGTTTGACTAAAAAAAGTATGGCAGGATACTTTCAAATAGGAGATCACATATATGAGTGTGAAGTGGTGTCGCTTCTATGATAACTAGAGCACTCATGAAAAACCAACATCGTTCAGGGCCGAAATGAACACAACCGAGAACCGGATATGTAAGGAAATAAACTGTGTGATATCTATTGCATCGGTTTACATCATAAAGTTGGGCGGTTCAAGACATCGCGTTCACCGAACAACTAGTAAACCCGGTAGGTATTCACTACAGAAGATTCAAAGCCAAAAGCTATCTCTCCCGATGTAGCGATGTTCCGCGCACAAACTCTTTCTAGTGTCTGCATTAGGTTTGCATGAATTTCAATTCAATGTGGGGGATTGTTGGAAATTTGAATAGAAATTAAGTTAGTTACAACCAACTTGTGAAGGGTTGTGTCTATTCATATAAACCCTTTCAAGGGATGTGTCTCTCCACTAAGGGATGTGACTCTTCATGAAAGGACTTCTCCAAGAGTCACCTCTAGCCTATATAAACCCCACTCATTCTCCATTGCAAATGTGTTTTTAGAGTCATTAGACTAGTACTAGAAATTTTAGAGTTTGCATGTGTCTTCAAGAGTAAAGAAGAGTTTGTGCTACATCTATTCGCGTTCGCTGTTCGGTGTTATCGAAGTGTTGCGAAAAACATCGAGGTATTGTTGAATGTTGGAGACATGCGCCGCTAAATCTGTAACATCATTATATATAGGGCATCAAATGTCTTAAACAAAGAGATTACTCGCCTCAATACACCCAAGTAAGTCTGTTTAAGTTTTGTGATTGATCATCTCATTTCTATCATTCTTTTCTTGTTTTGTTGTTGGTATTACGAGATGTAATACATAAGTGAAAACCGTGTTATAAAGAGTTGTAACGGATCGGTGGATAATACACTAGTCGTATTATTGGAGAATCGGTAACGAAGATACTTGTCCAACAGAATTAATACTATAATGATTTTCACATTAACATCTACCATTTATACAACGGTTACCCTCAATTTCATAACTAAACAATCACACATTAGGAAATTATCTAACTTCCACCTACCCATTAAGAGATGGTACAAAATTATCATTAACATCAACTGCTCCAATGTCTTGGCGGGTTGCAGAAATTCAATTTGTATCTAATCTGTAATTCACATCTCAGTCCATTATTACCTTCTGTTGCTTGTTTCTGTGAGTGGAATACTTGGACTTGATTTCAAGATAAAATGATAATCAAAGTAAAGGGCAGTGGAGAGTTGGTAGTGAATGTTGAAGATATGATAATTAAGGAGGAAGTTGAAGGAGAGAACAACAGAAAGAAAGAGTGCGTGTGAGGTCTAGGATAAGCCAGAGTAAACAATGGAAGGAAAGGGATGCCACGATCTATCAATCCAACAGTGTGCTAAAGAGGGACGATAAGATAAGATAATTATTTTTTATTAGGGATAATTTGGTAATTTAAATAACATTTATAATAAAAAATTGAAAAACTAAAATAAAATTTGGTCAAACTGAGGTTTTAACAGTCAATTGACGGTCCAAGTACCAAGCTTAATGTTTTTTAATGTTGGGTACCATTCCTATGTGTTGGAAATTTGCTGGGTACCAACCGTTAAATAACCTTTATAGTTTTTTAACCTGGCTTGATTGGGTTATACCCAGATTAATTGGGGTATGCCAAATGAGACAAAATATGGTCATTTTGAAGTAAAAAAGGTCACCCCTTAACCAAATATTTTTAAAATGGCAAAATTGCCCTCGTTTAATTAACATTAAAATTTTGATTAGATTAATTAATTAAGTTTAAATTGATTGAATAGATTAAAACTTATGAACTTAAGTTATGGAATTTTGTTTTTAATTGAACTTTTGTGGGATGATTTTTGATGATTTTTTTTTTTTTTTTTTTTGAGGATATCTCTTGCAACGAAAATGAAGCACACAACCGAAACACTTCTAAAAAGGGGATTGCAAATCTGTTGTATCAAATCATACTCAAAATCAAAGAAGAAATCAACACTTTCAGTTCTGAAAGTATGAAGAGTCGGCAAGGTCGATGAATGAAGAACATGCCGACTGTATCTGGCCGGCAAGGTATTTAAATGAAGAACATGCCGACTTTTTTTTTGACACACATGAGATGGCTATTGAAAAATATTAGTCGGCAAGGTTTACAAAAAAATACCCGCCGGCTGTTGAAAATACCCTGCCGGCTGTTGAAAAAATTCACACAGGAGATGGCTATTGAAAAATACCATGCCGGCTGTTGAAAATATCCTGCCGGCTGTTGAAAAATACACACAGGAGATGGCTATTGAAAAATACCACGTCGACTGTTGAAAATACCTTGTCGGCTATATTTGGGCGGCAAGGTCTTCAAAGAATACCTTGCCGGATGTTGAAAAATTTACAGTCGCCGCCATGGATGTTATGAAAAGTCGGCAAGATATGCATGTTACGACCTTGCCGACCAAAAACACAGAAATCATAATTTTCGATTTCTAACCTAATATAACAATCAAATCTCACAACACAATGATGGGTTTGAGTTTAAACATCATTTATAGTCTTCTTTTCGCTGGTAGAGTCAACAATTTTTTTGGAAAATCAAAGTTCAAGATTTTTATATCGCTTTGGTTGATGAAAGAAGAAGAAGAAGAAGAAGAAGAAGAAGAAGAAGAAGAAGAAGAAGAAGAAGAAGAAGAAGATTAAGAGTTGTTTAGTTTTGTAATTTTAGGGTTAATAAAATTAAGAAATGGGTTTAGTTTAAGATTTAATTAGTTCAAGGGTATTAAAGTAAAATCACTCTTTTTAATAATGACACACCATGTCCCCTTGAAATTGGGTATACCCCAATTAATCTGGGTATACCTCAATCAAGCCAGGTTTTTTAACACAAACTGTTTCCTTTTTCTTTAGAAAAACTTCGAGTTAATTATAGAGACTGCTGGTTCAGAACGAGGTAGTTTTCTTGATTCTAGCTCTACTTGTGACGAGATCTCTCCTATGTTGTTTCTGAAATTTAATATCAGGATTACTTATAAAGATTGATGTCATAGATACATGAGTTTTAATGTTCGTAAGATAGAAGATTTCATTTCCCATAGTTAAAAAGTAAAATATACTATGTGGTTTGGAAACAGTTGAGGAAGCTTTGCATAAAACCATTAAATTCAACATTACTGAGAGATTCAACTTTACTTGTTGAATTAAAGGATTCATTCTCATTAATGATTTATAGATAAGAAAGAAATCAGGTTTTTCGGTGGATACAAAATGAACTTTTGAACCGACTTTTTAATCAATCAGGAGGTTTCTTGTAAACCTTGGGATATATATAGCTTTTGTCCAAATTCCAACAAGGTTCTGGAAAAGGGTTTCACTTTCTTCATTGCTGTCTTCCACCACGAAAAATTGAAGCCATCAACTCTTGATGATACGTTTACTGAATTGTTCTTAGTTTTTTCAACAACCAATTTAGATTTAAGTCTTATAGGTTGGAATGCACCAAACACAGATTGTTAAATCTTTTTGTGCATGTTTCCCCGCTATGATACCAATTGAATTGACGAGGGTAACAATTACATCAAAATATTTTTGATATCAACATATATGACATATACCTTGCGTGGTCTAACATACACAGACTATCAAGAATTAGCAACCACAAGGTGTACACTTGATATATAAAATATGTATTGGAACCGAGACTATACGAATCAAACCCGGGTATTTGATTAACGTACAAAGTGTATTTACTTTTAATTATAACTAAAACAATAATTATTATTGCGGAAAGGAAAAGTAAATAACACGATAAAATAATTTGCTAACGAGGAAATTGCAAATGCATAAAAATCACGGGACCTAGTCCAGATTTGAATACTCTCAGAATTAAGCCGCTATACAAAGACTTCAATCAATTTTGTATAGTTGAGACCAAGTAAACAAACTCCAAGTTACCTAGTTCATTTAGTATCCCTACGCCTACTACCAGTTTTCTCAACGCACGTGAATCCTAAGATAGAGTCCACTATGTTAAGTCGCTTCACCCGCTGTAAAGACTTCAAGCACTCAACTCCTTTGGATCGTATCCCGAAACAGTAAATGACTATTCTTTATTCGGTAACCGCTTTAAATCTCAATAAGTAAATCACAGTTATTTTTTGAGTTAAACAAAGGCACTTCCATCTAAATAATATAAAATCCTTTGTTCGATTTAAGAACAACCATGATCTAGATTATCAAGATAGTCAGATATAGGTTGACAACCCATCATATTCGGATCCTGAAGAAGACCACCAAATGATAGATTGTCTATCAATACGACTAGGAATAAGATGTCTATCAAAAGATAAACAAAGCTAAGTCGAATCCCAGCCGATCAAGTGTGTGCACAAAGTAAATCATAAAGATTATAAACCAATAAGAAATCTTCTTGTCTTCATATCTTTAGTCTTCAATGTATGTGCACAAACCCTTGCGATCGATCACGCACATAATGGAGTCTGTTAACAATTTTATGATCACAATCCTATAGTTGGATCTAAAGACGATTTGAGTGACCTTATATTAGAAGAGAAGGATCTCAATAATAATCAAACCAGGTGTAATCAAGGTTCAACCACTATTAGTCAATCAAATCAATAATCGAAAACTAAAAATAATGTAAATTCCAGTTTTCTACAAACGGTACTATCTAGATGCTTCTTGATCCTACATAAGTCTTTAAACTAGTGGACGTAAGATATTTAACCTAATTAGGTTACTCTCCTATGCATAGTATTAAAAGTAATACTATTAGTCGGCTACCACAGTGATTATAAAATGAAGTGCTTGTATGAGGATAAATTTATAAAAAGAACATAGTTTACTATTTATAGAAAAAGGTGGATTGGACACCAAGGAATTTCTATAACCAAAAATATCAAAAGAGGTGCAATAAGCACCAATTTTTGGTTTTTTCTAATTCCAGCTAATATCCAACTAATATACCGAAATCCCTCATGGATGACAACTCAATATTAGCTAGTGTATAAGTATATTTTTCTAATATATATTATACAGATATGTTTTACTTACTGGGAAAATAAAACATATAAATTTGAAAACCCTAAAATAAGATTCTCAAATATTTCGGTTTGGGATCTCACCTTGAGTATAAAGGAATATCTTTGAACAATAAAAGAATAAGAATGTAGCATGTGTCAAGTTACTCACTATGGCGACATATTGAACTTTCCTTAATAGCAACTCATATTTCGATATTTACACAAACCCTAAAGAATACGTAAATATGAGGATACATGATATGTTATTGGGAGCAGTCCTACTATAGACCATTGATTCATTTTAACTACGAAACAAGTTTCGCAAGTCTACTTTCTTAAATTCATGTCGTTAAACAGAGTTTATTAGGCATTGAAACAATCCTAAGTTCAGTACACAATATAGTAACAAGCTACAAAGATAGTGCCAATGTTGCAATTACGAAGTTCAAAAGGTAAACATTATATTTCGTAATTTATTATGCCAAAGTTGTGATATTGTTCCTTGAAACTTTGATCAGAATGATATGATCAAGTCTCTAATACTAGAGTTTTATATATGTATCTTTGCATGTTACGTTTTCAATCTAAACGACTTGAAAGTAACATAGATAGAAATGGAAACAAGTCAAGTCTTGTATTAATAACATCGAATAGAAGGATGGTGTGTTCGCTGATGTTGATACGTCTTCAGTTTCCTCAGTGTAACACAAGTCTGTCTCAACATTTCTGGACTTCCTAGTCTAACCTAACGAAGTTAAGCGACCTTGGATTTTGGAACTAAAATATGACAACGAAACTTGACATACCAACGCTCGGTGGATTCAACCGAGCAATGGTCTAACACCACAAAAAATCTAGCTTTCCTAGTGGAAAGAAATTGATGAGGGTCTGCCAAGCTTCTCCATTTTAAGATGTATCAATCTCACCAACTCCAACCTTTTCCCTTAATAAATTCCGATCCAGAATCAGCTGCTCACTTGCTCCTCCACTACCCAATTGCGGCTATAGCCTATAACACCCTCCTCTCTCGGCTCTCAAGCATGATAAATCCACCCATAGTTCTGTGAAATCTATAAATCTTCAAACAACTATCCCATGACTTCGACAAGAATTAGCCCAACATCAACTATTGCCCTATTTCGTTTTCTATTCTGATATTTATGAATGGCTAGAAATGAGATAATATATTGTGAAAAGAAAACAACAACGAAGGTTATTTTAAAACAGGCATTAAAGCAACGTCATGAGAAAGGTAGTTAATATCGCGTACCGGTCTCGTATCAGAGGGGTCCGATACACCTATACAAAAGATAATATCGGTTTTTATCGGTGATACTTCATTTAATATATAATTTAAAATAATTATAAAACCATAATAAAAACAATAAGAATCATACACATATGTCAAATTTCCAAAATACAAGGTGGTTTATTATCCAGCGTTGTGATTGTTGTCCCATTATGCCGGTAATTATTTTTTATTACCCTTCATATTTATCTTTCATATTTCCCCGCCTTGCAATCGAAATATGGTTTTCATCTTATATATTACCAAATAGTCGTCGATTTTATATTATAAATATATTAGGGCTTGTTACCTTCTCCACTTGACATTGTATTTGTCTGTAAAGACTAGATGCATGTTGATGAAAAATTTATTCACGAAATCGATATTACCGGTGTACAAGTAAAACCGATATATCGGTCTGTACCGACCTGTACAACCGATAATATCGTTCCTTCTTTGTATCGCCGATATTTTCGATATCGTGTAGGTATTTTCTGATATCCAATAAAAACCTGTAATATCGGCATGTACAACCGATATTGACTACCTTGGTCATGAGTACTCCTGAGCAAAAAAAACCCTTCATCCTATGTCACCGAGCGATCCACCATCTTATACCCCATTAGAGGCACCAAAACAACAACGACCATCTCAATTGGATGGTTCACCCCTAGTATGGATTAGATAAACATCAACACATGGTAACCTGGGTATTAGGGGGTGCAAGTTTCACCTGAAGGGATCGGGGGAGAGAACTGTGATGGCAATGACACAACCACTAAGAATTACGATTGCTGGTTGAAACTTGAGCCATGGTCAAAAGTTCTTTTCGAGATAGATTCAGAAAATTTACTTCAGTTCGTTAGCTCTCCTGCTTCTCCGCCTTGGTACATATCAGAAATGGTCGATGAAATAAAGAATAGAATATAAATACCACGTTGTGCTATCCGTCACAACTATAGGAAGGAAACCAGGCGGTAGATGGTCTAGCCCATCACGTAGCAGATGGAAGTCAAACTGGAAATCTGTCGACAAAAATATCGAGTTTTCTTAATATAATTGTTTTGAACAACTCTATGGGTACTACATACCCACGTGTAATTTCTCTTTAATCCGCTAAAAAAAAAAAAAAAAAAAAAAAACTTTGATGAGGCTATTAGGCCAAGCACTATGGCACAACATTTCCCTACCCTATCCCCTATAGCCTCACTATGGTTTGCTTTTGTCCCTTCCTTTTCTACACTGCACGAAAACTCAGTGTCTGTGTAAATAGTGCCAAACAGATACTGAGTATTCGTTTATCCCCCCCCCCTTTTTTTTCCCGTTGGAATATTTGTATGGGTAAAAAAGATAATTTAGACTAAAAAAGAGATATTATAGGTAAAAATGAGATATAATAGGTAAAAAAAGAGTTTTAGTAAACAAGAAAAAAAAAAGTGAAAAATGATAGTTTTAGTGTAATACTTGGAAATCCAGAAACTGATACGTAATTTCAACTGAATAATGGAAACTCAGTATCCATAAAGTGAAAAACACACGGAAACTGAGTTTCCGTGCCATTTCCTTTCTCTACTACCTGGGTCAGATCTAAACCAGTTTTAAATGCATGGAACCCTACTTAGAAGGGATATAGGAGACCATAGAACTTGGATTTTGAGAAATTTCTCATATTTAGGGGATAGGAGAGGGAAATTGTGAACCATAGTACTTGGCTTTACAAATCATGTTTGTTAAATTTCCGGGAATCAGATTCTTCCGACTTAGAGCATATTCTATGGGTAGTCTCCAAAATGGAAACTAACTCGCCCATATGAAGGACCCCTCGCTCATATGAACGAGTGAACCCACTATGGGAAAATAAGAAAATGGCACTATACGGGAGATTTTCCCTAAAGTAAAAAAAATCGAAGAAGACGGGGGACAGTCCCGCGTCCAATAAAAAGTCCAAAAAAAAAACTTAGGCAGGGACAGTCCCCGTCAAACAAAAAAAAAACTACATGGATGGGGAAAGTCCCCCGTCCAACAAAAAAAATAAAAAAAAAACACTAAATAAACGGGGGATAGTCCCCCGTCCAAAAAAAAAAATTAAAACGGGGGACTGTCCCCCGTTTACTACTAAAATGAGAAAATTGTTTTGACGGGGGACTGTCCCCCGTCTAGTGTTCCACTCCCAACCACTCGCTCTGATGAACGAGTGCATGAATGTTTTTAGCTGAAAAGGGGGCTAAACACTACCCATAAAATACTCTAATTTGGTCTAATTGGTAGTGCCCTCCTTCATTTGAAAGAGTGACACTACCCATAGGAATTTCTCTTATATGAGATTCAAGCAGGACCAGGCTGGGATGAAGCCGACCATCGAAAATCTTCCCTCTTAAAGGCCTTGACAAAATATGCTCTCACGTTAAACGGTGATGAAACCCTCGCTTCCTATTGGCCTAGAAATGCCTTTTCTAATGCAGAAGCTATGGTGAGGACACTTGACATAACTCTATTGGTTGGAATAATTAAAATTTTGTTACAATTTATTTACATAAGCTACTTAACTGTCCGTTAGTAACGGTGTTTACAAAAAATTAGGTAGACAATACTTATGTTATAATTTAAACTTGAATTATTTAGTTACAACGTGTTTACACCTAAACTTAATTGTCCTTTAATGAGGGTGGACAAAACTTACTTCCAAATCGTTAAATTAAAATAAAAAAATTGTTTGCTTCACACTTGAGCTCATGTTAAAAAAGAAATTATTTGATTCACCTTAAAAAGAAAATCTGTGATTTTTGTTAAATTAAGGAAATCCTATTAATCTATCGGTGATTCACCTTAATTAGCTTTTCTTTATATATACCCTATTTAGGTAACCCTATTCTTTTTGTATCAATCTAAAGAGAAGATGTAAATCTATAACAAGAAATTCGATCTTGGTTTCCTGATTTTGTTACGCTTTGTTAATAGAGTAGATGACCTATTCGTTTATAATCTTAGAAGATAGTATTTCCTATGCCGTTATTAACATCAACACTAACATTTTCTCCTCCTTCGCGCGCTGTCTTCTTCTTAACCTAACTCTCAAAAACCTAGCAGGTTCTCCGCCAGTTTCTTTCTCAATTTTAGGTAAGCATTGAATTATGTATTCCGGATTACCGTGGTTATTAATATTAACTTTGTTCTAAGAAATTTGAGCTCATATTTTCAGGCGACCTTCAATTTAGGTCCTTCGATTCACTGTAGTTGACAATGCTTGTTTGTTTTGTCTCTTTGATTTATTTTTATTTTGATTTTAAAGGTAAAGGGAGACCAATTTGAAGAATAGGTGTTCTGATTTGATTTGTGGTTTTTATGATAATCTATTTTCTCTTTCGTACGTTTGAGGATTTAATTTTTCATATTCTTATTATTGAATTTTCATCATAATCATATCATGTTTATTCTGAGTTTTTCTTTTCAACTGATATCAATTTTTCTTAACCCTAAGTTTTACACGGCACCAACGAAGCAAGTAAAATCATGGGTAAATAAATCACCATCTGTCAACTCTACGCTGCAAGTTACTTAGATTAGGGCTTGAAGCAAACAAATCAAAATCAGGATTTACTCCTTTTCTGTGTTTTATTTTGTTTCTTTTGATAATTTATCTTGCATCTTCATTGTCTAGGGTGAATTGCTTGGAAAACCCCAAGCTGATCTTTTATAATTTTCAAGGTAGTGGTGCAGAGGTGCAAATCATGGTTTATACGATAATGTGGTTTTCTTGGTACTATGATTAAATTCGGTGCAAATATAATGTTGTAGAAAATCAGATTATGGTATAAGGCCGAACTGGATGAGGCACTTCTCCAGCACGTTATGAACCTTTCAGCAAGCTATTGTCTTTTCTAGGTTTCCGAACTGGGATCACAAATTATTGTCAATTGACAGGAAAAAAAAACGGAGAAAGGGTAACACTTTTTGATCCATACATTTAACTTTTTGATGAATATCTTTGCAAGGTACACAAAAAAGTTGTGCATCTCATATATTAGGCTGTACCAGATGTTTCACTCTGACAACACTTACTATTTCTGAGGTAGCATTGTCTTATTTTCTAAATAAAGTCCACTATTGTTAATCTGTCTTGAATCAGTAAGGAAGATCTTTTTTTTTTTCAGTGCTTGACTGAATATTTCTTGATGTCGTAATCCATATAGGGAATGGAGGAATCAAAGAGATGCAGTTTAATGGGTTTAATTAAGCTGTGGTGATGTTGATTTAGATGCTACGGGATCAAGCAACACAAACATGGTAGGCATAGAGTTGTTGTATGGGTAAGGAATTAGGATGGTGCACTCTGAATGGAAAGATCAGAGAGGGATTTCAGCCAGTTGCTTATACTATTTCCCACTACTTATGCCATTTTTGAAGAGATGAGACTGGATATGATGATGGAAGTTATCTTACACATGTGCTATGGTGGAGGGAAACACTACTGGGTAGGCCACCAGATTTACTGATGATGGAAAAGGGTACCATATTATACTATAACGCTATATTAATTATAACTGACTTTTCATTTCCCATTATGCAACTGCAATTTCATAGTATTTATAGTATAAAAGTTGAGGAAAAAAATTACATTTTTTTGTTGTTGATTTCTATAAATAGAAAATGGATTTGGTGCGATGATTTCTCCAGAGATGCACTTTCTTTCATCAACCACATTGTTGAAATTAACTACGTCGGGTGCGTAGCACGAGCACAAATCTATATTTGTGCTCATGTTACGCACTGAGCATGTTAAACTCTTTCTAAATTGTGTGTGCAGTGTATCCTGAATGCAAGTTAAGAAACAAATAGATAAATCCCATCACAGTTGAAAAAATACAGCGTAGACTGTGCTTTGCAGATAGATTTTGGTTCATTTTCCACTAAAAAGTAACCACATTCTTCTATGATTCACTTTTGTTGTCTCCTTTTCCAAATATATCACTTTGCTTCAATTTTTAATCACATCTAATCAAGTTCTTTTTCCATAAATGGATTGTAAACACGAGTGAATTTAATGGTGTATTCGTATTCATCTCCCTTTAGAGATGACATCATGGAGTCTCCGATCAAGATTTAGTGCATCTCGACCAAAACAAGGTTTAATGTATCACTACAGGATGGGGCTTCTGGGGTGTGTAATGGACTTGGAATTTTCCAGCAAAGTTGTGTAATTTGTGGTGCGTTCTGGATCAGCTCTGGTTGGATATTACAGGGACGAAACAAGTGCTACTACCCAGGTTTGTGTGAATGAATATATGGGTTCGGGTGGCTGTATTGGGGTGTTTGAATTGAAGAAGTTTGGTAGGGCTGTTATGTATAGGTACAATCCCAAACTATATATAGTAAATGCTGTCTCAGACCCTCAGCATATCACATGGTCAAATTCTAATAAAATCGTTTGGGTAGGTGATGCCAATTTCAAGAAAAAATAATACCAAAGAATTTTATCATTATGTCTCTGTTTATGCAGACATGTCATTTTATAGGTAATTTTACAATGAGAGATTATTATCATGAAAAGAAAGTAAATGTTGGATAAAGTCAATGTGGCCACTGTTAGGAGCCCAATTGGAGGAATATGCAAGTATCTTTAAGAGGAAAAACTCTGAAGGATAACAAATTATCAGGGTGAGAATTTACAAAAAATTGTTTACCTATGTTGTGATCCTACAGTGTTGAATGGTTGGAAGTTGCATCATTTAATAAGTTACAAATGCATCTTATTTTTCCTATGCTGCAAGTCATGCTGGAACCAAAAAAAAGGCCATCTCTTAATTTTGACTTTGTGGCTATATACATCCATGGGTTAAGTTATATTGATCCAAATAAAGAAGTAGCTATACTTTTAGGGTGATTCATTTAGTAAACACCAATCTAAGGTATGTGGAGGTTCTATTAGTTGTTCATTGTAGAGATGTACATATGTACAGATGTACATATGTACAGATGAATTAATATAGTTCACTTAGTAATAATTTGAAGTTCTTTTGAATAATCATTTAAAGGTTCATATGTGGAATGAGGAGTGCTTCCGGTTGATCATGTACTAGGACTTTTGGTGGGTTCACTTCTTATTAAGATCACTAATGGATATTTTGCATTCTGAACATGGGTTTGTAATTCTTTCCCTGAAATTTTAATTTATTAGTTCACTTTTCATTATCAACACTTTCCACGACCAATGCATCGGGATATAGGATTCATATTTTTTCTGGTGCGTTTCGTTATCTTCTTCCTTGATAAGCATTTGTAAAATGCAAGAGGCATTTTCATCCTTATATTTTTTTTTTGTCATTGATTCTGGAGCTCGGGAATGACAAACATCGGCAAGACTTTTAGTTTTATCCTCCATATTGGTGAGCTTCTTTCACAACCTTTACTCTAAATCTCGGTATGTATGCACCATTGTATTTCCTGGAATTTGGTACAGGAAGCTTAATAACTGATATATCAATAAAACATGACGGAGGGCATTTGCCAAAAAATCAACAATACAATGTGATGTCATTAGCTCAAATTCGGTATGTAAAAGAATGCAAAGGTATAAAATATGATTTGGTAATAATTATTATTTAATTGCATACTGCACATGTGTGTTTAGGTGCTTCCGGTTGGCGGCTATGATTCTGTTGGTTTCTTCCAAACACAGATAACTAAGTTTAGGTGGCAGGTCAATTGAATGCCAATATGGCATATGAAGCTGTAAATTGAGTTTATGTAATTTGTGTCCTCTTAACAACTTTGTTAGCCTTTTTCACCATCAGTAATATTTCAACCCATGCTTGAGCGTCTTTTTTCGTTTCATGCAGTCAAACCCTGAGATAGCAAACTACAGGTAGTTGTCGTTCCTACTTTATATATTTATTAATGCATCCCGCCACACCTTTTAGTTCTTTGCACACTAATTTTTGTAAAATAAAATTGTATATTAAAGTTGTGAAAATAAAATTGTATATAAAAGTTATGAGAAGAGAAGTATGCGCCCGGTGCGTAGCACGGGAAGAAATCTAGTTTTATTTTAATAGCGCAAAAACCAAACAAGAACTTTCAGTCTGATAATTTTATTGGTCATTTATTGTCTACCCGAAAGAACTCAGCAGTCAACTCGTTTTAGCATCTATTGAATCATCTATTCGAATATTCCATCCCTAACAAAGATGACAAAAAAGTTATTCGGAGTAAACAGATCTTAAATTCACTGAGTTAACTCATTTAGGATTGATTGATTTCATCACTGCTATATCATGTAATGTAAGATATACCATTCCTTGTCAAAAGTGGTAATACCGCCGAGTGTCGAGGGCCAACAAGGCATTAACAAAGTAGAACCCACCTTATAGTATTCATCGTGTCTACCTTATCCCTTGAAAAGGAAACAGTCTAAATAATCTACACCACAGACTTCTTCTCCCTCAAGAATAATCACAAAATTGGTCAAAAAGACCAAAAACTAGAATTCCTGGGTGAAATATATTTCTAGGTTTAGATACTGTTTATATAGCCAAAATTCAGAAAAATACGGTTTAAATAACCAATTTGGATATTTCACCTAGGAAAAATAAAATAAAAAAATACGTTTTACCTAAAATAACCCTCAAGCTTTAAACTCAACCAAAGACATAACTTTTTTTTTCTCTCATCACCTTCTTCTTCTCTGGAACGATTTTTTTTTCCGTTTTCAGATCTTGAACGATTTTATTCAAAACTGATTTTGTGCAATTTTGATTTCGTTTTCGTCTAATTTAAAGTTTGATATAAATTTTAAAGCATCAGTTCGTGATGATACCTTCAGATCCAGGGCTGTAATCGATGGATTAAGATGGGTTTTCAGTAGAGTTGGTGCCGTGATATTAGCACAGATTTGTGAGGGTTGGATGTTTGCAAAACTATCTCCCTAAACAAACAGTAGACGGAAGAATGGATGGGTCGATATGGTGGCAGTGGTGGTTAACAACATTAATGGATTTCAGGGGTTCGTATTCGGACTGAAATTGGGGATTGAAGTTACAGCAGCAACGAACACGGATTTTGGGGGTTTTTGAGGTTCGATTTGGTTTGTAATCAATTGAAGAAACTTGGTACAGGTCACTGAAAATGAATCTACAGTTATAGTGTTTCTAATTTTCACATAATATTTTGGTCATGGAGTTTCTCTTTACATTTTATCGTCAAATAGTTTTTTGTGTAAATACCAAGAAGAAAAGATTTTGGATGTAGTATTTGGCAGTGAAGAAGTTGATTCTCTTCATTATTCATCTGCAGAAGCTCAAGAATAAGTCAGGCTCTTCTTGTGCTCAATCAATTATGGCATGTACTTGGTTGCGGATTTTATTTTGTTTCTGTAAATGGTTGAAAATGCTCTTTATCTATTGCAGAAAAATACTACATTGTGATTCATTGGTGTCATTAGTGTTTTTATTTTCTTACTTTGATATATTTGCTATATATGGTGCTACTTGATTTTCCAACCTTTACTTGAACTAGGTCAGCAAGTATTCCCAACCCGTGACGCACAAGCTCATTGTTTACAACCCCTTCTATAGAAAAATTACAATAATGTATGACAACTCATAATGCCGAGATTGGGTTGGATCTTGGGGAAATTTGAGATCATGAGGAAGAATTTAGGTCTTGCCAACTAGGGGAATGAGAGTTACCTAGCTACAGAGGAGCAAAAGGAATCCACTGGCACAGACATTAAAGGCAAAATACCTTCTTTTGCTTTTGGAAAAATGTGAACTTTCCCATGTGAAAATTAATCAAATTGCCATGAGTTTAACTAAGACCGTTAACATCTTTTTTTAACAGTCTTAGTTCTTTGATCTTATTGATTCGTGGCTTTCTTCTTTTTATTTTTGTATATTGTTCATGCTTGTTGCTTTGTACTGCTACTGTAGTTCTTGGATATCCTTGTTGGAAGTTCGCTGCTAGCACGTGAGATGGTATCCTTGTTGTTACTGTATTGGTTTGCGAAGTGGTAGCTCACGTCGTTCATAAATTCGGCATACTTTTTCATCATCGGCTCCACTTTCCTATCACTGGTTCCATCTTTTTTTCGCTGGTTCCATTGGGTGGTTTTTCTCGGAGAAGATTTCATTTAGTTGGTGATGCGGTGTCATTAGGGCGCCGGATGTTTGGGCTTTGATAACTTTGTAAAAAAATATTTTTATTCGGTTGTATTGATTGATATATAAACCTTGATGTCTTTTTTATTTTTTCATTTGCTTTACAATTTTTATGTTCTAATTTCAATGAATACAGGTGACGAAAAAACAAGTTTGTTCAAGATGATACTGGTTTCATCCTGTAAATTCTGAAAAGTGTCATCAGGATATAACTGGTTTCATCAGGATATAACATATTTTGACTTGGATGAAACCAGTTTCATCCGGTATATTTTGAAAAAATAGATTTTTTTGCCAGGTTGAAACTGATTTCATCCTGTATATTCTGAAAAACAAAAGCATATTCATCTTGCAGAAACTCACAAAAACATGTTTTTTTAAACTAAGATGAATATGATGTAACTGGGTTTCATCCAAGCCTGGTTACATTCTGACAAAAAAATTCGGTTTTATACAGGCTAGGATGTAACCGGGTTTCATCCAGGCCTGGTTACATTCTGACAAAAAATTGCAGTTTTGTACAGGCTAGGATCATTCTGACAAAAAATTGCAGTTTTGTACAGGCTAGGATGTAACTGAGTTTCATCCAAGCCTGGTTACATTCTGACAAAAAAAAAAAAAACTTCAACCTGCAAATTTAATCATTTCTGGCTAACATATTCAAACACATATGCAGAGTGAAGATAACCTATACCGATAAAATTGAAGTATAGGCAATTTTCAGTAAAAAAATCATATTTAATTAACCTGCAATTAAGATATAGACGAATCCCGGATCATAAATGTATGTGAAGATAGAGTTCAACAAAAGAAAAGTACTTCTAGATGAACTACATTAATAAAAAATTTCTAACGACCTATTTTGCTAAACAACCTAAATACATCAAACTTTCCAGAAATTATTCTCATCATTGAGGATTTCATATGCGAGATCTGTTTGCCATCCACATTCACATCATCCATTTCGCCATCCACATTCACATCATCTATATTCCTTTTGCTTGATTCGCCACCCCATGTTCACATCATGCCTATTCTTGGTACTTCTTTCAGCACCAACACCCTTCTTGATATTGCTTCCTGCAAAAATTTAAATCAAAACCCGTATGAAACTAGGCTCATCTAACGACAACACACGATGAAACCAGTTTCATCCAATGTAATCACAAGATGGAACCAATTTCATTCACTGGAAACACATGATAAAACCATTAAAAAATATCATAGAGCACACTAACATAAACTACATTAGCTTTTATAGCAGGTTTAACAAAATTCAGAATTAAGAAATGAGTTAATCACATTAAATTAAAATTGCTAAAGCATCATGCCAATAATATCTTTTGGGTTTAACAAATCCCATACTAAGTTAAATAGCTTGTCATGAGAGTATGTAACAATAACACATGATGTAACAAGGTTTCATCCAGTGGAAACACATGATGAAACCGGTTTTACCCCGCCCAATTTTTTTTCTTTTTAGAATATGCAAGATGAAATCGGTTTCATCCAGGTCTAATCAGAGTGTACACTCAAATGGAAAATATTCAACAAAAATGTAAACAAGGATGTGCTCAATTGCATCAGATATTATACAAGGATCTAAACAAATTCTACAAACTAGTATGTATCCAAATGCATCAAAAATAAAAATTAAAGATACACATTTCACGTTTATAAACATATCTAAAAAAATATGTACACAGGTGCATCAATTTTTTTACTAAAATGAAACCAATTTGAAATCAAATGTACTCACATAGAAAATTATGATATGGGAACTTACCAATTTGAGCATGTTCTTTATTTCTCATTTCCTGAAATTTATTTGACACAAAAACCTAATTATTTTGATTTATGAATTTGAAAATTTTCAATTAAATTAGGGCATTTAGAAAATTTACAGTGGATGATGGTGGTGTTAGCACTCGTGTCGATGATAGTGTTACAGATATATGATGGTAATGGTGATGGAGATGGGTGGTGCTGTCTACGGTGGTGGCGGAGGAAGATGATTTCGGCGATGGTATTAGTGAAATCGTTGATGGTGGTGGAGGAAAATCATGTTGTCGATGGGGATGTTGGGGTTCTGTGGTGGTGGAGATGGTGTAGGGAGATGATGTCTGTGACGGAGAAGAAAATCAATGTTTTTGAGAAGAGAAGTTGTGAAATCTCTTTTCGTGTTTTGAGGAAGGTGGAGACCGGTAAGGATATAATTGTCTAATTTAAAATGACATGTCTCTTGTCCATTTCACCCAACACAATTGTTTACCAGTTCATATGGCCCAGAAAACATTCCCTTTTGGGTATATAGCCCATTTTGTGAAGAATAATTGAGTTCATTCTATCTTATAGAATGAAGGTCCTTGATTAATTTAATCTAATCTACTGTCATAGTCAGAACAATATTAAGTGCCAACTTAGTCGTCTGTGCTGAAATCATTTCTATTTGCTATTTTAAAATGTCCGCTAAACAAATTATTACACGTCTTAATGTGAAGAAAATTATGCTAAGAATTATTCTTTCCACCTAATCTTTTACTGTTATTAGACATTATTTATTCCTCATATGAAACCCCTGTTAGATCACTATTAAGACTTTTGCAATCGAATTTCTTGAGAACTTTTGACAAAGTTTTGTGATCACAATGGAGATGTCTCAAACTGAATGGGAGGAAATACTAGGAAGCAATCAATGGGAAGGCTTACTCGAACCACTTGATTTAAACCTTCGGAACCTGATTATCCGGTGTGGCGATTTTTGTCAAGGAACATACGACTCATTTGACAGCGATGAACACTCTAAATACTGCGGTAGCAGTCGTTTTGGCAAAAATAGGTTTTTCAAGAAAGTTGCTAATAAATTGGCAGAAAATGATTACATCGTCGATTCGTTTCTCTACGCAACATCGAAAATCAACCTTCCTAAAGCTTTCTTAAGTTTTTCGTTCTCGAATGAAGCTTGGAGCACTGAATCTAACTGGATTGGATACATTGCAGTCAGCACCGACGAAGCTCGTGAAAGATTAGGAAGACGGGAGATATATGTAGCCTGGCGTGGAACGATAAGAACACTTGAGTGGATGAATGTTCTTGAGGCTGTGCAGACATCGGTGAAGCCGTTATTGAAGCCGGAACTGGAAGCTACTAGAGTCGAGGAAGAGCACCATCACCATTGGTATGATTTCTTCACCGGCAAAAATGATAACGATGATGACGAAGATGACGACGCAGATGACGATCAACCCAAAGTTATGAAAGGTTGGCTTGCAGTGTACAACTCCGCAAACCCAAATTCTCAGTTCACAAAGTTAAGTGCAAGAACCCAGATACTTACAAAGATAAGAGCATTAGTAACCAGGTACAAAGATGAAAATGTAAGTGTAGTACTTACAGGTCATAGTCTGGGTGCAAGTTTGGCGATTTTAAGCGCCTTCGATTTGGTCGAGAACGGGTTATCTAAAATACCGGTGACGGCTATTGTGTTCGGCTCCCCACAAATTGGGAATAATGCTTTTAACGAGAGGCTGAAGACGTTTTCTAACCTACGGATCTTGCACGTAAAGAATGAAATCGATCTTATAACTCATTATCCTAGTAGGTTATTTGGGTATGCTTACACCGGTGTGGAGCTTGAGATTGATACTCGCAAATCCAACAGTTTGAAGGACTCGAAATATCCAAGTGATTGGCATAATCTACAAGCTATTCTCCACATAGTTGCAGGTTGGAACGGGAAAGACGGGGAATTTGACTTGAAGGTGAAGAGAAGTGTTGCATTAGTTAACAAATCGTGTGACTACTTGAAGGATGAAACTTTAGTTCCAGGTTCATGGTGGGTTGAAAGGAACAAAAGAATGGTACTTAATGAAGATGGGGAATGGATCATGGCAGTTCCGGATGAAGAGGATTTACCTGCACTTGAAGAGTACTGACGTGTTTACCTGGTAATTTCATTTCTTTTGATGTTTGCATTGCTATAAACTGCTGAAAGGTGTTGTGCGTGGTTGTTGAATTCTGTTGTGCAGTTAGGAGTATGTGTATTAACACTCCCAATGACTCTGCCATTGTAAATAGGAAGGCATTTGCTCTTTGTTGGTTGGCCTTTTTTAAGCTTGCAAGTCCTGAATTTGTGTATTATTATACTGATTCCACAACTCCTTGGCAAATATGCTTGTAAAAGAGCCAACTTATTTGAATGATGATTCAAAGGTCTTTATTTTGTTGTAGGATAATCGAAAATGTAGAATTCAACCAACTATTCAAGCATTGTATTTCCAGTAGAATAATGAAACCATTGGCTGTTAGGTAAACTGTCCTCCCAACTTTAATCCTAGATATAAAGTCTCAATTTTTCATAAACTTTAACCCAATGGGTCATGAACAATCACTAAAACGTTGCCATCTATCAGTAAAAACATACCGATTACTATTTAAATATACTGCTGAAAGAAAAAAATCTAATTTCAGGGTCTCAACTTTCATCATTTCTATAAGAAATTGAGTCCAGTGTGTGGCAGTTTTTTATAGAAAGTTTATGGCCCATGCACAATTCAGGACTCAGGAGTATTGCTTTCCTCATCTATATAATCTCAAGGATTTATCCCAATCTCATTCACTTTTGAGCCTATCCTTTTATTACTTAATCAGCCATAAGCCTTCTTCAGAGAATCAGAAGCACGTTTTTAGTTTCCAAAGTCATAAAATGGAGATTCCAAAACTGGAACCAGGAAGATGGGAAGAAATACTAGGAAGCAAGAATTGGGAAGGGCTACTAGAACCTCTAGATTTGAACTTGCGGCAACTTATTCTCCGTTGCGGTGACTTCGTCCAGGCAACTTATGATTCATTTATAGCCGATCAGCACTCAAAATATTGTGGTAGTAGTCGTTATGGAAAGAAATCATTTTTCAAAAAACTTGCAATGGAATCAGCTGCAAATGACTACTTTGTGGATTCGTTCCTCTATGCAACTTCACCTGCGGTACCATTATTTTCATTCTCGTTCTCACAAGAAGCGTGGGATCGTGAATCAAATTGGATCGGTTACATTTCTGTGAGCACTGATGAAATTAGCAAAACCCTTGGAAGACGGGAAATATACATAGCATGGCGTGGGACAACAACAACTCTTGAATGGATGAATGTGTTTGATGCGGAAAAGGCATCAATTAAGCCATTATTGAAGCCAAAAACCCTTGATACAAAAACAAGTGCTCCTGAGAAGCATACTACTGAACAAAGCCACTGGTATGACATTTTCATTCGCAGTCCAGGTGAAGCTACTGATGCTGATGACGAAGAAAATATACCTGAAGTTATGAAGGGTTGGCTTTCAATTTACAATTCTGATAACCCAAAATCCCCGTTCACAAAGCTAAGCGCGAGAACCCAAGTTCTCTCAAAGATCAAAAGACTAGCAACCATGTACAAAGATGAAAATGTAAGTGTAATACTAACTGGACACAGCCTCGGTGCAAGTTTAGCAATCTTATGTGCATTTGATTTAGTTGAAAATGGGTTATCTAAAATACCTGTGACCGCTGTCGTATTTGGTAGCCCGCAAATTGGTGATAAAGCTTTCACTGATAAGGTTATGACTTTCTCTAACCTTCGGGTATTGCACGTGAAGAACACGATTGATCTTATACCGCTCTATCCAAGTGCCCTATTAGGTTTTGCTTATACAGGGACAGAATTTGAAGTCGATACTCGAAAATCAAAGAGTTTAAAGGATTCCAATAATCCTAGCGACTGGCATAACCTGCAAGCTATACTCCATATAGTTGCTGGTTGGAATGGAAAAGAAAAAGAATTTGAATTGAAAGTGGACAGAAGTGTTGCATTAGTTAATAAGTCTTGTGACTATCTGAAAGATGACCAGTTAGTTCCAGCGTCATGGTGGATAGAGGCGAACAAAGGAATGGTGCTTCAAGGCGGGAAATGGATTATGGCTCCACCAGATGAAGAGCACATACCTGTTCCTGAATCTTACTAAGCCTTCATATATAGTCTTAATCTATTTTCTGTTTCTAGAATATTTTTGCACTTTTATTTGAAAATAAGGGAGCTTGAGGTGGAAAAGACAAGTTTCCGTGCTTGATGGAGAGAGATTTTGGACTCTCTCGATAAAAAAGATGTGTCATGTACTCCTTTTTAATCATGTATTTTGTGTGCAAGACGTAGATTTTATACTTACCATTTTCCCGAAGGAAAAACTAGCTAAAATCTAAGAGGAAAGATAAAACCAAGGGTGTTACTCATTTACCGAGAATTGGTTCAGACCATGCCCCAATTTTACTCTAAACAAGAGCAATTGATTGGCAGGGGAGCAAAAACTATTAAGTTTGAGCATTTATGGCTTACTCACCCTGAATTGCAACAAGTGGTGAATTTCGCGTGGACCAGGCTTCATAACACATATCCCACCATGAATTTGCAGCTTAAGCTCATTTCAACCAGTGAAATCCTTACCGATTGGAACAAAGAAACTTTCGGCCTCCTTCCCACTATGATCAAGAAATCGACAGCGCAAATCAAAATGGCACAACATCAATGTGTCACTCGTACTGGAAATGATTTGACATATTGGCAACTCCAAGAAAAACAACTCAGGGCACAACACATGACGTTACTTGATTGCCATGCAACCTATTGGCGACAAAGATCAATGATTCAATGGCTACAATCGGGCGATCATAACACCACTTTCTTCCACACTAAAGCAACAATTCACCGAAGCTGCAATAATATCCAGCAACTTCAAGATCAGCAGAATAATTGGGTTACGGACAAGGATGTTGTGGTTGGACTACTGATCGACCACATCATTGATCAATATACGGCTCCAAATACAGTGATAGATGAAAGCCTATTTACAGCAATAACCCCAAGGTTAACACCAAGGAAATGCGCCTCGCTGACGAAAGAAATAACTCCTGCAGAGATCAAACAAGCCTTATTTTCCATTGGGTCTGAACGCGCTCCAGGTCCGGACGGATACACTAGTAAGTTTCTCAAAGTTTTCTAGGAAACAACCTACGTACAACTAATAGATATGGTACATAGTTTCTTCAACTCCTTCAGTATCCATCCACTCATGAACCATACAAACCTAACTTTAATCCCTAAAGTAGACCACCCATCTAAACCACCTTTATTCAGGCATATAAGACTCTGTAATGTAACTTACAAAATCATCTCAAAAATCCTGGTCAATCGCATACGCCCCTTACTCCCGTTCCTAATAAGCCCTTATCAAAGAGCTTTTGTACCCCCAAAGATCTATCCATGATAACACTGCAATTGCTGGAGAGATTTTTCATCATATTGAAACGTCAACCAACACTAAGGACCCAAAAATAGCACTTAAATTGGATATCCAAAAAGCATGTGATAGACTAGATTGGGGTTATGTTAGAAAAGCCTTTACCAAACTAGGTTTCCCGATGATAGACACATTTTTGTGTCTGAATTGTCCTCAGTGTCTCTATTGTTAGTCTCGATTTTTGTACTAATTTTGGTATTTTTATGTTTGTTTAGGTGTTATTGGAGAATTACACTTATGCAGAAAAAGTTTCTCGAAAAGTGTTTTTTGGACCCCCGGAGAAATTACTAAAGGCACCTTCAACTTGGATAAGGGGCACCCCAGCTGCTAAAGGCGCTCGTGTTTTGGATCAGGGCACACCGTCTTCATCATTTCAAAAATCCAATTTTGGCGGGAAAACATTCACACTACTGGAAGATTTTTAGTTCGTCATTTGGAGGGGTTATAGTGTGATTCAATGGCTCAAATTTCTTGGGATGACTTGATTGATCGTAACAAGAGTGGTATGGTTAATTGTTTCGGTTAGAATTGGCTAGATAACTCACGTGAAGAAATCAGGGCAACATGTGCATGGGAGAATATGTTCACGGGATTGTACGTTGCGATGGGATTTTGAGTGAGGCAGAGCGTGTTTAACATAATCTGGGACGTCTATTCAACATATTAGACTCATTTGGACAACTACAAACGCGTGCAACAGAAGAATAAGGAAATATTTCCTTAAAACGGGAATGAAGAATATTCGAGTTATGATGAGATTATATGGAGTTATGAGGGCTTATTCTCGGTGGAATTGAGTATATAAAGGCTTATGGGAGTAAGGAAGGTGGTTACAGAGAGTTTGGGATAGTTTAGTGCATCACAGAGGCGTAAAATCAACAACCAGGAAAATTGATTCTGCTGGTGTATGAAGAACATAAGACCACTTCAAACAGTCGTTTATGCTACAGTGAATGCGACAGTTGGACGGAAGTCTTACATGTTATAACAACAGCGACAGTTTACAATTATTATTCTCTGTAACAGTGTTTTGCAACAATTATAAGTGTTGCAAACACCCGGTTTTAATTATTTTCTCTATATTTCATCTTTGTAAACACCTATTTGAGAAATGAAATCACCTTTAGAGCGTGTTTCCATGATGAGAAGCTAATCCCAACCTCTGGGGCGATGGAGGAAGCCAAGTTTCACAAATGTGGTAATTTTATCAATTCTTGTTATGACTATTTGCATTGTTATTTAATTGATTTATGAGTTTCATTGAATGGTTGTGATTACAATTTATGGGTCATGCTTAGCTTAGAAGTTTTGATGTCCCATGCTTTAGTTTTACACCCATTACTTTTGAAATCTACCTTAGGCAACTAGAGTCAATAAAACTTTATCATTTGAGATTTTATTGTTTAGAATTGATATATGAACCATATGAGTGTGGAAATTGGTGGAATCCTAGCCCCGGTCTCTCCATATTTTTACAACACTTTTTAATTGAGTTTGTTATTTTTATTTATAAAAAATTAAAGTCTAAAAAAATCTTCCTTCACAAGTCTCAACGAACCTTTTCACTACAACATCATTGATAAATACCATCACCCGACAAATTTCATAGAATACATCATGCTTTGTATATGAACAGTCACATATTCAATCAACATTAACGGCACGCCTCATGGATACATTACTCCAACTATAGGAATAAGATAAGGGGATCCTCTCTCCTCGTATGTATTTATTATTTGTGCGGAAATTCTCTCAACAAACTTGGGAATTCCGGAGGCCCAAAAAGTTGTGGAGGGCCTCCCGACCTTCGCCATTCTAAACCATATCCACATCACTGATACCAACATTTGTCCACAATGCAAATCTGATCCAGAATATGCTAGTCACATTCTCCTCCATTGTCAAGTGGCTATGACTGCATGGAACATTCTCCTCACAAGACTCCCTACTCGAACAGCCACAACCCAAAATCTTCCAAACTTCCCAAATCCCCAAATGACAATCACACAAATTCTACAATTGAAAACTCACTACTCTGTCAAAATAGCCTTCTGCTTCCTTTTGTGGTCCTTATGAATAAATAGGAATGATTATATTTATCGACAAAGGAAACCAAATCCAAATAGCATTACCCAAATGGCTCTCAGTTTTCAACAAGAGTTCTCTTGGGCACAAGAGAATCTCCCTCCCGTGCTACCTGGAATACCAGCTCCTGCAAACCCAAGAAATGAAACACCAATGTCAACAACAATCTTAATAGGTTGGATCAAACCTAATATAGACTGGATCAAGATCAACACGGACGGAGCAGCGTGAGGATACCTAGGAATAGATGGAGCAGGTTTTATTTGTAGGGATGCTTTTTCCAACACCTTGGTAGCTGTAGCGCAGCCACTAGGAATCACAACCGCTCTCACAGCAGAGTCTTGGGAAATTATCATAGCATATAGGACGGCAAAAGAACAAAGTTGGCCAAAGGTTCAGTTCGAAACCGATTCGGAAAATCTGATTCGATTCCTAACCTCGGAAGCCGATCCTCCTTGGTACATCTCAGGAATGATTTCTGAAACCAAACAAATCATGAGACAAATCCCATACTGCCTTTCAACCACAACTACATAGAAGGAAATCATGCGACGGACGGACTGGCCAACCTGGCAGCGGACAACAGCCAATTGGAGAACCTTACAATTTTATTTTGGGACCATACAATCCCACCATGCATCAACCAAATTGTAATGGATGACTCCTTGGGTATTACTTACCCTCGTGTAATTGCCGCTTGATTCTAATAATACTTTCATGCTTCAAAAAAAAAAAAAAAAAAACCAAGGGTGTTCCATCATATATGCAAACGAAAAATTAAGGTGAGTATATCTATAAGCAGGGCGTAGACTTTTCTTTCTTTCTCTCTAACGATAAGAGAAACACCAAAACTTAAATCGTTGCTTCTCTGATCTGCATTCCTCTTATCGAATCACTTGTATTTATTTCTTTTTATTTGCACGTTAAATTGTAGGACTTCTTGTGATATAGAAGATGGAGAACAAAAAACACAAAGAAGAAAGAAATAAGGAAGAAGGAGAAAGAAAATCTTATTCATGTGTATGAAATACAAATGTTTAGTACTCTATTACATACTTGGTTCCCAAATATAATAGGGTTCCACTAAAGTGGATATCTATATAATAAACTGTCGTTTATAACACTCCCCCTAGATGACCACTGTATCTAAGCTAATTGCCTCATTAAAACATTATCAGGAAAATTCGAAGAGACAAAACCTGATCGAAGGAAAAAGAGTATCATTATGAAAAAATTATAACAGAGTTGGACATGCATATGTTGCCTCATTAAAACCTTGACAAGGAAAAACTCAGTGGGACAAAACCTTGACGGAGGAAAAAGAGTACAATGTGATAGTCCAGTAAAATACTTTTACTATGATGCTCCCCCTGTTAAGTACTTCAGTTAAATCTTGGATTGCATATCTTCAAGTCGACACTTCTCAATTTCGATAAATTAATTTCTTGAACGCTGGAGATAGCAATGTTTTCGTGAGAAATCTATCAGTTGATGAAGTCTTCTTTTGTGTTAGTCTTCTAATAGTAGTGTTATTGAATCTTCATGTTTCTTTCAATATATTAAGTATTTGTGTCTTAGGTTGCTAATTCTTGGAGATGATTTGCAGAAATAGTTGATTTACTTTCTTCAACAAAGTGCCAAGATATGAATACCTTATCATACGTGAACAAAAATCATATTTGTGAGAAGGAAATCCAAATTCTTAGGAGATGATTAAGTTTATTTGGTTTAATAAAATGTGCGCATCCACTAGACAACCAAAATTGATACAATCCCCTTGGATGACCATCATGTTGAATTAAATTGCCTCACTAAAACCTTGCCAATAAAACCCAATGGAAAAAATTTGGACGAAGAAAAAATAGCAAAAATATCAACATTTAGAAATAAAATTAAATGTCAACAAGATGTTGCCTCGTTAAAAACTTGTCAGGAAAACCACATTGGAAAAAACCTAATATGGAGGGAAAAGAGTACAAATTTTGACATTTGTGAATGCTAGCTCAACTATATGTGTACAAGAGAAAATAAGCATCCAAACCATAATGTATAGCCTTTTTTAATAGAAAAGTGTTGTGCAAGCATAATTCTAAAACCGCAAATTAAGGAAAAAAAAATTATGTTGCTTAAACGTGGATTTTTAGTGTTTTTAAGGACTCTTCAAGAGATCAATAAAGTTGATAGCATCAACTAATCCGGATTTTGGTGCTTTACAAAACTTTAAAAAAACACTTTAAGGATTGTTAAACCTGATATAATCGAGTCAGGTGGCTGCCTAGATATAATTTGAACCCTACAAGGATTACAAATTTGAATATATTCTCTGAATGCAATATGAGTCCTTCAAAGACTACCATGCCAAATGCATTGTTTAGGGATAAAAGAATATTTTTGAATCAATCCCAGGGTTTGAAAGAAAAAAATGAAACCTCAAATCATTTTTACAACGAAAAAATTTCTCGTATAACGCATTATAACCACACCAACCTGTAAGTAATAGGCCTGTCAATTTTAAGGTGTTAATTCTTGGATCCAAAATTGCGTTAATTGAGAAATTAATCCAACTTAATTTGGATTGTATGCCAACTAATCACATTTTTCGATATTCCTATGCAGAGGGTTCACAACCACCATCATTTATTATTTTAAAAGCTAATATAAATGAATATTCAACAATTTATAGCTGACTACTGGCATAATTCTCAAATGGATTCATACTTTAAAAAATTCAAAATCTACTGGTACAAGTGCCCATGGACTTTATAATCTCTTATTATTCACATGAGGAGATATGAATATTGAGATTCATAGAGTATTATCTTGTTAAATCAAAGACATATATTTGTAATATATTATTATGGATTTTAAGAATACCAATTGGACTGTAGATAATGACTTCAAAATCCATAAAAATATCCTTCACTAAAAATAAATTTGTAGTCTTCTTGATATACAAATTTAATCGAACCATGAATTTTATTGGCGACATCCAAAAGCATATAAAATATGCAAAAAAAACTCTCAAAGAAATTAATTTTAGGATCAATATAGTTGCTATAAAGAAAACTGAAATACCTAACAAGTCGGGTGCGCACCCATTGATCTTTTATTTCCTAAAGTATTCTAATTTCAAGTGGAACGTTCCAAATAAATAAAAACTGAAGATTAGTAACACAAGAAAAATTGCTCAATATATCTTAAGAATGCATCAATTTTTTGTTTTTTCGGTGTCTGCAATTTAGAATACCATAATAACGATATTATATCCCGTTAGGATCGATAGGAAAAACCCAAATATAGTAGGCTTATGTTTTTTTTTAAAAGAAAAATAAAAAAAATCACATCGTTATTCTTTGAAGTAATGGTTGATAACCGTTTCTTTGAAGAAATAGAAGCCAATGGTTCATTATTAGATAAAACCATATGTGTTTGATTTAACCGGTCATCGTCGTTCTTCAGATTAGCCAATAATAACACCATATTGGCAAAAAAATAGAAAATATGCCAATCTTAATCTCTCATCTTAGAGAAGTTGTGGTACAAACCGATATTAATCAGTTTGTATGTTTTTTTTTAAGAATATAAAGAAATCATTAGACATAATTTCTCTTCAGAGAAACCCCAAATTCTATGGTTAATATATGGTTTCTTACTAGGGATTAACCCGTGCCGTAATGGCACGGGCGTATAATTTTCCTTTGCTCGATGTAGGAAAACACCAGGATTTCAGGTCGCATAAACAGTTACAAATACTTCAAGATTCTCCGTGAAATATGCATCCGCGCCTATCGGAATCTGGTTGGATGCAACATCAGAATCTCAATAGGCTGGAACCTTTTATTAGTGGAAAGAACTGGTCTCTACTTGCATACCTCAAATGCCGCATTAAATATTTGGATTTTTTTTCCCAAACCATCGGGCACTTGGAAGCTATGTTGTAAAAGGCGAGAGCGCAGTAAGCTTAGGTCTAGCACGTAGCAAAAAAAGGCGCCAAGACATGACCATTTTTTTTCCTGGGTGGCCAAGGAGCTTACTGAAGCTACAAGTCTATAAAAGAGACATAAAAAATAATGTAAGACACGAAACAGCAAAGAAAATTGCTTCAAAAAAAAAAAGCAAAGAAAATTACTTCAACACCAACAATTATGATTGCTTCTTGAATTTCATACTGAGGATTTGAAGAATCACAACCAAGTAACTTCTTGGACATTTTTTTGACACAAACTCCTTCAACGTTAGTTCGTATATCATTTGCACCAAATATTAACATGTTATATATAGTAACCACGTGTGTAACATGAATTCAGTAGTAATAGCGAAATTTTGGACAAACATATACTTTATTAATGCATGTTTTTTTATCTCAACGGGGGATTTTGTTGGCCAACATTGCAAGCCTGGTTTTTTATTAGACTCCAAAATGTATATCCAGTGTTGAAGCACCACTCCCTCCAAAACTGTAACTCCCAACAGAAAGATCCAATGAAACAATCGGTTGAATCAATGGATGCTGAGAAATGGGTCATCCAATGCACTTACTGCAAATGCTGGGAGCCATGTAAAGCTGTAAAAATAACCCAAAAACTCATAATAAACTAACAAAGTATTATAATAAAAATAATAAAATTATAACTGCAGCAAGCTAACAACACACGCATATCCACCAACAATTTTTTTTTAAAGTTAACTCATCGTTGCAAAGTCGAAATAAAGTATAAATTTTTGAAAACTCCCCAGTTAGAGATGTTGCTCAAAATCACATTCAATAAATTTGTCTCACCAAAAAGTACCAATTTTTGTGAACCTTTAGACCTTATCCTAAACAAATCTCACGGTATAGCGTGAAATTTTTAGCAATTTGATTTCAATAGTATTGGTTATATGGTCAATAGATGGTCTGAATATATATGTATATATGCATGTCTTCTGATACCCAGCTTGTTAGGATTGTTGAAAGAGTTGATTCCAATAATTTCTCCATTCTCGAAAAATTGAACTCAGAGACCACGAATGGAACACAGTTACCTTACATGTCATTTCAGAAGAACAAAGAGAGAATTATTGCAGAAGGGCCTGTGGGTGAACCGTGAATATACGGCCAGGACATTTCTAAGTTCATTGAATTCTATAAACCTAATTTATCACAGTATAACAAAATATTAAATATCCACCTGAAGTCACAAACAAATAAACCCCGATAAAAATATAAAATCAAAGTAATTTCATAACAATTAATTATATGCAAATTAATAAAACATCTTCTCATGCTAGATAGACATTCTTTCGAGAACTTGGTCATATCATAAATCTATTTTGATTAGTAAGAAGTAGTCACATTAATATCAGGGTTTGAAATCCTAATCCAAGGATTAAAAGAGTAGCTACCAATATTTAGACTTACTTTGGCATGGATGTGTTTAAGCCACCAGTCAAAGTTGGATGAATACTGAGTGACTTCTGATAAAGAAACATCTTTTGAGATATGTCATTGTTGTTCAGAAAACTAGATACAGAAGAAAAGGTAAAGAATAAGAGATCACCAAAAAAAGAAAGAAAAAAATGGGTTAGGTAGTAGAGTAGGGATGGCATGAGAAACTTTAAGTATGCAACAACAGCCAAAGAGTTTCATCCAAACAAATGGATTTTTTGAATTGCAGCACATGTACAAAATTAACTAACCATAGATTTCATATAGATATAAATTGCATTAGGTTACTAAACTGTAACCCATGATTCATGAAGAAATATATATACCTTAAATTTAAGAAGAATATAACTTCTAATCTAGAATTCCAACCTTCGTGTAAAGGTCCAATCTTTTGATACTCTACAAATACTTTGAGGAAGTACTTATTAAATTATAAACGGAAGCAATCAGCTATCATCATGAGATTAGGGAAAATAGAAAACCCAAGCAATTCGTAATAAATCTGAAAAACAAACTAAGATATAGAAAAATAACATTACCGTTCGAACATTATTGATAATATGAAGTTATCTTGCAAAATGAGAACCCAAGAATCAGAATATAAACATTAATAAACTACAAAGAAGAAAATGTCGTAAAATGAGAGATGCCAACAAAAAATCCAATCAAATCTAGTTCCTTCTCCAGTGGGATTTTCCTTCATTCGATAAAATTTAATAAAAATACAGAAGAATATTGCTTCATGAACAATAGCCCAATTGAGACAATACTAAGGGGAAAATGCAACAAATGGGAGTCGAGGATCTGAGAACACTTTAGAGCAAGAGAGGTGTTTGTATTGTAGATTAGGAAAGGCTTGATAAGCATAAGAATTAATGCGTGCTTTTACCCCAAAAAAATGTTATCTTTATAAAATCGCAAGGGGAATATAAAAATGAACCCTCTTCTGCTTGTTTCAAGATAAAACAATGGTTCCCTTTCATTCGGAATTATATGAAGAATAAGAATACATATATGCCAGAATTCATAAAAAGTCTTTAAATCCTGATAGAAATACAATAAAGTAATTCCTATAATCTTAATCCAATAGGGTGGTTAAGGTGGTTGTTTACTTATCGAACTCGACCGAAGTATCAATTTGACAATTTCTTTTCACTCAAAACATAAAATCAAACTACTAACTATGAAGCCTTTTTTACCATTTACCATTATTTTCATTTGCTTGTATTTCCCTCTCACAATTTTAAGCCTATCAAGCCGATCGATCCTGTTTTCTCCCCAACTTACTCAAAATGCTTGATTTAACCAACAAAGTTTACCTCTTAAATTCTACAATGAACAAAGTAAAGATGAAATTGAAGAATTTAAAACCTAAATTCATAAATTGTCAGGCAATAGAAAAATTATCAAAATAAAATTCCAAACTCTTGCTTGTTTATTTTTAGTCTCAATAGAAATCAACTGGCTAAAATTTCCTATAACTCAACAAATTGCTCTTCTTCTTGCTACTTTCTAAAAAACTATCAGTTATATTTACTTCTATTAAGATGCTAAAAACCTTAAAATAAAAGAAAAAATGATACCAAAGTATATACGTAATCAGGAAAGGATAGTGGAATCTAAAGTTAAGAATCGCTAACAACCTATTTTTGGGAGATGCAGATAAATGAATAAATAGGCTGAAACATTAAAATGGAGCATTACCCACAAAATAGACATGTGAAAATTTATGGACGAATAAAATCAACTTTCACCAACTTAGAACCAAGGAAAAACATTAATCGACAAAAAAAAATCATACCTTCTTTGATTTGTTATCTTAGTAAGTGATTGAAATTCAACAGAATCGGAAGAGATGCAAGAGAAGGGAGAAAAAGAGTGAGAGTAGGAGTGTTGGAGGATACTGTAGATTTAAGAATTTTTTCATTAAGATAAGCAAATCGACAATGAAACGACGCGTCCTGGGTTTGGAGATACTTCGAATCAAACTTCCGTCCCTTCGATTAATCAGCTACATGAAACCTAACCGTTTTAATTTCTAGACGACCACAACCATAGATTTAGCTTTATCCATCCTTTGTGTTGTAAATATACAGAACTAATAATGTCCATGACTATTCACCAACATCACCACCATAAAACCACCCATCGACATTATTTTCTCCACCACCACTGATATTATCGCCTCCACCACCACCGCTTTTACCAACCACTAATTTTTGTTGATATAATTTTTATTAAAATTATTTATATTTATTAATGTAAATACTAGGAATTAATGGTTAATCCCATTCTAGAAGACCCGTTTAGTGTCTAGTCCACCCATAAAAGTGATTTAACCGCTAGTCCAAATTCATGATTTTGGACTAAAAATATTATCCGGTGGTCCAATGTCTTAATCTTGCCGCACGTGTATATTTTCGAAATGACCAAATTAGCCCGCACTCAAAGTACTTTGTCTTTTCATTTTATTTTTTTCTCATTCAATCTGTGCGCCGACGAATAAATTTTTGAAGTAGATATTCTGTGATTCATTCCCGAAATCAAACTCGTTTCTTCCATTTTTAAGCGAAGTTTGTTATTCTTGATCCTAGTTATAGGGTTTCTCCTTGATTTCTTCTTCTTATGCTTATTTTTTAGGGTTTTTCTTTATTGAATTGATTGATCAATCGGTCTATTTTGCTGTTTACTATGTTGATGATACATTTCTTACTTATTTTCCATGTTAGATCTGATTCTATAGATTTTTGATTTTTGATTTTTGATTTTTGATTTTTGATTTTTGATTTTTGATTTTTTTCCCAAGAGATTTCACTTTTTTTTTAAAATAAATTATAATATTTTGTAGGTTTATACAGATTGCTACTACTGGAGAGATTGAACAAATGGAATTAATCCGACCACTTCTCCAAAGATTTCGTCAATGATGTTGTAATGGTAAGTATCAGAAAAATGAAAAGCAAGTTTGTAGATATGGGTGTTTTTATGCACAATGTTTTGGATAAACTAATTCGAATGATGTGTATTCTCATTACACTGTGTTGATCTTAACCAATATACAAAGAGTACTGCATTTTGTTACTATGTGATGTTATAGATGTATTAATGTTGATATCTAATTAGGTTTTGGTTGCAGGATTTCCTTCATGCTTCTTGCATCAATTCCAACTTTAATATTGCACTCGAGGTAAGATATTCCCATGACATTAATTTATGATGACTGAAATGCATGAATTGTCTCTGATATCATATTTTACCTTTTGAGGAATCAAAGGTGTTATGTAAAATAGGTTCATTGATGTTCATTTTTGTTCACAGCTGCATCGGTACAATATTGTGCAACGATTGCTTGTTGTTTATCAAAAGTCCATATCTTATATACAAGAGTTTCACTCAGTACATATTATTATGTATTAGGTTTTCTATTTTTTGCATATTCTTAAAATGCTAGTTACATATGGTGGAGTCCAGTAAGGTTTGAGAAAATGCTAGTTACTTAGTATGGCTAAAATGGTTCTCAGGTTTTCTTTTTATTTGTTTCCCAGTAGTCAAGTTCGATGTTGATGGAGTCCAATAAGGTTTTCACCCAGTACATATCCATACATACCGTTCTTGTTTTCTTCGATACATGTATATATGTACTGCTTTATTCATCTGGAATCTCTCTAAAAAATTATTGGATTCCAATTCTCTATTCTGATATATTGTAGGAGATTTCAAAAGCATGACTATAAATATCTTAGGTACTTATCATTATGTACTGTAATGAAAGTTTGTTCTCAAGGTCATCAGCAACTAAATCTTGACTTGCTGATACGTTGCTATCATGTTGCCTTTTGTGTCTGGCTTTCTTTTTGTCTACTTAATACATAAACTAGGCTCCTTGTTAAGTGCTCTTATTAAGTTTGACCCTCACTGCGCGAGTTTAAGTTTTATGGTTGATGAATAGGGTACCTCCAATCCACATAGTAGCTGACAACTCTTTATCAGGGAGAGGATTCAGAGGGAGCTTATGTTATCTAATAGAATGATTGATATAGTTCCTCCCTAAAGTGATAAGTTTTACATAAAGTTAGTGAAATGGAGAGGAAAAAAGTAGAGTTTGAACCAGGACATGTTCCACCTACAAGACCAGTGGACATATTTAGATTTTTCGTTCTAGAAGAGAACAACAGTTCCCAAGGCTCAATCAAGAACAAGGTTACACTTCTATGACATGTATATGATGAGATAAGCTCTTAGGAATGAAAAGATATTCTTATTATTAATGCAGAAACTGCACTTAATTCTACACATAACAATCAAAATCTACTAGGTTTTCGCTCGGTACATGTCTATATGTACTAGATTTATACTCAGTACTTATCGTTATCTATTATGTTTTCAGTCAATACATATTGATGTCTCTTGAAATATTCTAATAACAATTCTTGTTTGGAGTAACATATGTATATGTAGTGGGGATTGTAAATTTTCAATTCTAACTTTCTTCTATGGATTTTTATTGAAAAAGTTATTTACAGGTAGATATGAAGATCATTTATGGGATAACACAGTTGTGGAAGAGGACGGAAAATCAGGGAAGGAAGTCAAGGTAGTACCCTCTCTCTCTAAAAAATTCAAAAGTTTCTCTTAGGCTGATATTTATGTCCGGGTCTTATTTTTTTTCCTAGATATTAGGATATGTTTGCTTTTAAAATATATGCACTATGAATTGTCACATAGAATATGTAACCCAAAAACTGTTAAGGGTTTCACTCAGTACATAGTTATATGTACTAGTTTTTACCTTAGTACATATCAATGTGTATTATAGTTTGTTGAGTTACGTTTTAGTACATATAGGTAAATACATATCCATAGGTATTGTAGGATAACATTCAAGCATATCAATATGTATTGTAGGCTATTGTAGCATACTTTTGGATCCAATAATATTCCAAACCAAATTTTTACTCGGTACATATTATCTCACTTGTATGAGAATTGACTGATTTCAAGGAGGAGCTGCTAAGATTACTATCAGTCGCTTGGTTCTGCTGTGAAATTCTGTGACTAAGCCTGTTGAACTTCATGATCCGAAAGGTTCATCGCTACTATAGATAGGCGCAACCGAGTGCGAATGGGTCTGTGAACTTGATATTATTCTGTTACTCATTAAATATTGATATGAATATGTACTCCATTTCCACTCTATACATATCCGTATGTGCTTGGTTTTCACGCAGTACATATCAATATGTAATAAAATTGGAAATCTTTTGTTTGTCTTGCAGTGGTTATTCAAATGTTTGATGTAGTTATTAGTCAAATTAAACTCGTATTTAGTTTTCATTTTGTTAATATTTAAGAAAAGTAATGCTTGTATTAAAGTTTAAACTTTATGAATCATGATTAATGTCCACATTTTTTTGTTGCAAGAATTTAAGAGGTTAACGATTTTGAATGTCATAGTAGTACATTATAATACTTTTAAGTTCTATAATTGCCACCACTGTCATTTTTACACCAGTATTTATGAATGCAAAAATATGGAAGATAAAAATTACCTTTTCTAATTCCTTTATTGTTCTTTGATCAACACTTATTATACATACACTAAATTGAATGAGTTTTACAGATAGATGCTGTCGGATAATAAACTAAAACTCACTAGTATTGGTGATGATTATTAGTGTGCATTCTCATACTCCCATTTGGAAAAACTCCTCGAGAACGCAACTCGATGATCTTTATACAACCAACAACATCATGCATGTCCAAGATCATCTAGTATGTTTGTCATGGCCAAAATGATGACACCATTGTTCCCTGAAAATCCGCTCATTAACAATCCCACCTCCCATAACAGTTCCACACTACCTTCCCACATCAATCTCATCAATAAATACAATAAATGGAGTCTTGACTATTGCTTTCTCAAACAAATCTCAAACTCTCGAAGATCCAGCACCCACAAAAAATATACACACGGAAGCCTTAGCTTTAACGAGCTTTTTCAGTACATCATAATATGTATTCAGTACAACACAATATGTATTGCAGGATTAAAAACTCAGTACATGACAATGTATTTCGGGATTATATTGAAAAAATGAGTACATCACAATACGTACAACCGGATTATACTAGAAAAATAAGTACATCATAATACATACAATAAGATTACAGTGGAAAAATTAGTATATTAGGACTATATTCAACAAATTTTGTTACGTACATGATACTCTTAATACAACCTCGAGGTACACCTTATAGAATACTTGCAAGTTGCATAAAATTTGGAAACAAAAATGGTGCTCACAATAATTTGAGAACTTGAAATATGAAGGCAGTAAGCCATACAAGAAAAACAAGGTACCTATATTATTTCAAGCAATAATGAGTACATATCAAAATTCAATGTTGGTGACACTTCTTCCTTTGCATCTTCATCACCATTCCTCTTGCGAGAAATGCAAACCAAAACTCTTCTTGATGAAACTGCAAAATATATATACTGAAAATGATGGGAATATGCACCAACAAGAACCAAAAATATTGTTGGACTAAAGTAACAAAGCACAATAACATTTTTTCTTTCGCAAGGTAGTACATACTAATATGAATCATAATAGTACATGTCTATATGTATTGATTTATATCTTTTATTTTTGGTTTTACATAATACATATCAATACATATTGTTAGATCATACACAAAACACTGATAATACAAAAGCATAAACTAGGTGTCTTACAATAATGATATGTACCGCATCGAAAAATCTAACTACATATTAATATGTATTCTCGGATCATGTTCAATCATAAATTTAGGATTTTTTATGGCTATGATACTCGGTACATATCAATATATATTGGGTGAAACCATAGTATATATCAATATATACTGGATGAAACCATACTGGAAATTTTTACACACAAACTGATATGCTACTTATGGACCACTAATTCTCCAGATAGGATCAATTGAAACCCCCTAATGGTTTATGCTAGACCAACATATTTCCCTGGAGAAAGGTTGTGATAAGAAACACTAATATACCAAAAATAGTAAGTAACACTACATATTGACAGAGAGGTTTCACATAAAAGATGTTTTTACATGGTATGTTTCAATATGTACTGATACTTATTCAAGCATAAAAGAGGGTTCTATATATAGTACATGTCAATATTTAATGTTAGATCATATACACAATACTAATATATCTGATGCTACATATTGATATGTACTAATGCATACTCAAGCATAAAAGAGGGTTTACACAGTACATGTCAACATGTACTCTTAGATCATACAAAAAAACTCAAACCTTACTATCAGACAATACATATTGTTATGTACTATTTCTTTTAAAAGTGAAATTAGAAGTGATTTTTAGATCTGTACCTTTTTGGTAAAATTGTTTTCATCCCTTTTGTTAGTGAAGGAGTAATAACGTTTTTTCTTTATTTGTTGTTGGTGGTGAAGGAGCAACAATGTTTTCTCTTCCATTTGAATGTTGGTGAAGGAGTAACAAGAAAACGAATCATAAAATCAGATCCAAAACGAATCTCCATTAGAGAAACTACCTCAACCTCTTCTTCTACGATTTTTTATTCTTGTTTTCACCATCTTTTCCCCGTTTAGATCTGATTTTTCAGTTGATTTTCTGATGGTTTCAATAGATTTTTGTGATGATTTCATCAAATCTAGGGTTTTCTCGTTGATTTTCTTCTATTTTGATTGATTAAGAAGCAGAGAATGATAAGAAGTAACAAAGAGAAGTTGTTTAATGGAAGAAACATAGGGAAGTTGTTTCTCTATTATCCGCACGTAAATTAAGAAGGGTACTCGGGTCTTTTTGCAAGACCATAACTTTTTTTGGACCTCCTATTAAATATTTTTTCTGGATGGACCAAAAATTAAACTGATCCGGGTTTTCTGGACCAACTAAGAAGTTTCTCATGTAAATATACATATTTATTAGATTAATTAAGAGGAGATTTAATGATGAAAATTTAATAAATTATTTATTATGAGAGATTAATGAGATATTAATTAATAAAACACTCATAATGATTAATTTTAATTAGAGCAAACCACAACCATGGATTTAGCTTTCAATGCATCTTGGCCACTCTTTATCTAGGCTAAGTTGTCCATGCTATGCTTTATATTCTTGACAAGAAGATAAGAATATAAGTATTACAACTGATGTGAAGATGAAATAGAATTGGGTCTGTTAGTAATCCAAGTCAGGTATCTGACTCAGTTTCCTGACTAAGTTAGCCCTTTGACCTGAATCAGTCTTGTTGACTGAGTTAACTCGTTAGCTAGACTTGACCAGACCTGACTCAGTGAATCTTGGCTGAGTTGAACCAGTTCACTGATTTATACCTTGACCTATTGACTAGTCTGACCGTTGACCAGACTTTAACTTCACCTTTGACTATGTTGACCTTTTGACTGACGTTGATTGTTACTTGACCTTTGACCGTTAGAGACTGTTAGTGACTCAGATGGACTGGACCTTAGTTTAATGGGCTGGTTTAGTGGGCTTGGGATTAGAACCATCAGATGGAATTGTATGATTCTTATGTGAGCCATTTTGGCTAGATTCTTAGAGTTCCTGTGTGATTAACAGTTAGTCTATTAACAACAATCGATTCAAAGGATGAACCAGTGGATCGTGGATCTCGAGGTAGGCGTGGCTTGTCATCAAAAGAGGTAGGAATTTACATTAACTCTTTTGTGATTATTTTTGTTTTCTTTTACAAAAGTTTATGTTCAAAAAATTCATGATTGTGTACTCCATGCATTGTTTTATTTAAAATTCCGAAAGTATTGTTGATTCCTTTAATCTTTCCATGGTTTGGAAAGGATCTGTAATGCTTTGTTTGTCTCTATGAATTGTTTGGGAAATAAGAATTTCTATTTGAATGCTTGGGATTTGTGGTATATAGGATATTGCTCCTTCATTTATATATACTTACTTTCAGCTTTTATGCACTATGGCTAGGGCGATACACCACAATATTACTAATGAGTGTGGTTAGCAAAAATATTATACATTGTTTGATGAAGGAGTTAGTTCTATATACATGATTGTTTATTTCTGTGAATTGGTTGCCTTTTAATTTTTAGGAAAAACATGTATTGTTTTCCAGATCATTCTAGTGATTACTTTTTTTTTTTGAAGCATGAATTTTATTAAAACGAGATTAGATTACAATTTGTCGTGGGTATGTTGTACCCACTAAGTCTTGAAATAGAATGTGGCTAATAAAATATGGGATTGCCTGGTCCCATATTTTGGTCGAGTGATTTCATGTTTGGCTTCCATCTACCACATGGTTGGCCATACCGTCGGCTGCTTGATTTCCTTCCCTATAGTTGTGTTGAATAGCAGTCTGCGGGATCTGTCGAAGCCTACTTTTTATTTCTTCAACCATTACTGCTATGTGCCATGGTGGGGTGGTAGAGGAAGTAATGAAATGCAAAAGGTTATCTGAGTCTGTTTCAAAGAGAATTTTTGTTCATTGCCTTTTCGTTGCTGTTCTTAAGGATAGTAGTAGAGCCCAAGTTTCTGCAGTTAATGCAGTCGTAATCCCCAGTGGTTGAGACAGAGCTATTAAAATTCATGCATCGGAGTCTCTGCAGATGAACCCCGCCCCCGCAAATCATGGGTGACCTCTGGATGCTCCGTCCATGTTAATCTTTATCCAGTTGATGTTCGGAGTGGACCATCCCACTGATATTGTTGAAATCCTTTTATTACTTATTGGTTGGTTGAATATCGGTATATCTCCTGGAATGATTGGTGGTGCAGAGTGTATGGCCCCGTAGTATTCTTGTTGCAGTTTTTGTGCCAAGACCAGGATTTCTTCTGAAGTTGTTTGCTTTTGTTGGTATATTAGATCATTTCTAGACAGCCATAAGGTCCAAAATAAGAAACAAAAAGAGGAGATTGCAGATGTTGATGCTGGTTGTTGAAGGATTTGGGATATGTTTGTTTGAGGTGTTAAGGTGAAAGTTGATGGGGGGTTGGAGGTTGATGAACTTATAGATTGGTTGAATAAGGTGTTCCAAGAATTGCTTGTTGTTAGACTAGAAGGTGACTTGCCAATTCTGGATCCATGTTACATCTCGGGCAAATGTCTGAGTTGGTCAAATGTATGTGATGTAGGAGTGAGAAGGTTGGTAGTCCTTCATTGATGGGTTTCCACAAGAAAAGCCGAATTTCTAGTGATTACTTGAAAATTAAATGTTATTCCTACTGGGCACCCCTTTTAGGGATGATGTTCTCACCCATTCACACTTTCAGTTTCAGAGACAGATCAGAGTTGCGCAGCTGAAGCTTCGAGGAGTTGAGTCCGTTAGTTGGTTAACTTTGACTTTGTTAATTAAGTTGTATATTCTATTTGTAAACCAAATGACTACTGTGTATGTATCATTTGAGAGGAATTCTTGTATATATATATATATATTTCAGAGCAGGGCTAGTTTTTAGGTTAAGTGTTGTAGCAGATTTCTTAATTGAATGTTTATGTATAAGATTTAGATCCTTAGTGCCTCTTTATTTAGTTAATATTTTGGATTAGTCAGATGCTAGCTTTGGAGGCGCTACACGCCCACCATCACAACCACCATTAATTCCTACTTATTTAATATAAAATAAATTTACTATGTTATTTGATTTGATTAATTAAAGAAAAATATAATATGAAATATCAATAAAACATTTATTATTGAAAGTTAATTAAACCGATCAATTAAGAGCCATAGATTTAGCTTTCCCAAGAATGAATTCAGAGAGTCCTTTATCTTTCCTAAGTTTTCTAAACTTTGTTTTTATAAGCTAGAGAGAGATATGAGAAACTAAATCAATTCCAATTGATTCGCGTGTAGCCTTCTATATGGTCAATTTTTTTATAGGTTTCATATTCTTTCCTGCCCCCAACCCGACAAATCTTAAAACCACAACTATTAATTTATCTTCTCCCTAGAAAAACCTGCCCTTTAATATTTATTTTAATTTTAAAAGAAAATTAAAAATATATATAAACTAATATCAAATAAAAAAAATTAACCAATGGTAACTAAATAATTTATCTAATATTTATTTTAATTTTAAAAGAAAATTAAAAAATATATATAAACTAATATCAAATAAAAAAAATTAACCAAGGGTAACTAAATAATTTATCTACCATAGGGCACGTTCTCATCCCACTACCACTACTTCTTCCACCACCACCACCATTAACATCATCACTCCACCATTCTCACCAACACCCACCGCCATTATCTCCACCCCCGCCCACCATCACAATCACCATTAATGCCTACTGATTTAATATAAAATTAATTTATTATGTACTGGATTAATGAAAATATATTTATTTGATTAATTAAAGAAACAATTATTATAAAATATCAATAGAACATTAATTATTGAAAGTTAATTAAACTGATCATTTTATAGCCGTAAATTTATCTTTTCTAAGAATGAATCCAGAGAGTTCTTTGTCTTGCCTAAGTTGTCTAAATTTTGAGGTCAGGGGTGCCAAAATTATTGGCAAGTCGAATAGGGGTGCAATATGGACTTAGTAGCCCATTTTATGATAAAAAGTACCAAAATAGTTCAATTGGTCTTGGCTCCACCCTGACCGCCACTAATGTTTCCGTTTCCACCACTTTTTGAGAACCGCCTCCACCATCCACTATTTCTTCTACTACCTCCTTTGATTTCTATGGATATTATTTGCATCAAATTATTTAATAATTAAAATATATATTTATTAGAACAATTAAGGGAATATTTATAATGACCAAGAATTAATAGATCATTCATTATGAGCAACTATTGAGACACTATTCATTATGGCTCCACACTACTTAATATTTAAGTTGAACAAATTACAACCTTATGTATGGCTTTTTCTGTTTAAGAAAAATAATATAATCTCACTACTTCTGCATATGTAAATGGCACGTATTTGCGGTTGACACTGATGCAATGGATTTAGAACTTGACCCGTGTCGTAACGGCACGACCTCGAAAATAAGTAATAAAAATATATACAATTCTGACCGGTGTCATTTATTTTTTGTTACTATATAAAGTGATAATTTTTCTCCATACTTTTTTATTGTTTTTTCTTTTGTGTTATAACCGAGCTTATTTTAGTATTAAAAAAAACAAACACAACTTCAATGTTATTTGTGTCATAACGACACTGAATAAACATTGTACACTACTACATTGACCAGCTGCAGTACTACCACCAGAACCACTCATTACCACTACCTTTTCCACCAGCATCATTACCGCCACCGGTTCCATGCATCATCACTCACAAATACCATCCTGACCATCCCCAATATCTATTGATGTATTATTATCAAAGTTGTTATCTATTTAATGAGAGTATATAGATATTTATTAAGATAAGTAATAAGACATTTATTATAAGGGATTTATAAAATATTTATCATGTTAATTTAATGAGACAATAACATATACACATATTAAGACCGTCGGTTATCATGAGAATTTAATGAGACAATAATATGTACACATATTAAGACCGTCGAGCGGATTTCTAACTTTCAATCATAAACGTCACTTATAAACACTTACGTAAGCAATCATTGATTTATCTTCTCCCTAAACAAATCTTGAGGACGATACAAAAAACAATTGATAATTAACGCAAATATCAAACATTTCGAGGATGATACCAAATCATGAAAAAGAAGGTTGAGCGGAAGTATGTTCTTGGATTTAAGTTCTTTTTTATTTATAGTCTATCTCTTTTTCCTAAATTTATTTCTGATTTAGGTTTGCTCAAAAGTGGGTAACTTAAGTTTTTTAATTCACTTCTCCTACCGGAGGTGAGTGGTAGAATCAATTATTTAGTTCAATGGGAAGGTCGGTTTATTATTTTTGGTCGATCATATTTCTCCCATTTACTTTTGAATTTTGAGATGGGAAAAAGAAAATACGTAATGCATTATTTCTCAATTAAAGCCTGTATTCTTGGGATTGTCCACAACTTGGGATTTATCAATTGGGAGGGAATATGAAGATCGCTCTTTAAATTGACTAACTTAGCCAAACTTTGTTTTATCAATTGGGAATATGAAAATCACCTAGCTAGGATATAACCCGTGTCGTAAGTACAACTCCATAATAACTTGTTTTATCGTGTTCTAATTATGTCTCGTATCGTTCGTTTGCAATTATTTTATATAATGTAACATTTAGTTGGTTTTTGTCCATATATGGTATATTATCCTCCTCAAAATATTTGGTTTTTGTCCTTACGAGGCGTGCTAAAACCAGCCAACTACATCTATCATAATACAATGTTGCCCACAAAACTATTAGTGTCCACTATTATTCACCAACATCCACCGTCGTAAAAACCAACCACCGCCACTATTGAGAAACCAATTTTTTTTAATGCGGTTGATCGTGCAGTTCCAATCATTTTTCTGTATTTTCGGTTTCCTCGTTAACAAAACTTCTGGTGTATGTGTTATTTCTTTTCCGCATTATATTTTGTTATATAATTTAAATATCATAGGTTGTGCGTTGAATCAATCAATTGGTAAATCCAACCTTTGTTTGTTGATTGAAATTGATTGATCCTTGAGCATTGGTTCTCTTTTATTCAATCAGGCTCGCAAATTCCTATTTGTTTGATTGCGGATATAATCGAGAAAATGAGATATAACTCTTTGATATACTTTTCTTAAGATTGAGTCTAACTGTCTAGCTGATTCTATTGAAAGTATATTGGAGTTAGTCCATACAGATTGCTAAGCGAAATATTGGGTGAGGTTGTTGTACCCCCGCTTTTCAGGTTAGAACCATGATTTACACAACCGGATACTAAAGGCAGTAGGGATACCGTTTATGTGATTTGGCGTTTATGATTATTTTTTTTCTAAAGGGTATGGACTTATCTTCAAAATATGATATCTTTTTTTATCAATTGTGATGGCCAACTACATCTTTCACGATACAATATTGCATGTGTTGTAAATATACATAACTAATAATGTCCACGAATATTCAACAACATCACCGCCACTAAACCACCTATCAACATTTTTTATTCCACCACCACTGATATTATCTCCTCCACCACTGAAAAAGTGAGGTCTAACAACCACGCCCAATATTTCGATTAGCAATCTGTATGGATAACTCCGAGTTACTTTCTAGAGAATCAACTAGACTCAATCAATAGAAAATATCTCAAGGAGTTATAATCTCAATCTCTCGATTTGATCTTTACTCAAGCAAATAGAATCTACGAGTCTTTATCAAAGAGATAACTTGGATGGTACCAAAGACTAATATCCACGTGTTAATCAATTTAAATCAACAACCAAAGAGGTCGGATATTCTAATTGATTGAACAACGCACAACCTGTATTATTTCAATTATATAACAAAATATAATGCGGAAGAGAAATAACGCAGACACCAGAATTTTATTAACGAGGAAACCGCAAATGCAGAAAAACCCTGGGACATAGTCCAGATTAAACATACACTGTATTAAGCCGTTACAGACACTATCCTAATCCAAGCTAACTTCGGTCTGGACTGTAGTTGAACCCCAACCAATCTCACACTGATCCAATGTACAATTATGCTTCTACGCCTCTGATCCCAGCAGGATACTGCACTTGATTCCCTTAGCTGATCTCACCTACGCCAAGAGTTGCTACGTCCCAAAGTCGAAGACTTTAATAAACAAATCTGTATCACACAGAAAAGTCTACAAGGATAGATAAATTCGTCTCCCATGAATAAACCTATGAGTTTTGTTCCATATTTTGATAAATCAAGGTGAACATGAACCAATTGATAAAACCAGACTTATATTCCCGAAGAACAACTCAGTTTTATCAATCACCTCACAATAAACTTAATCGACGCAGCGAAGAAGATTATTGAGGAATCACAAACGATGAGGCGAAGTGTTTGTGACTACTTTTATATCTTGCCTATTGGAGATAGAAATCTCAAGCCAATTATTACAATTGTACTCATATGATAGAAGATGCAAGATCAGATCATACAACTATGATAAATGTAGTATCGGTCTGGCTTCACAATCCCAATGAAGTCTTTAAGTCGTTAACCTGGTTTTAAAAGAAGAAAACCAAAGGTTAAAGGAGAATCGACTCTAGCTTAGCAAACTAGTATCACACAGAATGTGTGGGGATTAGGTTTCCCAGTTGCTAGAATTCTCCCTTATATATTCTCTCAAATCAGGGTTTGCAATCAATGTTAGCTTAGTAACAAAGCATTCAATATTCACCGTTAGATGAAAACCTGATTAGATTGAAGCTAATATTTATCAACCATTAGATCGAAAACATAGCTTGTTACACACACATGAAATGCACATTTGTAAGCTTGTGAAAACCGTACCCAAACTTGTACATTAGTTGGTTCAACAATAGTCGACCAAATGGTTAGCCATATGATACCTTTCATATCAACCATATTCTTCTTCACCATAACTAGTCAAAATAACTCAAATGAACTAGTTAGAGAGTTGTTCAATTGCTTAGATATTTATGTACTACACAAGACACAATCGAAGAAAAAACGATGTGATTCACTCGAATCGATTCATGAACTATAAATCCATGATTTGCAATAGCATTCCTTAGTTTATTAAGATAAGTTCACAAACATCATTTTTAGACCTAACCTACTCAAGTACGCGGACTGGGTTCGCGGACTTAGGTTCCCGGACGGAGTTCACAAACTCCAGCAGAAATTATCGGGTTCGAGAACGACACTAGTTCGTGGACTGGGTTCGCAGATTGAGTTTGTATGCTGAGTTCGCGGACTGAGCTCACGCACTACTCCGGTTTCACTTGATCAACAAAGTTCACAAACTTCGGTTCAAGCAATAAAGACTTATACATATATGTGTTGCCATAACAATTCTCATATCCTCCAATGGTTATATTGTCTAAATTCTCATTTTAATCATTGAAACATTCTCAGAGGGTGTTATATAGTTGTTATTCACAAACTATTTTTCGTCAGAGCAATTTCCAAAATGATTGAAACATAACATAACTTTCGTCGCTAGGTAAAGATGAACTTGGCTATAGCGAAAGCTTTACCAACACATATTTCGAGAAATAGATAGGCGGGTTATACTCAGCTCGAAATACCACATGTATATAATCTTAGTATATATAGTAATACGACTTTTGTCTCAAGATAGGAGATATAATAGATAGACTTTTGAGTGATAGATAAGTTCAAGTCTCCACATAACTTTTAGTCGATGAAGATCCACTGGTTCCTTGAGTAGTCCTTCGTCTTGGGCTCAAATACACTTTTTATCCTAGTCTGAGACCTTAGCTATAGTAGACTAGAAATCAAGACTTTATAGTTTTGATCAATAATATTGACAAACATACTTGAGATAGCAACGCATGCGAGTTTGACCGAGCAGTGCTCTAACAATCTCCCCCTTTGTAAATTTTAGTGGCAAAACTATAATACATATGGAATACAAAAAATATATAAATAAACTTTGTAGCTCCTATTCCACATGTCTAATCTTCAATATTATTCGAAATCTTCGTCACTTCCAAGTAGTCCAATGATCCCAAAGGTTGTAATCATTGTTATACAGTGTCATAGTATTATTACACAACATCAAAGTCCAATTGCATCACAACTTTAACAACAATACTATGGTGATACTTCACTCTTCCTTAGTCAATTCTCCATCTCACATGGAAACCACTCCCCCTTACATAATGATCCGAAAACCATATGTATTTGTAGTATGAACTACGTATTAATTCTCCCCCTTTTTGTCAATAAAATTGGCAAAGGTACAAGAATGGGATCCTAATGAAATTTCCGTAAGAGACAGTTCATGACCAAAGGTAAATGTATATCATCTTGTTTAGATGCAATCATAAATACAAAGCTAAATGCATTCATCAAGGAGTCTATAAAGATACAAGATAACCCATATAATATTCCACAACCGCACTCCCCACAAATATTTGGCAATTAAGCTTCAAAAGAACTCTCCCCCATAAAATTTAATTTCCAAGGGAACAACAAGAGCGACCTTAATTTCAAAAGAAAAGAAGGATTTCTTTGAACTCAACAAATATCATACAAGTATGAATTTCGAATTCAAAAAAGAATATTCAATCAAACTAACCGTAAGCGAACCTAAGATTAATTTAACCAAATATGCTCAACACAAGTAAACTTATGGAGACTTAATAACTCGATTAGATTAATCACAAGAGAACCCATAACTAATCTAACAGGGATACACAATTAAACTAATCACAAAAGTAATCAATTTAATCGTTTATACTCACATAAGAAAATCTATGGAGCGATGACTAAGTTAATCATAAAAACAACCAACCATGTAGTAGCAGGAAATCCTACACTTACCTCTCACAAGAATTCACAATAATCAACACATACTTGAAGATTAAGAACAACACTTTTATTAATTAATTCTCAGAAATATTACAAGGACTAAAAGAAATCAAGAATACAACCACTATCTTAAACTTTCTCTCTCCTCAAAACTTTCTCAACACTCCAAAAATTGATCTCTCCCTTTCTGAATGTATTAGTTCTCTTTATATAGGGTAATTACTTAGTGGATGACAGCTAAGGCATCCTTTAATTTCAGATCTGACTTGCGATAATCTCGCAAGCTTGTTAGTGGCACTCCTTCGCAAACCTCTTTTATTCGCAAGATTATCATACTTCCTTCATGTTTGTGCTACCATCACCTATTACGTCATTTCTCTAGTCACTCTGCGATTCTAGCAAAGTGTTGTTGATCAAACCTCGCAGGAATGTTATTATTGCGATATTCTGATCCTACAAGCCCAGTCGAAAATGCTCAAACATAAGATAGACTTTCGGAGTCATAACTAAATAGTCACACAAGATGATTAATTTAGTTAAATATACTCGACGTAAAGTACCTTACGGAACACAACTAAGATAATCACAAAGATAATCAACTTGGTTTTCTAGTGCTCGACATAAGACACAATACGGAGTCTCACAGTAATACATAAAAAGATGGATCAGGGAAGATTAATTATTGCGGAATACTCAAAAATACATTCTATGTTTCTATCACCATTTGCACAATGACATACAATAGACATAATCCTTGAATCACAAAAGATTTTAACCTATCTTACATCAATAATTGAAAATATAGGCTTAACTTTTGTGTTTGTCAAAAGTCTATTCATTCTTTTATCAATACTTGCATATCAATTCACGAACGACTTTACTTTTGACAAAGTATGGGACAATCAAGTTCACTGACGTAAATGCACATATCCCATAAAAAATTTCAATATATAAAATCATAAAGATTAATACTGCAAAAATCATCTTCCAGACAAGTTTAGAATTTAAATAAATAAATCTAAAAACAAGAAGATAAAAACTTTGGACATAGCTATGGCTATTCCAAACACTAGTTATTCTTCTAAACAAAACATGAAAAATATAAGATTTACTAGGAAAACTAAACCCGGTTTGCAACTAAAGATCGAACAAGAATAAGTTCATCAGATGCTTTCTTCAGTTCGTTCTTTAGAAACTCAAGATTCCTTGTTGCTATTCCGAGTTGTTCACGAACGACTTCAAAATCTCGAAGAAGATTTCCTACCAGTTGTGAAGATATCTGAACTGGTAGATTGTTTTCATGATCAATAGCCTGATGAAAAATAATAAAAACAGGATCTTCATGGAACTCGACAGTCTTTCCCTCCTTGATCACATCTTTGTTGCTTCTCTACATTGTGCTAAAAATTCAATATAATCTTTTTAACCTTATAGAATAAAGTGTCAATTAATGACATATATATATAAGGTGGTTCATATAAAACCCTAGGAAACAAGATGTCCGTGTGGGTCTTGTGAACGTGCAAAAGTAGTCATAGATGACCAAAACGTGGAGATGAAAACAAACAATGGAGGGACGGTTTAACAAGGAATTTTCTCCCATAAGCATTAGAACAGCCTTCAAAAAGAAACTCAAAATAATTTTTTGAGATCATCAAAAAGATAGTATACAACCTTGACAGCTTTCTCAAGATACCTTCTTGAGAACACAGAGTATCCTTCTCATTCTAAAAGAATGATGCTATATGCAACAGTCATGGTGTATTAAGATTGTAGTTGCAGAATAACCTACAACTACACCCTAAATAGAATTAGTGAAAACTCAAGAAGTTCTTGATGATGAATAACAATTTTCTTATTAATGTTCTCAATTGATTACAAAGAAGTATCTAAATGGAACTAGAATAGTTACAACTTTCTCTATTCTCTTTCCTAAGATATTTTCTAACACTCACTAAAAGAAGCTCTCAAATTTTACATTTGAACTCCTATTTATAGTAAAATTTATACAGCTATATATGAGTTACGAAGTATCGCAACTCATACTCGCAAAATTATTCCATCCTCGCAAAACTTCATATTTCTCCGCGCTACTTCTATCATCGTATCATTTTATAACTCTTTTCTCCTTTATTTACTATGATACTCGTGAACTATTATCTTGAGATATTCAGTACCTACATCTTGCCTCTTCTCATGTCAATTCTACGAAGAAGAAATTTCATGAGAATCCCTATTCTCGTAAATTTAGTATAGTTATTACCACCCATCAAGTTCGCAACACGTCTTTTTACTTTTCCCTTATCTTTTTGACACGTTTCTTCGTAACCGTTCTTTTCAACCGTTCACGCTTAATCGTATTAATGAGTTTTTTATCTTCATCAAACTCTCTTATAAATATTATCCTTTGTTTTTGCTTTTTATTCTCTTATTCATCTTCTTCACCAGTTCTGCCTCTGCAATCTCTTTTATCTTTTTTCCTTTCTATTTTCCCTCTTATATTCAATGGCACCAAAGAAGAAAACTATTGAACAAATTAATGCGGAACTTGCTGATAGAGACCTTATTCTCTCTGAGATTGAAGGTTATGATAATAAATCTTCTCTCTGTGTGAAGCTCTTTACCAACTATGTTTGGGATGATCAGAAAATTTTAATCTCACGAGGTCAAATCCTCGCAGGTCTTCCTATTCCTCTTTATGATGTCAACTTTCCTCTATTCTATGAGATTATTTCCCACCCCAATTTTTCTTGTGCCATTTACCAATTGACTGGTGATTGTATTCGCCTCTTAGTTGAATTCGCAAATCGTGCCGCTTTTGGGAAATCTTTGTATTCAGTTGATCTTAGGAAACCTGGATTTGAAAATATGGAAATTGTTTCTGCGAATTATACAGTTGAGGGTTTCTTCAAAAATTATACACTAATTCCTGCGAGGAAAGAAGATAATCGTTGGGGTGTTCGTCTTCATCGTAAAGCTAATATCGCAGCAGATGATCTTCTCATGCACGATATTGATTATGCTTCAGGAAATAATAAGACACCTCGTCGTTCTAATGATGAAGATTGGTATAAGTACCCTTTAATATTATCGGGTTCTTATATTTTTGGGATAGTAGAACTTCCTGCGAACCTTCGTAATCGCCATTATCAACCTTGGGTTTTTAGAAATGTATGTACTTTCGTCTCCTTATATTTTTGTTACCCTTTAATTTCAAATGAGGTAAGAAACACTCTTGTATTTTTCTAAACAATATATTGTTGCCTCTATTTCTTATCCTTATTTGAATTTGCAGGTTCCACTTCTTCCTGAGATTGGTGCGAGTGAAAATAAGAGTTCTACTTCTTCTAAAAGGATTACTGCAAGACAACAAACTCTCCGTTCTGCGAAGGTTACCCAAGCTTCTGGTAGTCAAGATGATGCTCTTTTCAAAGGGAAAAGAAAACTTCAAGATGTTGTTTACGAGAGGAGAAAAAAGAAGAAACTCTCAACCAAGTCTCATTCCAATGTAATTTCTTCTAATGAGAATATTGAGGAAGATCTTGGTGATGAAGATGATAAATTTCCTGAGAAGGACTTTAGTTCTGATTCCGATACTCTTTCTGATAAAGGAGATGATGATAATGATGTTGATGAAGGTGGAAATGAAGATTACAGTATCCCAGAAACCTTTGCCTCAGCAATGGTTAGCATCTCGAGGCTTTCCTCCATTCTTCTCGTGGATTAGGAAATTCTCCTACAATGAAATAATGCTCGCAAACTTATTGCGAAGGCTTGTAAAGTTCCTACTGTAATTGATAATAACTCCCTCAAAGGAATTTCAAGATTCGTCTCTCCTGCTTCATTATATACTTTAGGTAGCATGGTAAGTTTCTTCTCTATTCCTTGTTTATTTCCCTTATTTTGTTGATTTCTAACCCCTTTTTTCTTGTTTAGGTTGGAAGAGTTAGTTGTGCAAATGCTTCGATTGGGAAAGACGTCATTCTATTGCTGAGAAGAAAACTTTGAATCGTTGTAAGAAGTTAGAGGTTGAAAATTCAAGTCTCCGTCAGAAAGTAGAAGATTTAAATATTGATAACGCAGAATTAATATCCCGTCACGAAGATAATTCACAATCTGCGAGCATCGCAATTGATAATTCTTCTCTTCTTGAGGAGAATAATCAATTAAAGCTTGAAAATTCTTCTCTTCGTAATGATAAGAAGCAACTAGAAGGTAAATTCTTTGCGATGGTAATTATTTTGGTTACTTTTCCTTCGTAATTTGCTAACCAATTCCTTAATTTCTCTCCTTGCTTCAGAAAATTATGCGAAGATGAATAACGATCTGAAACTCTCCTTGCTAATCGTAATAAGAAAATTTCGACTTGAGATCTCGGCTTCTAATTTCCCAAAGATAACCATAGTTTATATGTCAAGCGTTTTCGAGCTAAGATGACTCGCAAGATTTGCGAAGATAATGAAATTCCTCTCAAGAAGTACCATACGCTCCTTTCTGAAGAAATTCCTGAAGATACTCCATATCTGGAAATCTCTGAAAGTGAAGTTTAAAATGATAGTGAAGTTGAAGAAGAAGATCATTTTGATGGGAATAGATCGCCTGAAAAATAACTTCATTCTTTTTTTTGTATATCTGTTTTGTAACTTCACTCTTTTTTGTATGTCTGTTCTGTTTCTTTTCAATATAACACTTTCTTCTTGATTGCACTTTGAATCAATCCAACAATTTCTTTTTCAAAGCTTAATTTGAATTAATCTTTCTTTGATGTTTGTTTCCCTTATTCGCATAACTTGATCATGTGGAGGGAAATAATATATCTTAAAGACTTAGCTTAGTATTCCTTTTCCCCTTATTATTGCTCTTCAGATGATCAACTCTTGCTGGAAGTATTAGAATATCCTTCTCAATTTATCTTACGAAGTTTTGTCTGATTGTGATTATGAATAAAAAGTCCTCCCTTTGAAGTATAAGAAATATGAGCCTTTTGCCTTTTGCAGAATGTTGCGAGGTAAATAATAAATCTCCCCTTGAAGTATAATAAGTATGAAGTATACGAAATATGAAATATCCTTAAGAAGTATAAGAAGTATAGAATATCTTTGAAGAAGTATTAGCAGTATCCAATTCATGAAGAATTGCCCAATATATGAAGAAGTATAAGAATTGTATGAAGAAGTATAATAAGTACTTAACCTTCGCAAAATTAAATATCCGTTGAAGAAGTATAATAAATATGATATACTCTTGAAGAAGTATAAATAGTATTGAATTTGTAGAAAAATATTCAATATATGGAGAAGTATAAGAAGTATTTAATTCTCGTAACATTTTACGAGTATGAACTTATCTGTATTTGATTACTATCAAAATCGCATCTTTTGTTAAGTCTTTGTGAGAATTCTTCAATGATGTTATCTTCTTTGATAGGACTTCTTGTAAAAATTCTTCAATGATATTGACAGAGTTGTCTTCTCTTCAAAACTTCTTAATGTATATTCTTGTAAAATTTCTTCAATGATATTGACGAAGTTGTCTTCTTTTCAGATCTTCATAATGTATATTCTTGTATAATTTCTTTAATGATGTTGATGCAATGGATTTCATTAATTTCTGTGGTCTTATCATGCCTTCCTAAGTAAAGGTCTTATTTTGCCACCTCTTTTGTAGTAAATTTTTGTATTTGCGATAATATGACAAGTCTGAACATTCTTGCGAACATACAACCTCGTGACATTATCGTCTTGCGATGAAATCGCAGGACGTTCTTACACTTTCATGCAAAAACCCATTGATCTCATCTTAACTTCTTTGAATAGTATTTTAGCCTCTTCAGTAATTGTTGCGACAATATGACAGGCCTAAATATTCTTGCGAACATAAAGCCCCATGACATTGCCGTCTTGCGATGAAATCGCAGGACGTCTCTACACTTTCATGTAGTGAACCATTGATCTCATCTCAACTTCTTTATTATGTTCTGCGAGTTCTTTATTCTTTTCTTTCTTTCTTTCTTCTTCTTTTTTTTTTTTTAGAAGGCTCGCAGAACTTCATTTGTTGCACAAAAATGACAAGCCTTTATGTTTTCGCAAACAAGAAGCCTCGTGACATTTGCGTCTTATAGCACGTATCAGCTCCCTAATGGAGGGTGCTGCCCTTTATCTTCCCCCTGATTTCCCCTTCAAGGAAGCGTACATCGACCATACAAGGTTAGCTCTTCCCATCCGGTTCTGCCAACAACTTGACTTTTGATCGCAACCTCTTATCCTTTTTGCCTATAGGGCTTATAGTTACGAGGTTGCACCCTATGGGGTATCTTTGGGCCAAGTGCATCATTTTCCAAGACTTGTCAAAAATGGCAGATGTGGTTCAACCTCACCCGACACTCTTGACTCAACCGTGTACCTCGGCACCTTGATCGTTTTCTGCACTTCTTGGGAAAGACAGTATGCCTTAGTCGCCCAACCTAAATCTTCTTACACCGCATTTTATATTGCGTAATGTCGCTATATTAGGTGAGAATCCAAGGTGTCTAACCCGGATAGGTACCCCATTATTGGGTTGTACCCCAAAATTTTTACCATGTACTAAGGGCCCTTGGTGGTGTTCCGGTTACCCTTAGACATGTTATAGGTACCCCCTTAAATGACGTACTTTAGGACTTTGCCTCTTACGAAATATAGCTTCGCGAACTAGGGTGTACGCCACAAAGGTTTGCCTGTATAAAATTTTCTGCGGCTCTCTTTCTTTTTTGGAGGCTGATCACAGATTGCGGTCTTTTATTCGCAAATTAATGAAATTTTAATCGGAATATAAATTCTGAAATTCGTAACTTTTCCCAATTTCCTGCGAGCAAACAATATTCGTAAAATTTATCACGAAAAATAAAAATTTTATTTTTCCACATACCTTATTTCCACGAGAAAACATACTGATTACCTTCTTGTTTTATTATTTTCCTTCTTCTTTCTTCGCATATCACAATCCCTTATTGTCATCGTAAATTTCTTGTATGATTATCATCGTAACTTTATTCTCTTTTTCCTTAATCCTCTGCCATTAAATTTTCACTTCTTTTCACAGCCTTTGCTCTTTTTCTCCAATTTTCCTTCTCAGCAATTTTTCCTTCGCAAACTTCTACTTCTGTATCGTAACATTTCTTTCCCTCAGCCCAATCACCCTTGATAATTCCAATACCCTTCATATGAGGAAACTTTATGCACTGATGTAAAGTGGAAGCTAAGCCTAGAATTCCATGAAGCCATGGTCTTCCTATCAAAGCATTATATGGTGATTCGATATCAACAACGCAGAACAGAATTTCAGTTCGCATTCCACTTAATGGAATTCGCATGCTCACTTCTCCTTTGGGATTGTTGGCAGTTCCATTAAAACCATAAATTCTGTAAGTAGAAGGTATTAAATCTGCATCTTTTCCCCCCATAGTTTTGTAAGCAGAATAGAAGAGGATATTGACAGAACTTCCCGTATCAATCAAAATCCTATTAAGACCAATTGATTCTTCCTCCATATCATCTTCATTTTCCTCCATATTCATGTAGATTGCTAATCTTATTACCAATGGATTATCATGTGCTTCACAACCTTCTGGAAGTTCAGTGGCTTCAAAAGAAATTTCACGTTTCTGCCAATCTTCAAGTCGTGAAATTTTTGCGATGTTCATTACTTCCTTTCCTTCACCATCCCTCGCATATACCCTTCTTAACACATTATCATGAAAATCCTCTATGGTTTTATATGAATGAATAATGGAATTACGTAAAAACATTCCTTGCTTTTGATCCCACTTCTATATGTAGGATTTCTTCTCCTTTTCTTTTGTTGTGTTCTCCTCACGAGTTATGGCTGGAGCTTGTGGTAATTGTTGCGACTGTGTCTGCTTAAGTAAAAATTGATTTAGTTTTCCTTGATCAATCATTCGCAAGATTATCCTCTTGATATTATGGCAATTATTTGTAGAATGTCCATGAAAATGATGATATGAACAAAATTCATGACTTCTTGGACCCATTGGTGGTTCCTTTCCCATGTTCCATGGAGTTGGTATATTCTCTACCAGGATAATTGCTTGCCATATCTTTTCTACACTTGTATTCAAAGGTGGCAACTTTATCTCTTCCCTTTCCATTCTTTGACCTCCTTGACCGTTGTTATAATTTTGTCTCTGGTTTCCTTGTCCAAAATAATTTTGCCTTTGTCCCCCATAATTTTCTTGTTGTTGATCTAGTCTTGGAATTTGGTTATTTCCTATTCGATTATAGAAATTCTTCTCTCTATCATATTCTTCTTGATCTCTACTGCCCATTGCTACCATCTTTGGCTGGCTATCATTGATTTTCTTCTCTTCTGAAATTTGCGAAGAAGTTTGTGAGGATGCTTGCGAAGTACCTGCTACTACATTGATTATTTTGGGAAGTAAATTTGCTCCTCCCTCTTGATTGCTAGTGTTTGCTACTGGATATGACTCCATACTGTTTTTCTTTTCCTCTAGTGTAATGTATTCTTCTTGCAATTCTCGTAACTCTGTCATCATTATGGAATTCTTTCTTCTGAAGATTTGAACATATAATTGTTCAGTTGCGAACATCGCATTTATGAAGGACAGAATCAAGTATCTCTCATCCACATGCCCTGCCATATCACTGCACATAGTCTTCCATCGTCTTACCAAATGCTTCAAAATTTCACCCACTCTTTGTTTTAAACCAAATACATCTTCAATACCAAGCCGTGAAGAGTGATTTGTGATATATGCTCCAAGGAAAGTTGCTTGCAAATGACTGAATGACGTAATAGTATTCTTAGGGAGTCCTTCGAACCACTTTAAAGCTTCCCCTGTTAAACTCGATGCGAAGTACTTGCATAACACAGCATCATGATTCTCCCATTGTAACATGCATCTTATGTATGCTTTAATGTGCTGAATAGCACATGAAGTCCCATCAAAGATACTGGTAAGTGTGGGAAAATTGCATTTTGGTGGAATTCCTCCCAATTGTACTTCTCTAGAAAATGGAGTCCTCGCAGCTTCTTCTATTGCTTCATCTAATTGCCTTCTATCTCCTCCTCTTCTATTGTTTATCATCCCTCTCATTTCTGCTAATTCTCGAAAGATTCGTGCATTTGCCTCAGAATTCTCATCCATTGGTATTTTTAATGCAGCTTCTCTTCTTCTACGTTCTTGCGCTTCCTCCCTTGCGATCCTTCGCATTCTATCATATTCTTCATTAATGTTTTCATTTGCATAATTTTGCAAATATCTTCTTTCCAAATTATCATAATTGTTCAGTTGCAGAGCATCTTGGAATTCTTGTTCTTCCCTTTCTATTCTTCTCATCCTTCTCATGCGAATATTAGGAATTTCTTCTTCTTCATTTCTCCTTCTTCTGTGATTTATTTCTTCTTGATTTGCTTGTACTCTGATTCGAGAGTTTGGTTCATTCCTCTCCATTTCTGTTTGTTGATTTACAATTCTTCTCTTAATTCTTTCATACTCAACATTTTGTTTGTTACGAGCCTCTTCATATCTTCTTACTCCATTCTCGTGATTGTTTTGATGTATTGCTTGTTGTCTCTCAGTTTCTTCCATAAGTTGCTGTTCTTCCTCTCGATTCTGATTGTTTTCTCTAGGATTTGGTCTTGTTCGTAAATTCTCCATATTTTGTTCGTGGTTTGGTATTAAAATGAAACGATTCTCTTGATTTCTTTCACTTTGATTCTGCGCTTGTTCTTGCATATTATTTTCATTATTGATTATCGGTGAATTTTGTCCTTCTCTTTCTGTTCTAACATTTGATCTTGCAACACTTTGAGATTTCCTTATTTGTAGCATCTCATTTTCCATCCTCAATTCTTGATTTTGTCTTGTTAAATTGGAACGTTCTTCAGCTTCGATCATTCATTCTTTTTGGATTCCTTGTCTCAATGTTTCTAACATCTCCCTTTCTCTTTCAAGAATTGTTCCTCCCATCAACCTCCCATTTTCTCTGATTTGTGGTTATCTATCTTCTTCTTCTGGTGTATTAGTTCTCCAAGTGTGTATTCACTTGATCATGATCTCTTATTTGTTGAGCTTGATTTCTTTGATTACTCCTTCTCCTACTAGGTTCTCCTGTTATATTTGCTTCTCCTCCTGCAAGTCTTACACTTCTTCTTACTTCAGTTAATGGTTCTGATGTGTTTCTTCTTCTTGTCATTTTTCTGGTACAGGAATTCTTCAAATCCCTGTTTCTAGCGCCAATTATGTAGTTGCAGAATAACCTACAACTACACCCTCAATAGAATTAGTGAAAACTCAAGAAGTTCTTGATGATGAATAACAATTTTCTTATTAATGTTCTCAATTGATTACAAAGAAGTATCTAAATGGAACTAGAATAGTTACAACTTTTTCTATTCTCTTTCCTAAGATATTTTCTAACACTCACTAAAAGAAGCTCTCGAATTTTACATTTGAACTCCTATTTATAGTAAAATTTATACAGCTGTATATGAGTTACGAAGTATCGCAACTCATACTCGCAAAATTATTCCATCCTCGCAAAACTTCATATTTCTCCGCGCTACTTCTATCATCGTATCATTTTATAACTCTTTTCTCCTTTATTTACTATGATACTCGTGAACTATTATCTTGCGATATTTAGTACCTACAAAGATGATCATCTTGCCCATCAATATTGACTTCTCCTTTTTCTCCTTTAAGGGAATTCAGAGACAAATTACTCAACAAAGTTGAATAGGTTTTATTAGGATAGGAACTGGGAGTACCCGAGTCAACTATTTTCCATATTTTGGAGACGCCCTGTTTGAGTCTGTTTATACTTGTCTTAAGTTCTGAGACTCGATTATTTATGTGGACAAAATACGGGACAGAATTCTTGAATTCAGAACCTTCTACATAAGGAGACACGGAACTTGACCCCTTTTTCTTTCTCAAATGCCTTCTTCTCCTTTCAGGGTTGTCAGTTACCCATTTTTTGTTCTTCCTTCTACCTTGATATACATTTTTTGTTCCAAAGTCATGAATAAGAAATGACTTGTCAAGGTAGTTTTCTTGATTGTTAAATGTTCCTTTTACTCCATCAATATGAGAAACAGGTTTAATCACTTCCTTAGACACCCATACAAGAAAGTTGTGAAGTTTTTTATTTCTCAAACGAAAACGACATTTTCGCTCAGGATGTCCTTTTCTTCCGCAGTAATAGCAATTAAAGGGATTATTCTTAATTGTTCTCATATGAGTAAATTTGGGAGGAGTAAAACCCTCGTCCTTTGGCACATTGCAGGCTGCGAACATTTTTTCACATGAAGAATTATCAATAGCTTTAACGAAATTTATCTTACTAGTTTTTGGAGTGTCTATTCCTTTAAAGCCCATACCACATGTATCACGATGTTCTTTACATGCTCCAATCATAGAAGTCAATTTTGTAGAGCTAGAATTGAATCTTCTCAGACTATCTTCTAGTGATATTACTTTATCAAAAGAAGCTGCAAGGTCAGTCTCTAATGACTTTTCTCTAGTAAGAAGTCTGAGTTCTTTGTCATTAAAACATTTCTGTTGAGAGTCATATCTTGCTTCAGTATCTGCAAGTATTTCTTTCAACACACAGAGATTTCGGAGAAGATTGTATCATTCATGCCTCTTAGTGTGAACATCTTCTTCACGATCCTTAACGATAGATTTTACGAGTTTGTACCCACCATCATATCCTTTGAAGAGTTTTCTCAATTTTATGTTTTATTGACAAAGAGGAGCCATGTACTTACTCAGGAAAGTTGTTGACATTTTTTCTTTCAACGCACGGTCGAACAACTTGATATATTAAGAGACTTCCTCATCAATACTAGGTCCTTCTTCTTAATCGATATCATCTGAAAGGTCATCCAATTTCTCATCAAGAGATTTTTCCCAGTCAAATGCAGATTCAGTCAAGGGACAATCGATAGAGTTTTTCTTAGAAGCTTCAAGACTTTGAGCCTCACCTGAGTGACTTTGAACTGGTGTTGCACTGTCAGAGATGCTACTCTTGTCCATAGAGTCATATCGCTACAAACACAGACTTGTAAGGTCTTGAACGTGTTTTCCTGCTCTGATACCAATTGAAAAAATGGGGGTTTAACACCCACGCCCAATATTTCGATTAGCAATCTGTATGGACAACTCCGATTTACTTTTTAGAGAATCAACTAGACTCAATCAATAGAAAATATCTCAAGGATTTATTATCTCAATCTCTCGATTTGATCTTTACTCAAGCAAATAGAATCTTCGAGTATTTATCAAAGAGAGATAACTTGGATGGTACCAAAGACCAATATCCAAATGTCAATCAATTTAAATCAACAACCAAAGAGGTCGGATATTCTTATTGATTGAACGACGCATAACCTGTATTATTTCAATTACATAACAAAATATAACGCGGAAAAGAAATAACGCAGACACCGGAATTTTGTTAACGAGGAAACCGCAAATGCAAAAAAACCCCGGGACCTAGTCCAGATTAAACATACACTGTATTAATACACTACAGATACTAGCCTACTCCAAGCTAACTTCGGTTTGGACTGTAGTTAAACCCCAACCAATCTCACACTGATCCAAGGTACATTTATGCTCCTACGCCTCTGATCCCAGCAGGATACTGCGCACTTGATTCCCTTAGTTGATCTCACCCACAACCAAGAGTTGCTACGACCCAAAGTCGAAGACTTTAATAAACAAATCTATATTACATAGAAAAGTCTACAAGGACAGATAAATTCGTCTCCCACGAATAAACCTATAAGTTTTGTTCCGTCTTTTGATAAATCAAGGTGAACATTGACCAATTGATAAAACCAGACTTATATTCCCGAAGAACAACTTAGTTTTATCAGTCACCTCACAATAAACTTAATCGACGCAGTGAAGAAGATTATTGAGGAATCACAAATGATGAGATGAAGTGTTTGTGACTACTTTTATATCTTGCATATCGGAGATAGAAATTGTAAGGACTCGCAAGCACGTCAACGCTAATTGACTAGTCAAGAGATTATTAATCGTTAATAACGTAATTAATTAAATAAGAACATTAATTAATAAAAATTAATAAAATAATAATTTGGACATGAAATTAGTGTCATTAGATATATCTCGAAAAGTTATGCGAAATGGACTACTCAAACGCGTAAATCGGTTACCAGACGAAGAAGATACGAGACTCAAAAGATGAAGTAGAAATTGGTAAAACCCATTGTTGACCGTCACCGTTGACCTGCCGCTGACCGGTACATTGAATTGACCATGATTATGACCGTTGACTTTAGTTGACCGGACCTCTAGTTGAATGAACCTTTCACTAGTAAATGGTTAGCCCGTAGTATTCTATAAAGGTTGGATTAGTAATCTAGGTTAAGGTGTAAAGGAAGTGTTAACCTATTAATTATTTGAATTTCGAAAGAAATGCTTTGAGAAGTTTATCTTCTCTCTGGTTTGGTGTTTTAGACTAGGTGGTGTTAGTCTTTGGTTTGTTTTTTAAAGTGAGTCATGGAGAGCTCAAGGTGGTGGTGTTGTTATTAGAATTTTTGTAGAAGAAATATATAGGACCAGGATAACAAATTAAATAATTAAGTAGGATTCTTTTGGGAGAAAAAAAAGAAAAGAAGGTGTTAATGGAATTTTATGTTGATGATTGTGAGTGTGAGAGTATAATGTAGAGTTTTAGGAAAAGTGGAGTAGATCAATATAGAAAGTATGTAGGAGATGGAGTTTGGGTTTGTGTGGTGATCATGTTGTTGAATTAGTTACTGTTGGTGTTCTTGATGGGTATGATGATGGATTATGATGGAGATGATAGAAACAAGTTTAATAATCAAGGTAACCCTTTTATTTACTTCCTTATGATGAATGATGATTTGGGTATGGGTTTTCATGAGGAATAGTTTTAAATCAATCCATGTTAGTTTTAGTGAAAAATAAGCATGATTGTATGTAAGGTGTTTGATTCTTTGCCTTTTATGTAGATACTTTTCTAGGTACTATAATGAATGATTTAGACATAGCTCTATAAACGTGATTTGTAATTCATCTTTTAGTGGTTCTGTGCATATAAAGTTTGTTTCATTTGGTTGAAATTTGAGTGAGTTATGCTTCCTAGAAAATGACCCGTTGAAACTGTATTTCTGTGTTGTCAGTCACAAGTAGTGATATGTATGAGCATGGGAAGGCAGGTTAAAGTTAGATATAGAAAATATTCAGAAGGCAAAAGTTGTAGATGGAGACCCCGTGGTTTTAAATAACCCGAGTTTAATCCTTTTGGATATGTATTGAATAATTTATAGATCTTGGAAGTTGACCCCTTGGACTGTTTTGGAGTTCAATATTTCGAAACATTATTAGAGTTTTGGGGAAGAAGATGAGTGAGTCAGCCGAGTTAGTTTCTGACTCAGCTGATTCGGTGTGAGTCAGACCAGTTCAGGTCTTGGAGCGGGTTATCGGGTCGGGTAACGGGCTGACCTGATGGGTTAGAGAAACGGGTTAATGTGTTGGGTCATGGGTTGACACGATGGGTCAGTAAATGGATAGTGTGCTGGTTTAGTGGGCCGTGCCGGATCAGGCCCATGGGCTTGGTTTAAGGCGAGATCTAGTATTTTGATGTTTTGGACCCTTTATGGTCCGATTTAGCTTTCGGTTCCTTCTGCAAAGTTGTAGAATTTTTCGAGGACTTCCCGGTGATACCCAATTTAGTCCTATTTGGATGAGTAGATATTATTTTATCCCAAAATTACTTATTACCAGATTATAGAACCATTATTAGAACTAGAATAGTTAGTTATTTGACTTAGTTTATAACTAGACAATTGTATGAGATTATGTTATGAGCCTTGTATGATCCCTTTGGCTAATATTTAGAGTGGTTGTGTGATTAACAATTAATATTTATTAACAACGATCGTTCTAAAGAATGAACCAGTGGATTATGGATCTCAAGGTATGCAAGGCTTGTCATCAAAAGAGGTGGGAATCGATAACGAACTCTCTTGGTGCTCATTATTGTTTTATAAATCTATTTATATTGCAAAAGGCATGCATATCTTTGCTAGTATATGATAGTGTATGCATGTATTATCTGTGTGTAATACAAACTAGTTTTCTTTTACATTTTGGGATGGGACTGGATCTTTAGAACAACTTATATCTGTGTTTTGGGAGTATTTACTTATTTTCAAAAAGTGATTCTTTCCATTGACTGGAAAGTAGTTACAATCTTCACTTATTGTTAGCATGAAAGGAAACCTTTTCCTTTTGATTGGTGTGTGATGTGGTTGCCCAAAAGTTATATCTATATTTATGCGCTAAATGAGTGAAAATTGTTGCCAACTAATAAAGTATTAGGTATGTACTCATGTTACTGAATATTTCTTTCCCTATTTTTGTACGGGCAACGCATATCTCGTACATGAATGTTTATTGTTCTTTTAAATTACTTTCAAAAGCTGTTATATTATGTATTGGTGTTTAGAGAGAATGATGTTGAGAATATTATATATGATTGTTGGATTTACACGTGGGCGGATTGTGGGATCTTCACTGTGTAAGGACTTCGATCGGATATAATGTTGTTACCATTAGATTTCTTTAAATACTTGATATGTAGAGTGCACGTAGAATGAGGTACTGGTAAGGTACATATCGTTTATGACTTGAGGACGGAAACCTCATGGGCGCTTTAATGATCATTGAAGAATCCTCAACAGTCATGCCTTGCTACTCCGAAGGAAGACGTTGCTCAACTATTATTTATGTTGTGAATGTGTGCCCGTTTAATGATTGGTAGAACTTTATATTTCAGTACAACTTATTATTTTAATATGCTTTATCTGTTTTTCCGCGTTTTATCGTTTTTAGCAAAACCTGCATTTTCTTTAAATCATTCTAGTGATTACTCGAAAGTTAGTTGTTATTTCTACTGGGCACCCTTCGGGATGATGTGCTCACCCATTTCCACTTTCAGTTTCATAGATAGATCAAGACTGCGTGTGGCGATGAAAGCTTTTGAGGAGTTGGTTAGCTTCCGCTATGTTTATTTTGTGTTTATATTCTATTTGTAAAGCAACTCAGTATTAAATATGTATCACTTGAGAGAGGAGTTCTTGTATTTATTTCAGAGAGGGTTTATTTTTGGGTTAATCTTTGTTTAGAACTTATTTCTTAGTTTATAAAATAGATGTTTTAGATCGTTAGTGCCTCATTTTATAGCTAATCTCTTGGATTAGTCAGCTGCTAGCTTAGGGGGCGCTACAGAGTTGGTATCAGAGCTCACTATTAGATCTTACATGGGAACAATAGGAATAGCCAGTGCCAGTTAGGAAATGAAATTAATTTAGAACTGGGTTGGGTTTCTGAGAGAAATCTTAATTCACTAAAAATAATCACTAACTAAAAGATTTATGTATTGATCTGATTGATTTGCATAATATGTTGATTGCTTGCTCATTGTTTTGTGTGTATATATTTATGAAGTAAAAATTGTAGAATGAAACCTATAGTTGCAGGAAATCCTACACTACACCTTTAGTAAGAATTCACAAAGATTAAGACATCATTTGAAGATAAAGAATAATATTTTTATTAATTTGATCCAGAAAAAATTACAGGAAATATAAGAAATCAAGAATACAACCGCCTTTTCTAAGTTTTTCTCTCTCCTCAAGACTTTCTCATCACTCAAAAATTATTTCCTTATCAAATCTATTGGTCCTCTATATATAGGGTAGTTAAATAGTGGATGACAGCTAAGCTGTCCTTTCATTTCGGATATGGACCACGAGATATTCGCAACAACTATAATATCAACTCTCGCAGGTACTTTAATCCTCGCATAATCATCACGCTCTTCTCGTGTTTTGGCTATCATCATTCATTACATCATTTATTAGATCATCCTGCAACACATTCATTATGTTGTTTAGAGAATCTCGCAGCATAACTCGCAGGAATGTCGTTTATTTTCACAAGAAAAATATAGTGGCGATTATATGGTACTACATCTTACATTTTCTCATGTCTTTTCTGCGAAGAAGGAAAGATCTTGAGAACTAAAATGCCGCAGCTACTCGTTTTTTCATCTTCTTTTCCCGACAAGGTTCCACAAATTAAGCATAAACGTCTACACGTGTCGAATATTCCATTCTTTACCGATTACCCTTTTGTTATCCGGTTAACATTCTTTCATCTATAAAAGGAGTATCCTAATGAAGAAATCCCTTCTTTTTCTTCTATTTCTTCGTCTTCTTCCTCTTCCTGTCTGCAACTTTTTTTTCTTCTATAACTCCTCCTGCTACTGTTTTAATGGAAGCCCCAAGGTATGTGTACTTATCTAAACCCTATTTATATTATTTGCTCTTATCCTTCATTTGATTCTTCTGTAATTCCCATATTGTATTTTCTTTTCAGTGAGAATACATTGAATATTCGGTTTGTGGTTAAAACCCTAACCCTAAAAATCCTCGAAAAAAGCTTGCTGAAAAGAAAAAGAGACCTGCGGATGATAAGGTAATAAGAAACATTTGTTTTCTGAATAACAATATTGTTTCCTCTGTTTCTTATCTAAGTTATTATTCGCAGGGCGATGAAAATATTGTTAAACCTCCCAAGCAGTCTCGCCATGTTAAAGCTATTAATGTTGACATTCACTTTCCCGAATTCACAACTGCGGGTCCTGCTTCTACACCTTCGCAAATTGAACCTTTATCCATTCCTTGTGAAAATATCAATACCAATATCCCCATTATCACTAATCCTCCAATAAATAAGTTTTCTGAGACTGTGGTAAATGAAGATTCTATTGTAGCCTCTTCTCCAATAAAATATGTTTCTGTCCCGCCTGTTGCGAGTGATTCGAATTTTCAACTCGCCACTATTGAAACTTCTTCTTCTGCATCTCATCCTTCTCCTAAAGAAATATCAATTGGAGTAGATGCTGCTTTCCAAGTGTTGTCTAATATTTTAGATGACGCTAGGAAGTCTTCTACTGATCCTGCTAAACAGGATGTTTATGTGACTTTAAGTAAATATTTTGGTTTTTTCCAATCTGCTTCGCAAGCATCCTTAGAAGGTGAAATTGATGTTCTGAATAGAAGTCTCCAGATTAAAACTTCGGAATGTGAAATTCTTGATCAAAAACTTCGCAACTCTTTATTGGACTGCGAGAATCTTCGCGGTAAAAATGACGAGCTGAAAGGTAAGATTTTCCTGCCTCTGTTTCTTTGTTTTTAGAAAAACTTTATGTTTTATATGCTCAATTTCCTTCTATAAATTTGGTTTGCATATTTAGCTACAAATCGGAATCGATTAATGAAGATATTTCAATGTGAATCTGCTGCTGAATAAGCCCGCGTTCAGAAAGAGTCTTGGATGGATCAATTTAATAGATTAGATATTCTTCACACATACTCAATTGATCAAATAGATAACCTTACTAATGAGAATACCCAATTAGTTCAAGCGCAATATTTTCTGCGTAGCGAAATTATTCACCTTTCATATTCGTTAACTCAAGCTAACTTGGCGATGGAATCTTTATCAGATGAAAATGAGTCTTTGTCTCGGGAAAAACGTAGTTTTTCTAGTATGATGGCAATCTCCTCGCAGCAATTGCGTATTCTTCAGAAAGTATGTGATAATCAAGAACAATCCCTTCGCTTACTAAAAGAGGAACTTAAGGAAATAACCGAATCATCTGCCGCAGAAAAAGATAAACTTATCCAAGGTAGAATAGCTCTAAGTATAAAAGCCAACAAACTCAAAGAGCGTTGTTCTCAACTGAAAGAATCTTGTTCCTCATTAACAAAAGAAAATACTTATCTCCTTTCTAAAGAAGAAAATATAAAATCTCACTTGAAAGGTATAGTTGGGGATAAATTTGATGACGCCATAAATCAATGGGAGAATTGTGTCTTTAGACTAATTCAAAACATAACTTCGCAGAAGGAAGGTAGTTATTTTGACTACCGTAATTGTTAATTGTTCCACTACATTTCTCGCAAAACCTTTGTCTAATATATTTCTTGTTTATTTGTTTCTCTCGCAGAATCTGAAAAAATTCTTTAGTCTACCATTTCTGATCTAACTGGGAAATTGGCTAAAACTCGCAATGAAAATAAAGCGCTCACTAATCACTTTGTTGATGTTCGCGATCGAGCAGAAACAAAATATGACTATCTTGAATACTTCAAGAATATGGAAATTAGGAATCGCGATAAAGCTTTTCTTCGCAAGGCCCATCTTAGCGCTGAAGTTCTTGTGAACAATATTCTGATATCACATTCTCTGCCTCCTACAAAAGTCAATCCTCTGGAAGTAGACGATGATGAAATTCCCATTCCTATTGATGAGGATTTAACCTATCCCAGTGGTGAAGAAGATATTTATCATGAAGACTCATCAGAGGAAGAAAATCCTCATAAAGAAACAACTACTGGTGATGAGGCGATTACTGGTGAAAAATTGAATGAAGGAGAAGCTCAGGTCGAGAAGAATAATACTGTTGAAGAAGACAATACCGGCAAAGATAATGAAGGTGGCGAGACTAATCCTTGAATTTAAGTCTTGTATGTGCTATATTTTATTTCTTTATTTCGCAAGCAATATGCTTCTATGTAACCTTGACATCTACTTTAAAACTCAGTTAAACTCTTATTACTTTGAATATTCGCAAGGAAGATGATGAAATATTGTTTAAGAATTCCCATATTTTCCCCTCATTATCTTCCTTATAATGTTCAATTTTTTCCTGCAAAATAAATTAGTTAATTGGTATAATTATTCTATTGGTCTTATTATGCCTTCCTAATTAAAGGTCTTATTTCGCTAATGTTTTTGTTTCTGCGACAAAATCGCAGGACGTTCTTACATTTGCATGTGACAACCCATTGATCTTGCCTTAACTTTATTCTTTAATTATTCTGCGACAAAATGACAAGTATAAGTTCCCTTGCGAGAATAAAGTCTCATGACATTGCCGTATTGCGATGAAATCGCAAGACGTCTTCACACTTTCATGTAAAAACCCATTGATCTCATCTTAACTTTTTCTCATGGCTTGTTGCCTATTTAGAATATTTATCACGCGACAATATGACAGGCCTAAATGTTCTTGCGAACATAAATCCCCATAACATTGCCGTATTAATACACTTATCATCTCCCTAATGGAGGGTTCCTCCCTTATCTTCGCCCTGGTTTCCCCTTCAAGGAGACGTGCTTCTGCCATACAAGACTATCTCATCCCATCCAGTCCTAGCAACAACTAGTTGTTTTCGCAGCCTCTTATCCTTTATGCCTATATGGCTTATAGTTAAGAGACTGCACCCTAAGTGGGGTTTTCTTCAGGCCGAGTGCATCATAGCCAAGACTTGCTAAGAATGGGCAGGGTAGTTTCATATGCCCCGGGCACCCTTGGCTCAACCGTGTACCTCGGCGCCTTGGTCATACTCTGCACTCCTTAGGAGAGACTCTCGGTCGTCCAACCAGGGTATAACCTTATATAGTTGGAAATCCAAGTTACCTCTCCTGGATAGGTTTTCTATAACCCCAATCTCCATGACTCAGATTCCAGCAGTGGTATAACCTTATCCCTGAGTCATGCAAAGAGATACCCCCTCATATGACGTACTTTAGGTCTTACATTTGCCTCTTGCGAAATTGTATTCGCGAACTAGGGTGCACGCCATAAAGGTTTGTCCAGTTCTTGTGTTTCTTTTGCGTATATCGCAATCTTTCATTCTTTATGTAATCTTGAATAATCTCGCGAATAAACTCGCAGCTGTAAAAATTTGTTTTGCCCATTTTTTATTAAAAATTTGTTACTGATAATATCTTTTTAAATATAACATATTCCATGGCTTACCAAGTCTTTGACCAACATATTTTCCCTCTGGGTATACCAGCATGTATTCCCCTGTTCCAACTATTTCCTTAATGATATATGGTCCATCCCATTTTCTTGCCAACTTTCCACTACGTTCTCGCTGATACTCTGGTGTTTCTCGCAAAACTAAATCGCCTGGTTGAAACTCACGTTTCTTGACTCGCTTGTTATATTCATGAGCCAACCTTCGCTGGTAATTTTCCATATGTTGTAATGCTTTTTCTCTCTTCTCTTCTAATTCATCAAGTTCTCTTAAAATCATACTAGCATTAAGATTCTTCTCCCAAACTTCCCTTTTTGTTGTAGGAATAACAACTTCTGTTAGTAGTACTGCTTCAACACCATATGTTAAACAAAAAGGTAACATTCCAGTTGCCTCTTTCCTGGTTGTGTTGTAAGCCCATACTGCATTATGTACTTGTTCACACCATGCTCTATGGTACCCTTCTAATTTCTTTTTTAAGATGTCTGCGATTGTATTATTAGTCGCTTCAGCCTGACCATTAGCTTGTGGGTATAAAGGAGTAAATTTTCCACATCTTATCTTAAATGCATTGAGTAGAAATTCTATATTTTGTCCTTCAAACTGCTTTCCATTATCAGAAACCAACTGTGCTGGAATTCTAAATCTGCAGATGATGTTTTCAAAGATGAATGTAAATATATCCTTATTGCGAATGTGTTGTACTGCTTTTACCTCTGCCCATTTTATGAAGTAATCTGTCATGACAATTAAGTATCTCTTCTGTCCTGAACCTGGTACAAAGGGTCCCACAATATCTAAGCCCCATTTTCCAAAAGGCCACACACTTTTTAAAGATGATAATGGTGCCCCTGGTGCATGTATCCTCTTTCCATATCGCTGGCAATCTTCACAACGTTTTGATAATTGTTTTGCATCTTCATGCATATATGGACAATATTAGCCAGCATCACCGCTATGCAACATTTTTAATATTTTTTCTCCTTCTTCCCATGTCAAACATCTAAGTAATGGCCCATTAAAAGATTTTTGATATAATATCCCATCCCTTAATTCATAATTTGTTGCACGGATTTTTAATTTGTGCGCCTCCAATCTATTTCTTGGTGTTTCGCCTATCGCCAAGTATGCGTGAAGTTCTTCTCTCCAATCTGCGATAATGTCGCTGGTTGATTCTTTTGTATCATTTTCTATTATCATTACATCCTCCTGTTCTTCTTTTTATTTATTAATTGAAGGTGATACAACTGTCTGAATTCTTATGCATCTCGCAGCTGGGTTTGTCATCATACTTGATATGAACGCAAAAGCATCTGTGAGTCTATTATCTTTTCTGGATATATGTCTTCATTTTATTTTTGAAGTTCTCGCATACAATTCTTCAACAAGTTCCTTGTATTTCTTCAGAGATGGTTCATTCGTTGTGTAATCTCCTTTTATCTGGTGAATAACCAATTGCGAGTCACTGGTAATCCTTGCGTTCTCCAATTTTATCTCTACGGAAAACTTTTGAGCATGTACCACAGCTTCATATTCTGTCTCATTATTAGTGGATGTGAAATCCAAGCGAAATGAGAAAGCCATTTTTCTCCTTCTGGCGAGATAAAGACCACTCCATTTCCATTTCCTTCCCCATTTGATGATTCATCCACCAATATTTCCCACATGTTCGGTTCCTTTAATAGATCTTTTGGATCTCCATGTTCTTATTCTATGTCCATCATTTCTTCCACAGCTTCATCATCTTCTAGAGGGAATTCTGCTAAACAATCTGCGACAACTTGTGATTTTGGTGAGGATAGGACTTCATATTTGATTTCAAAGTGCCCTACTTGTGCATTCCATCTCTCAACTCTGCCTGATCTTTTTGAGTTCTTCATTACTGATTCAATGGGAACCTTTGTTAACACCTTTATTTTATGTGCTTGAAAGTATATGCGAAGTTTAAAGGTTGCATAAACCAGTGCCAGAATTAGATTCTCAATTTTTGAATAATTTTTCTCTGCAGAATTAAATATTTTGCTGATGTAGTAAATTGGTTTTTCTACCCCTACATCAATTCGCAATAACACTGCGCTTAAGGCGTGCGATGTTGTCGCAAGATAAATCAATAATTCTTCTCCCGGCTCCGCTTTCTGTAAAATAGATATGTTCATTAGATATTCTTTAACTCCTTGAAAAGCCTTCTCACATTCATCTATCCACTTGAATTTTGTACCCTTCCTGAGTATATTGAAAAAATGCTTGCATTTATCTGAAGATCGCGAGATAAATCTTCCTAGCGATGCTAAGAGCCCATTCAACTTCTGTACATCTTTCACTGTCGCTGGCGTTGGCATATCGCGAATTGTCTGTACTTTCTCTGGATCAACTTGAATTCCTTCTTTTGATACGATATAACCTAAAAAATTCCCTGATGCTACTCCAAAAATGCATTTCTCAGGATTCACCTTGATGTTAAAGAGTCGCATTTGATCAAAAATCTCCTTCAAATCTTGCACATGATTCTTAGATTCTTTACTATTTATTAACATGTCATCTACGTACACCTCTAATGTTTTGTGTATCCACTTTGCGAATACCTTCTCCACCATTCTTTGATACGTTGCACCAGCATTTCGCAACCCAAATGGCATTTTTATGTAACAATATAATCCTCTTGGGGCAAAAAATGCAGTGTGCTCTTAACATTCTTCAACAAGAGGAATCTGATTATATCCTTTATACCCATCCAATGAAGATATTCTATCATTTCCTACTGCTGATTCGACCATTTGAGGAATATCCGGTAATGGAAATCTATCTTTAGGACAAGCTTTGTTTAAGTCAGTAAAATTTATGCAAATTCTTATCCCTTTATTCTTCTTTGGAACCACTACCATATTTGCGATCCACTCCGGGTATTTAGATTATCTTATAATCCCTACATCAAGCATCTTCTGCAACTCTTCTTCTATTTTGGAATGATAAGTGGTCGCAATCTTTCTTATTCTTTGTTTGAATGGTCTGACATCTTTGTTAATCTCTAATCTATGGCATGCAACAGATGGATCTATTCCTGGCATCTCATCCATACTCCACGCGAAGATATCTTTGTATTCTCGCAAGAGGTTTATAGTTTGCTCTTCTTCATCTGCATCCATTTTAGTTCCAATTTTCAGCATTTTTGGTTCTTCCTCACTTCCAATATTTACTTCTTTTGTTGGCTCTGCTACAGTGTAACTGGCTTCAGGATCTCCCATTGGTGTTGGGGTTTTCATAATTCTCGCAGGTTCATCTCCGTCTTGCGAAATTTTTCCAGGTATTCCCTTCCCTTCTTGTGCTCTTACCATGTAAACCTTGAATTCTTCTTCTTTCTTTGCTTCTTTTGCCAATTTTCTGCGAGATTTTCGCAATTCTATACGTCCTTCATAATTCTTCACTTCAATTTGAAAGCATAAATTTGCATGATCTGTATCTCCTCTAATCTCTCCAATTCCACTGGGCATAGGAAATTTGATACACTGATGTAACGTTGATGCTACAGCCTTAATTGTGTGTATCTAAGGTCGCCCCAATAACATGTTATATGGTGATTCTATATCTACCACACACAATGTTATTCGCGTTTCTATTTCTCCTAATGGAATTTGTACCATTATCTCGCCTTTAGGTTTTGTTAAAGATTTTCCAAGTCCATGAATATGATAAGTTGAACAAGACATCTCTTCATCCTTATATCCCATTTTATTAAAGGTATGATAAAATATTATGTCCACGGAGCTTCATGCATCCACCAAAGTTCTATTTACAGCCCATTCTTCCACAGATCCTATTGATTTTCTCTTTTTCATTGATAAAACAGGTACTATGATCACCAAAGGAGATGTATGATTTAAATTTTCTTTTGGTATTTCTTCTGCTGTAAATGTGATTTTCTGCTTTTCCCAATCCTTTAGAGGTAATACCTTCTCCACCGTCATAATTTTCTTCCCTTCAAAATCTCTTTTGTGTATCCTTTCCCTCACATTTTCATGAAACTTGTTGATCATTGCTCTTGTTATCATATTACACTCCAATTCCCTATAATTTTCCTTGACTCGGCTCATTTTTTCTTCATCCATTTCATCATTTTGTTCCATCATATTTTTAATCTTGAATTATCCTTATCTCCAATCTTACATTTTTCTATGATTTTCTTCCACTCATTCCCTGTTTCGGGCGCCAAAATGTAGTTGCAGGAAATCCTACACTACACCCTTAGTAAGAATTCACAAAGATTAAGACAACATTTGAAGATAAAGAATAATATTTTTATTAATTTGATCCAAAAAGAATTACAGAAAATATAAGAAATCAAGAATACAACCGCCTTTTCTAAGTTTTTCTCTCTCCTCAAGACTTTCTCATCACTCAAAAATTATTTCCTTCTCAAATCTATTGGTCCTCTATATATAGGGTAGTTACATAGTGGATGACAGCTAAGCTGTCCTTTAATTTCGGATCTTGCCCACGAGATATTCGCAACAGCTATAATATCAACTCTCGCAGGTACTTTAATCCTCGCAGAATCATCACGCTCTTCTCGAGTTTTGGCTGTCATCATTCATTACATCATTTATTAGATCATCCTGCAATACATTCATTATGCTGTTTAGAGAATCTCGCAACATAACTCGCAGGAATGTCGTTTATTTTCACAAGAACAATATAGTGGCGATATTCTTGTCCTACAAAACCAATTGTAGTATAAGTTAGAAATTTCAATAGGGAATTAGAGTATCATTAGTCTTAATTATTTAACACTTAAATAATCTAGCACTGGAGAATAGTGAGATTTGGAATTCTGATATGTTTGCGTCGTCTTTTGGTCGTAGGAAAGCATTGTCAGGTTTGATCAGCCTAGACAGGGCAACTACATGCATGGATTACCATTCGTAAAAAGAGGACTTGCTTCTATTAGTAAAATGATAGATCCCAAATTTTAGCTAGAGACTAATAGAGTACCATTTATCTTAATTAGAACCATTAATCTATTAAAGTAGAAATGAAATTAAGTCGTAAGAGTAGTTAAGATAATAGTTTGACCATTAGTGTTAATAATAATAAATGATAATAAGATCACTAATAATCATAACAAAACTAACAAATAGTACTGTAATGAACTTTATCTAGTAAGTATACAACGATAAAATTAATAATTAAGGTCATGTAGCTACGCAGAATTATTAATAATTATCTACGGTCAGATTTTGTTAACTAAATAAAATTGGAAATACATTCTTGTGTTTGAAACCAGATAGATGATATAAGACTTATTAGGTTAAGACTTAAGAATGTGGGGATATACAACATAAAATAAAAAGACTAAATTTGTTAGTAATCTTATACCCAAATTATTTTTAGTTCTATAAATGATTCAACAAATCACTAAAGTAAAACAAATACGCATGAAGAAATAATAATAGTATTTGGATGCTTAGTACAAAAATAGACTAAGAAAAAAAAAATAGATTTGTATATTAATAGAATACTTTTTGTTAACATCAAAATCTAAAGACTATTTAGAATACATTACAATTTTATGTAGACTTAAATTGAAATAATATTAAGTTACCAACGCTAATATTTATCAAGATACATATGGACTCAATAGGAATAAATAAAATTAATTATAATTAATCTTTACATGAATGTAGAGTTATATTTAGAAAAACAAGACTTAGTGTACCAACTGGACTATCATCAAACCAATAATGATAATAATAAAGATAGTGAGAATAGTAACACAATTGATACTAGCATTTCAATAATTTTGTAATAACAAATTTAAAGTACATAATATTTAGAAAATTCATATATAGTCTCACAGTAAAGTTAAAATAATAATAGATATTATAAATTGAAGTGAAATCAAATTTGAATTAAGTATACGATTAAAATGGATTTTTTTTAATATAAATATGATATTGATATCTTAATAAAGGAATTAAATATATTTATTTAGATAAATAATATAAAATTAAACTGAATATATGAAAGTGGAAGTAATATGTAAAATGTGTTTAATGAGAATGTATTAGTAAAATAAAATGAGTAAATAAATAGATAAATTTGTATAATAATTTAAAATGATTTAGTTTTGATAAAATGATGATTGAAATTAATTGAAATTTTAAGTAATAAAAATGTAAGATTAGTGATATGGATAAATTTCATCAATATAATAAATTATTAGATATTAGACTATAATTTTAGCACGGAGAACTTAGACATACGTATATGTTAGAATTAAATTCACCATAGTGAGCTTAGAGACAATCATATTGTGAAATAGAAGTTAGTCTATCAAACTTAGAGCTTCAAATTAGAGATTCTAGTTTTAGAAATCCATATAGGTTTGTGTTTCATTTCATGTTACCTTGTACTCATTCAAAATGAGTTGAGTTTTCACGCATTTGTAAGTATGAGCAGTACTTACATTTAGTCGAGAGGTAGTATTTCTCTATAAGGTGGAGAGTTTGAAGATTCAATAGGACGGTTCAATTTTCGAGGACAAAAATGAATAAGGTGGGGAGAATGTAAGGACCCGCAAGCACGTCAACGCAAATTGACTAGTCAAGAGATGTATTAACCGCTAATAACGTAATTAATTAAATAAGAACATTAATTAATAGAAATTAATAAAATAATAATTTGGATATTAAATTAGTGCCATTAGATATATCTCGAAAAGTTATGTGAAATGGACTACTCAAACGCGTAAATCGGTTACTGGACGAAGAAGATACGAGACTCAGAAGATGAAGTAGAAATTAGAAAACCTATCGTTGACCTGCCGCTGACCATTACATTGACTTGACCATGATTGTGACCGTTGACTTTAATTGACCGGACCTCTAGTTGAATGAACCTTTCACCAGTAAATGGTTGGCTCGTAGTATTCTATAAAGGTTGGATTAGTAATCTTGGTTAAGGTGTAAAGGTAGTGTTAACCTATTAATTATTTGAATTTTGAAAGAAATGCTTTGAGAAGTTTATCTTCTCTTTGTTTTGGTGTTTTAGACTAGGTGGTGTTAGTCTTTGGTTTGTTTTTGAAAGTGAGTCATGGAGATCTCAAGATGGTGGTGTTGTTATTAGAATTTTTGTAGAAGAAATATATAGGACCATGATAACAAATTAAATAATTAAGTAGGATTTTTTTGGGAGAAAAAAAGAAAAGAAGGTGTTAATGGAATTTTATGTTGATGATTGTGAGTGTGAGAGTATGATGTAGAATTTTAGGAAGAGTGGATTAGATTAATATAGAAAGTATGTAGGAGATGGAGTTTGGGTTTGTGTGGTGATCATGTTGTTGAATTAGTTATTGTTGGTGTTCTTGATAGGTATGATGATGGATTATGATGGAGATGATAGAAACAAGTTTAATAATCAAGGTAACCCTTTTATTTACTTCCTTATGATGAATGATGATTTGGGTATGGGTTTTCATGAGGAATAGTTTTAAATCAATCCATGTTAGTTTTAGTGAAAAATAAGCATGATTGTATGTAAGGTGTTTGATTCTCTGCCTTTTATGTAGAGACTTTTCTAGGTACGATAATGAATGATTTAGACTTAGCTCTATAAACATGATTTTTAATTCATCTTTTAGTGGTTCTGTGCATATAAAGTTTGTTTCATTTGGTTGAAATTTGAGTGAGTTATGTTTCCTAGAAAATGACCCGTTGAAACTGTATTTCTGTGTTGTCAGTCACGAGTAGTGATATGTATGAGCATGGGACGACAGGTTAAAGTTAGATATAGAAAATATTGAGAAGGCAAAAGTTGTAAATGGAGACCCCGTGGTTTTAAATAACCTGAGTTTAATCCTTTTGGATATGTATTGAATAATTTATAGATCTTGGAAGTTGACCTCTTGGACTGTTTTGGAGTTCAAAACATTATTAGAGTTTTGGGGAAGAAGATGAGTGAGTCAGCCGAGTTAGTTTCTGACTCAGCTGAGTCGGTGTGAGTCAGACCAGTTCGGGTCTTGGAGTGGGTTATCGGGTCGGGTTGACCTGATGGGTTAGAGAAACAGGTTAATGGGTCGGGTCATGAGTTGACACGATGGGTCAGTAAATGGATAGTGTGCTGGTTTAGTGGGCCGTGCCGGATCAGGCCCATGGGCTTGGTTTAAGGCCAGATCTAGTATTTTGATTTTTTGGACCCTTTATGATCCGATTTAGCTTTTGGTTCCTTCTGCAAAGTTGTATAATTTTTCAAGGGCTTACCGATGATACCCAATTTAGTCCTATTTGGATGAGTAGATATTATTTTATCCCAAAATTACTTATTACCAGATTATAGAACCATTATTAGAATTAGAACCGTTAGTTATTTGACTTAGTTTATAACTGGACAATTGTATGAGATTATGTTATGAGCCTTGTATGATCCCTTTGGCTAATATTTAGAGTGCTTGTGTGATTAACAGTTAATCATTATTAACAACGATCGTTCTAAAGAATGAACCAGTGGATTATGGGTCTCAAGGTATGCAAGGCTTGTCATCAAAAGAGGTGGGAATCGATAACGAACTCTCTTGTACTCATTATTATTTTATAAATCTATTTATATTTCAAAAGGCATGCATATCTTTGCTAGTATATGATAGTGTATGCATGTATTATCTGTGTGTAATACAAACTAGTTTTCTTTTACATTTTGGGATGGGACTGGATCTTTAGAAACAACTTATATCTGTGTTTTGGGAGTATTTACTTATTTTCAAAAAGTGATTCTTTCCATTGACTGGAAAGTAGTTACAATCTTTACTTATTGTTAGCATGAAAGGAAACCTTTTCCTTTTGATTGGTGTGTGATGTGGTTGCCCAAAAGTCATATCTATATTTATGCGCTAAAGGAGTGAAAATTGCTTCCAACTAATAAAGTATTAGGTATGTACTCGTGTTACCGAATATTACTTTCCCTATTTTTGTAACGCATATCTCATACATGTGTAGGACCAGAATATCGCTACAATTATATTCACGAGAGATTAACGACACTTCTACGAGCGTCACCAAAAAACTTCTCAACAACATTTCACGAGCGTCACAAAATAATTCAAAGAATGACGTAATAAACAACGACAGCATAAAACATGAGAAAAATGTGAAGATTTTGTAGTTAAAAAGAATGTTCGCGAGCACAAGGCTGGAACTCGCGAGAGCAAGGCAGGAAATGAAGATTTTATGGTTATAGAAGAGTCTCGCGAGCACGATAGTAGATCTCGCGAGCACGATAACAGATCTCGCGAGCACGATAGCAGATCTCGCGAGCACGATAGCAGAGCCAGCAAGGAGCATAGAAAAAATCCTAAAAAATGGGAAAAATAAGTTGAATGTGAGCTGTCACCCACTATATAAAGAGAAGAGCAGGAGAGAGAAAAAGGGGAGGACACAATTTTAGAAGAGAGAGATATTTTACAGAGAGATTTTAGGAGAGAGAATGTATTTTTCTTTATCATTTTCTTCCCCAAAACTAGATTTATAACTCCATTAATGGAGATTATCAATGTAAAATCAAATGTAAATTTAAACAATCATAGTGAAGAATCATGGATGTAGATCAAGTTGATCGAACCATGTAAAAATCTGTGTGTCTATTTATAATTTTTAGAATTTTAATCATACTTTTAATATCAAATTAGTTTAGATTAAGATATTATTATCAAGATGTTACAAGGGGTGTGTTGTGGGAAAACCAGCAACTACATTTTGGCGCTAGAAACAGGGACTATTACTTGTTGGTTTAAGAAGATTCAAAGAAATTAGCTATGGTTGATCATGAGTTAAACTGGATCCATAAATTTCATGGGAAAACAAGGAGGTTTGGGAGGAATATACACTTTCAGCAGATAAGAGGCAGCAATATTCAAGATGTCGACGCAGGAACAGATTCAGAGAAGAAATTGATTACAACAAAATCAACGCAAAGCAGAACCAAACACGTCTCCTGTAACAAAATTTCTCAACAAAAAGGACAAATCTCTTCTCACTTTTATTATTCTCTGTTTCATTTTTCGGATCTGTAAATTTCAAAACCAAAATTGGAAAGTAAATTTTTATAAAACCTAAACTTTGCTTTTTATAGAAAATTGATTAATTACGGAAGTCTAAAATTTAAAAATGTTTTTGCTACGAATTTGTAGTAACCAAAACTCGTTTTACGAATCTGTTTAATGAATCTCTGAAAATGTCAAATTTAAAGATTTTCTGTTGATTAGAGATTTACATTTCGTAAGAACAAAAACAAGTAGATTTTATTGAAAGTTTACTTGTTCACTTGCTTATAATATAAAAATAAATTAATTCATGTTCATGGTTTTGTGAAATTATTCCGTCAAAGCGCAAGCAATCATCATCAATAGCTGCTGCGAAGAAAACGCACATCATAAAGTTGTTCATCGAAATCACTGGGAAGACATCAGCCGAAGTCAACAACTTCAAATGGATTGGAGAAATCAACCAGCGTAACATTTCCGAGACGAGATGGCTGAATTGAATTAATTATTATGGACCGTAACAAATCAATTAAAGCATCATGAGAAGCAAAAATACACAATAGCTCACCTTGCCAGCAACTTTATCCAAAGGACAAAACGTTATGCGAAGAATATTTGCGAAGAAAACAAGTGTAACAATGAAGAAAGAGATCACAGTGAACAATTGAGCTGCGAAAAAGAAGTTTATCCTCATGAAGTCGACTACCAGCTATATGCATATGTATGAAGATTATTGAGCTAATATTCATCCAAGAAAATTTGAACACTAATTAAGTACGAAAACTTGCGAGGAATGATATTCATATACGTATGGTTAGCTCTGCGAAGACATAAGCGCAAAAAAGAAGGGGGAAACGTGAAAAATAATCTAAATAAATAGGGTTGAAGACGCAACAGCATGAGGAAATATATGATAACTTCACAAATTCGCAGGGCGATTCAAAGAGAAGACATCAAACACACAAAGTTTTATTGCGATGAAATAATTCCACAAGTTCACAGCACATGAAGAAATTAAATATCAAGCAAAGGAGAAACAAAATTGGAACTTTTGTCTCAACATATGCTATAAAGAGAAAAGAGAGGATGAATAAAATCGCACAGCCAGCGAGAAAAATAGCACGGAATGCAAAATTACAGGCGAAGAAATGAATTCACCATTCTGGAGCAAGATGATAATCTCTGCGAAGGAAAAACGTAATTTCAGCGAGAAGGAACCAATGCCAACCAACATCAAGATGATAATCAAAGCCATATACAAATAACCAAAAATTGTTACGCGAGAATGAGAACATAGCAGGAAGAGAGCAGATCAAAATGATCATCTCCATTATAAAAATATGGAACCCGCAGAGAAGAAATTGTGTGAAGAAAGTTTCTGCGAAGAAATAGATTGGAAAAACTTTTGTGAAGAAATAGAATGGACAAACAAGAAAATTAGAAAGAGCGATCACATGAGAATAATTTCTGCGAAGCTTACTACAATTCCAGCAAAGCAACCAAAGAAGTTGCGAGCAATACAACCAAAGTGAGTAAGAAGATCAACCATACAACCACCTTTTCATCAATGGTAAATCCATGATAGTTCATGAAGAAATCAATGGCGAGAATTAAAGGACAAAAACGCATAGAAACTCCCTTGCCCCAAAGAGAATCTCACGTAGAAAAACTTCAACAAAGGAAGCGTTAATAAATTAGATGAAGACAAATTTTTGGAGGTGGAAATGATATTCTAGAGGTAAGCAGAGTGATGATATCCCGGAATAATGATACTAAGTTCGAACACAATAGTAAATAACACACATTTAGTTTGCGAAGAAAAGGCAACTTAGTTTGTGAAGCGCAAAAGAAACTTGTCTGCTTCCCACGAAGAGTCAATAGCACAAAATTAGTTTGCAGAACATAGCTACCCTTAGCGCAGATTCCAAGGTTGGCAGTTTGTACAACTTGCACTACAAAGATTCAGCCAGCGAGATTACTCGCTAATTATTTACTTCTTCAGTCAAGACCAGTTATACAGACTTAGTCAGTCAATCCATCTCGAGCTGAATGAAGGAAGATAGTGTAGGCTGTGAAATCATTGGGTTAATGGTGGTTATCGAGTGGAGATAATTGTGGTGATAGTTAGTAATAGTTTGGTGAGGGAATTGCTCGAGATGGTGGTTTTGAAGATCTGAGATATTCAAATTTCGAATGAGATGATTTACTGGCAGCAGAGAATCGAAACATCAGTGCAGCTCAATGGAGATGCTTGAAATGGATTTCGATGAGATGCCTGAGAAATGGAGACGCATGTGTTAGCTGAAAGGCATCACTGCCATAGGAAGGCATAACAGTCATCGACGATATCCTTGTTCTTGGTAGATCAATCAGCCAGCGAGAAAATGAATCACTTTAACATATAATACAAACAGTAGATAGTACAATTGGTTCCCAACAAAGAAATTCAAAGAGACGCAACGCCTCAAGCTCAGCTAACAGAGAAATGATTCAAAGGGAGTATTCTTTTCTTTTCATATTCATACTTCAAATACAATAGCGTCGGAAGTGACATATAGTCACAGTAAAAAAAAATGATTCTAAAAATTTAAGTTTGTAAAGATTTGTTTTTAGTCTTCTTTAATATTTACTGATCAATAACTAAAAATTTACAGGGAATCATTAACGTTGAGCAGGATAGAACATGATGATATCGAAGAAAAAAAAGCAATGAATCTAATAGACATCCAGATTGCTCTAACGATTTGAGAAGAGATATCAGCGAGATTCAATTCATTACAAATTTATGCGAGGGAAGAACATATAACATAAATGACTACTTAGGGGAAAAATCTCACGCCTAAAGAAACCACTTATCTTATTAGAAGCCAATGCGAAGAGAGGCTTTGTGAGAATTGGACGGAAAGATACTTCATAGAATAAAAAAAATTATCAAGAGAAGTTTGGCCAACAGCATGAACAGATACTTACATTTCCTTCACGAACATTTACTTTTCAAACAATCGCAGAATGAATCCTTTGCGAACAGCCGCAACATAAGTGAATACTTCGCAACATGTCTACTCCCATTAAGTCATCTTCCCAAGTACCAGTGAAAAAAAAAATGGTGATGAATAGTAGGCACGTAAAGAAAAAAGTTGGTATAGCGGGTTATTTCGTTACTTCGCAAGATCTTTGGTTATTTCGCAAAGAAAAAAGTTGATGACTATTTCGCAAGTTAATTTCGCAAGACAGGATTAGAACAATTGGTATGGTGCGAGCATATGCAAGGGGAAGATCAAGGGTTCAAGTCTCATTTCTCCCATATACTTCTTTTTGTTGCTGCGATAATTACAATTCTATTTGAGAGATTTATACATTTCAAGGATGCCAATTTCGCAAGCAAATCAAATACTTCGCGAGACACGGCAGCAACAGAAGTTCGCAAAAAAGCTAAGTACCACTTCCTTGAATATTTTACTTATAGAAAATGAAAAAAATTTATCGCCAGATTTCAAAGAAAATTTCTAAGACTTTTAATATTTCAAAAGATTTCAAAAAATTTGATTTAATTTTACCAAAAGCGATATAATCGCAAGACTTCTAAAATTTCTAAAATTTCCAAACATTTCAAAGATTTTTGATTTGATTGACAAAAGCGATACATCCGCGAAAATTTAAAGATTCCAAAATTTTCAAAGATTTCAAAGATTACAGAAAATGAAATTATTGCAAAAATTTCTAAGATTTCAAATCTCAAAATACGCGATACAATCGCAAGATTTCAAAGAATATTTCAAAGATTTCTCTAGAATATTTCTTTTACAAAAGGAGATTTTTGGTTTAACAAATGCGATACAATCGCAAGATTTCAAAGAATATTTCTAAGATTTCAAAAGATTTTAAAGAATATTTCAACTCACAGAAATGAGCACAACAAATTTTTATCACAGCTGCGAGTGTAATCGCGAGATTATTCAAGATTATATAAATAATTGACAGAAATGAAAGAATGAAGAAACGCGAAAATATCGCGAGAAAAGCGAATACAATTTCGCTGAGACATAAGAATGGGACAAACCTTTATGGCATGCACCCTAGTTCGCGAATACAATTTCGTAAGAGGCAAATGTAAGACCTAATAGCGCGTCATATGAGGGGGTATCTCTTGACATGACTCAGCGATAAGGTTATACCGCTGCTGGAACCTGAGTCATGCAGATGTTGGGGTTAAAGAAAACCTATCCGGGAGAGAGATCTTGGATTTCCAGCTATATAAGGTTATACCCTGGTTAGACGGCCGAGAATCTCTTCCAAGAAGTGCAGAGTATGACCAAGGCGCCGAGGTACACGGTTGAGCCAAGGGTGCCCGGAGCGTACGAAACTCTCTTGCCATCCTTGGTAAGTCTTGGCTACAATGCACTTGGCTTGAAGAAAACCTCACTTAGGGTGCAGTCTTGTAACTATAAGCCATATAGGCATAAAGGACAAGAGGATGCGAAAACAACTGGTTGTTGGTAAATCCGGATGGGGGGAGCTAGTCTTGTATGGCCGATGTGCCCTCCTTGAAGGGGCAACCAGGGGGAGATAAGGGCGGCACCCTCCATTAGGGAGCTGATAAGTTTCTTAAGACGGCAATGTCATGGGGCTTTATGATCGCAAGATCATTTAGGCCTGTCATATTTTCGCGTGACGAAAATTATACAAAGGCAAAAATCCTAAAGAGAAAATGTTAAGATGAGATCAATGGGTTTTTGCATGAAAGTGTAAAGACGTCCTGGGATTTCATCGCAAGACGGCAATGTCACGAGGCTTTGATCTTGCGAGAGAACTTAGACTTGTCATATTGTCGCAATACAATCAAAGAATAAAGATAAGGCAAGATCAATGGGTCAATACATGTAAATGTAAAGACGTCCTGCGATTTTGTCGCAAAAAGAAAAGCTGGCAAAATAAGACCTTTAACTAGGAAGGAAAAATAAGACCAACAGATTAATATTAAACACTACCTATTTTTGCAGGAAAGATTTGTTCATCGCAAGAAAGATAGCAAGTACTGTTCAGAATCTCTCAGAAATATTATTCAGAGTCTCTCAAGAAGATTATCTACAATCTCGCAGCACTATTCATCAGCTCGCGGCACTATTCATCGCAACACTATTAAGTCACTATTCACATCACTATTTTAGAATCTCACAGAAAAATTTAGAAATTCGCAGAAACAGTCAGAATCTCGCAGAAAAATTCAGAAACTTGCAAACTCATTCAGCATTTCGCAGATTATTCCATACTTTCGCAGGAAATTTGATTATTTCGCAGAATATGATTATTTTATTGACAGAGGCAGAGGCAATTCGTTCATTTAACATTTTCTCAGAGATTCTTCCTTCATAGATAAAGAACAGAGGCGACTATGGACTACCAAGAAAACATTTTATGTTCTTTATCTACTCGTCAAGAATCATTTCCAAAATGGGCAAGAATTTTCACCAGAAATGAAGTAATAATTTCGCGTGAACAGAGGCAATACTTATGATTTTCATTAAAGGACGGATACTTCTTTATATTTTTAGGATTGAGTACTTCTTATATTTCTTCAAGGATACTTCATACTTCGAATACTTCAAGATTTAATACTTCTTATTTACTTAGCAAAGATATGGAACTTCGCAAAAGAATTGAGGCAAGTACGTACTTTTCAAGTCTAGTATTCTTTCGCTCGTTCCTTCAACAATAAAGATCAAAGACTACTACAACAACATATTTTTTCTTAAAGATTACTTTTCAAGCAATATTCAAGAAAAAAGAGGCAAGATGTAGGACCAGAATATCGCTACAATTATATTCACAAGAGATTAACGACACTTCTACGAGCGTCACCAAAAAACTCTTCAACAACATTTCACGAGCGTCACAAAATAATTCAGAGAATGACGTAATAAACAACGACAGCATAAAACATGAGAAAAATGTGAAGATTTTGTAGTTAAAAAGAATGTTCGCGAGCACAAGGCTGGAACTCGCAAGAGCAAGGCAGGAAATGAAGATTTTATGGTTATAGAAGAGTCTCGCGAACACGATAGCAGATATCGCGAGCACGATAACAGATCTCGCGAGCACGATAACAGATCTCGCGAGCATAGAAAAAATCCTAAAAAATGGGAAAAATAAGTTGAATGTGAGCTGTCACCCACTATATAAAGAGAAGAGAAAGAGAGAGAAAAAGGGGAGGACACAATTTTAGAAGAGAGAGATATTTTACAGAGAGATTTTAGGAGAGAGAATGTATTTTTCTTTATCATCTTCTTCCCCAAAACTAGATTTAGAACTCCATTAATGGAGATTATCAATGTAAAATCAAATGTAAATTTAAAAAATCATAGTGAAGAATCATGGATGTAGATCAAGTTGATCGAACCATGTAAAAATCTGTGTGTCTATTTATAATTTTTAGAATTTTAATCATACTTTTAATATCAAATTAGTTTAGATTAAGAGATTATTATCAAGATGTTACAAGGGGTGTGTTGTGGGAAAACCAGTAACTACAACATGAATATTTATTGTTCTTTTAAATTACTTTCAAAAGTTGTTATATTATGTTTTGGTGTTTAGAGAGAATGATGTAGAGAATATTATATATGATTGTTGGATTTACACGTGGGCGGATTGTGGGCTCTTCACTTTGTAAGGACTTCGATCGGATATAATTTTGTTACCATTAGATTTCTTTAAATACTTGATATGTAGAGTGCGCGTAGAATGAGGTACTGGTAAGGTACATATCGTTTATGACTTGAGGACGGAAACCTCGTGGGCGCTTTAATGATCATTGAAGAATCCGCAACAGTCATGCCTTGTTGATCGGAAGGAAGACGTCGCTCAACTATTATTTATGTTGTGAATGTGTTCCGGTTTAATGGTTGGTAGAACTTTATATTTCAGTAAAACTTATTATTTTAATATGCTTTATCTTTTTTTCCTCGTTTTATCGTTTTTAGCAAAACCTGCATTTTCTTTAAATCATTCTAGTGATTACTCGAAAGTTACTTGTTATTTCTACTGGGCACCCTTCGGGATGATGTGCTCACCCATTCCCACTTTCAGTTTCAGAGATAGATTAAGACGTGCGTGTGGCGATGAAAGCTTCTGAGGAGTTGGTTTCGTTAGTTGGTTAGCTTCCGCTATGTTTATTTTGTGTTTATATTCTATTTGTAAAGCAACTCAGTATTAAATATGTATCACTTGAGAGAGGAGTTTTTGTATTTATTTCAGAGAGGGTTTAGTTTCGGTTTAATCTTTGTTTAGAACTTATTTCTTAGTTTATAAAATAGATGTTTTAGATCGTTTGTGCCTCATTTTATAGCTAATCTCTTGGATTAGTCAGCTGCTATCTTAGGGGGCGCTACAGAAATCTCAAGCCAATTATTACAATTGTCCTCGTACGATAGAAGATGCAAAATCAGATCATACAACTACGATAAAAGTAGTATCGGTCTGGCTTCACAATCCCAATGAAGTCTTTAAGTCATTAACCTGGTTTTAGAAGAAGAAAACCAAAGGTTAAAGGAGAATCGACTCTAGCTTAGCAAACTAGTATCACACATAATGTGTGGGGATTAGGTTTCCCATTTTCTATAGTTCTCCCTTATATAGTCTCTCAAATCAGGGTTTGCAATTAATATTAGCTTAGTAACAAAGTATTCAATTTTCACCGTTAGATGAAAACCTGATTATATTCAAGCAAATATTTATCAACCGTTAGATCGAAAACATAGCTTGTTACACACATATGAAATGCGCATTTGTAGGCTTGTGAAAACCGTACCCAAACTTGTACATTAGTTGGTTCAACAATAGTTAACCAAATGGTTAGCCATATGATAACTTTCATATCAACCATATTCTTCTTCACCATAACTAGTCCAAATGACTCAAATAAACTAGTTAGAGAGTTGTTCAATTGCTTAGATCTTTATGTACTACACAAGACACAATCGAAGCAAAAACGATGTGATTCACTCGAACCGATTCATGAGCTATAAAGCCACGGTTTGCAATAGCATTCCTTAGTTTATTAAGATAAGTTCACAAACATCATCTTTAGACATAACCTACTCAAGTTCGCGGACTTAATTTCCCGGCGGAGTTCACAAACTCCAGCAGGAATTCTCGGGTTCGAGAACTACGCCAGTTCGCGAACTGGGTTCGCAGACTGAGTTTGTATGTTGAGTTCGCGGACTGAGCTCACGCACGACTCCAGTTTCACTTAATCAACAAAGTTAGCAAACTTCAGTTCAAATAATAAGGACTTATACATATATGTGTTACCACAACAATGCTTATATCCTCCAATGGTTATATTGTCTAAACTCTCATTTCAATCATTGAAACATTCTCAGAGGGAGTTATATAGTTGTTATTCACAAACTATTTTTCGTCAGAGCGATTTCCAAAATGATTGAAACATAACATGACTTTCGTCACTAGGTAAATATGAACTTGGCTAAAGCGAAAGCTTTACCAACACATATTTCGAGAAATAGATAAGCGAGTTATACTGATGTAGTTTTAAAAGTGGTAAATAAAGTTCGTTCAAAGACTTTTTAAGATTCGATTTCAGACTTAAAAATAAAATATATACAAAGGTTATCACGATGTCGAGAGGTACTGAGACTCAGGATTCCACCAATTCTTATATTCATGTGGTTCAACTATTAATTCTATACAATTATAGCTTATAAGATAAAAATATTGACTCTTTCTTTTCCAAAGATAGATTTTATAAAGTATTAGATGTAAATCATATGCATGATGCATCAAAAGTTCTTAGACTAAGCATACACCATCAGACAAAATCACAAATAATCAAGAAAAATCATAAATCAATTTAGAATAGTGAAAAAGTCATAAAAGAACTAAATAGAATTACCAAATTCGTAAATAATGGCTTCCTCCATTGTCCTAGTGTTGGGGTTTATCTCATTGGGCTCAAAACACGTTCAAAAGATTTTTCCATTGCTCAAAAAGGTGTTTTATTGGTGAAAATATAATAGACAGAGATTCGCAACGGATTTTAGACGCTACAGAACACACTGTTACAATTGGATGACTGTTACAGATAAAATATAACAGGCGTGTTATATGTTGTGATCTATTATTCTTCTTCTTCGTCGCCTGAAACTGCAGGAACTGAGTTCTGCAACTTCTTTTTCTCCAACCTCAGCTCTGGTTGCTTCTCTGCTATCCTCCGGTTCGACCCCAAACTCTCGACTCCCCAGATGGTACTCCTAGCCACCCTTATATACACAACAGGTCAATGAATCCCCACGAAATCTCGGCTTTATCTTTGGCAGAAAGTCTCAGCTTTCTTTTCTCTTCTCTTCGGGATTTGTTTCCTTTCATTTCTCTTCAATTACGCGTATTAATCTTCTAATAAAATATCATGCAATATATTCTCCAACAAAGGCACGTACTTCCTTAAATAACTCACAGGAAAATCCCACAACTTTGTCAACACCCTGTTTAACCGAGAGATGAAGAAATCTTCTATTTTTTCGATCACCAACCAACTGCCAATACTATTCTGATATAACAAGCCCATATCCATCTGAATCCAAGAGTATCTCCGGCATAATCTCTCCCTAAAATTCACGTACTTTCACAGTATCCCTGTTTTGTCGAGAATTGATTATATCTCCTTTTTTTATTGAAACCAAAGCAGCTACCAACCCTGTTTAGATAAAACAGGCTTAAACCAGTCCAAAGACCCGAAGAAACCCATCAGAAACTCGTTCAAATCTTTCCCAGACACTCAAACAAACCCGAAAAAACTCATTCTCATGTGTTGTCGAGAACCAACTATCCAGCCCAATTTACGCCATAAAAACAATCATACCAGCCCTGTTTAGCTAAATCAAGTCCATTCCAACCTTATTTGGCGATTGAATCTCCTTCAAAATCGCTTAAAAATCAAACCCTAAACTGCTCTTGCTGCAAAAGCCTTTCCCGCCAACTTCCAAAATTCAAAAGGTAGGGGATGACCTCCCCTTATCCGGACCAGGGGTGCGATTAGCAAATGGTCATCCCTTATCAGCTGGGTGCCCCTTATCCATTTGAGGGGTGCAGATAGCAATTATGCTGGGGTGTAAATATAACTTTTCTGATCCGTCTCCGACATACTTCCGGGGTGTTTGTAGTACGTATGGAACCACTTTTCGAGCCAATTTCTCCGCAAAAGCTTATTTCTTCCAAAAACACCTACAAAGACATAAAATAATCAAATAAGTACAAAATCGAGCACTAACAATACATGTAATTGATATCAAAATAGACACATAAATGTGTTATATAGTTGTTATTCACAAACTATTTTTCGTCAGAGCGATTTCCAAAATGATTGAAACATAAGATGACTTTCGTCACTAGGTAAAGATGAACTTGGCTAAAGCGAAAGCTTTACCAACACATATTTCGAGAAATAGATAAGCGAGTTATACTCAACTCGAAATACCACATGTGTATAATCTTAGTCTATATAGTAATACGACTTTTGTCTCAAGATAAGAGATAGAGTATATAGAGTTTTGAGTGAAACATAAGTTCAAGTCTCCACATACCTTTTAGTCGATGAAGATCCACTGGTTCCTTGAGTAGTCCTTCGTCTTGTATGATGATTGCCATGGAGTACTTGAGATCAAATACACTTTCTATCTTAGTCCGAGACCTTAGCTATAGTAGACTAGAAATCAAGACTTTATAGTTTTGATCACTAATATTGACAAACATGCTTGAGATAGCAACGCATGCGAGTTTGACCGAGCAGTGCTCTAACAACCACCACCACTTCTTCCACTACTAACCACTAATTTCTATTGATATAATTTTTATTAAAATGTTTATTAATGTAAAAATACATATTTATTAGATTAATTAAGAGGATATTTAATGATGAAAATTAAATAAATTATTTATTATGAGAGACTAATGAGACAATAATTAATAAAACTCCCATAATGATTAATTTTAATTAGAGAAAACCACAACCATGGATTTAGCTTTCCCCATAATGCATCATGGCCGCTGTTTATCTAGGCTAAGTTGTCCATGCTTTGTTTTATATTCTTGATATGGAATAGAAACCAAATATTCATTGTGAACGGTTCCTTACATGGAATAAAATTATATTAGCTTAAAATAATTTAGAGTGCCAATTTATTTAGATCTTGTAAAATTGATCAAGAAAACTCATAACCAGTTGATTTACGCGATTTGTCAAAATCGTATCGACAAATATTGTCGTTTTAATTACGGCATAGGGAAAACTCATTCTATGATTGATGGAGGGTTTCTTATAAATATATAGAAGCAAATGCCTCTCATCATCTTGTATGGTTATTAAGACCCCAAAAATTATCAAGTATAAGATTTATTGTTAGAAAGATAGAAATCGTTACTGCCATGTCTTAAAGATCGATTAAAATTATTTTAGATGCACCTAAAGGACAACCAAAACTTTATGCATAACAAAATCATTATAATACCTTGGATTAGATGGTATTATAACCTTATTATATGGAATGAAGATTTCATAGAAAGACAAAACAGATGAATCGTACTAGTATAGAACTATGATATACCATGAAGAAAAGAACAATATAATATTACGAATCATTAGAATAAAATCCAACAAACTAAAATTTCAGCTATCAATAAACATATGTTTGTGTATACAGACGTAAAGTGACTGCTATCATCATTCACTTCTTTAATTCGTGATATTAAGTATGGATACGGCTACACTTTTCAAGAGATTGTTCTTTACTGTGCATACCTAGGACAAAGACAATGGAAACTAAGTTAGAATCCCATAAATTATTGAAGAAAGAAAAACAATTAAAAAGGGTTAGATAGGGATCGTAATTAATCTTCTTTTGCTCATATTGGTGGAGCAACTTGCATGATAACGTATTGTGATATAGAAGACAGGAAAAAAAAGTAGAAAGGAAGAAGGAGAGAGAAATAGTTTAGGACTCTATTTATAAAGTTTATATACTTGGTTCCCAAGTAATAGGGTTCCACTAAAGTGTGCATCTATATAATAAAATTCTGTTTATAACAGTACTCAATTTAGGTTTATTTCCAATTTTTAGATCTACCAAGTCTGCAGCTGAGTTTTGTATGATTTTTCTTACTCTTTGTATGGGATGTCGTAGGCTCAACAAAGTAATAAATATATTTCCCACTAATTAACTGGTAATATAGCGGTAGTAAGAGATCGTTCCCACAGAGAGCTGTGTAATTGATAGGTTATTTGTATTAGCAAAATAAAGTAAATAACAAAGGGGGGTTTTGGTTTATAAGATGAATAAAGATAGAATAAGAAGAAAGGGATGATTAAGGAATCCTTTGTCATTACCAAGCGATAGCTGGATTAGTATACTTATCTATTGATCGTAAGAACCATTCATCACCAACCGTAGAATAACAGCTAGATCAGTGTTATCCCCAAAACTCCTTCAATCACTGGATACGGAAGTTCTCGACTACCAGATTCTATCCAACGAACCACCAAGTAGTAGAACTCACTCAAGGTGTAATCCAATCGAAATCCTTAAGCTTTATAAATTTAGGTTAATCCCAGTAGTTAAACTCTTAGATCAAGGTTTACTTGCTGGTGTTATCTTCACACATGATTCATCCACAGAATCCCTCTGCAAGGTCTCGCGATTTATACTTGTGTAGAGAGTTAATCGGCGATTACTTATCTCATAACTTCTAATAGCAATAGAACAATCAATAGACTAATCTAGTATGCATCTTAAATCAATCTAAGAATCACTCATAAACCCTAGATACGGTAAAGACAAACGATGATGATAAAAACTCTCAATAGATTTGTATTATTAATAAAGCTTCACGCTTAGAACATTGAATTCATCCTTAATCAACAAAGGATTTAACTACTCATATTACAAAGAAGATGAATAATGGTGGTTTCCCCCTAAATGGGTAAACCCTAGGTTTTGATATAGAACTTGTGATATGAGACGATATGATTTTTATCTCTTTACATAACCTAATACCTTTTTATAGGTTTACATTGCTTGGTCTCCAAGTATTTAGTCCGGTTCAAGAACCCGACCCAAAATAACGAAATAACGCTCCCAAACGTGCCCTTAAGCCTTCCAAGGAGTTTATACACGTTTTCCACTTGCTAAGTTCACAAACCCAGCCAGAAAACTTCAAATTCAGCAGATATTTTCGGAATTAGAGTGTGAAACCCGTCCGCAAACTTTACTGTCTTCAGTATTCGATAAAATCTTGTTTTGGCCACAACTTCTTCATCCGAACTCGGAATGACCTCATTCTTTTTATATTCTTTTTTATCTTTCAATTATATTCAAGATGATGATCGGTCTTTGGTCCTTCTCTTGAATTTGAGCGTTTTGCTCATTTTCGTCGCTTTTCTTCCACTTCTCTTGGACTTGGGCACTTGGATACTTGGAATACTTCTCTTCTTAGATCTTTACAGAACTTTGTAGCTCCTTTTTGGATGATTCACCTATTAGAGTCAAATAAGAGAAAACAAGAGTAATAATACGAAAATATGCAAGAATAATAGCTAAAACAAGTATGGAATGGACACTAAAATCATATGAATTATGCACTTATCAAATTCCCCCACACTTAGCTTTTGCTAGTCCTCGAGCAAACTAAAATAAAATAATCCTAAATACAACAACTCCATGTCGTTGAGAAAACGGTTACACTTAGCATGTATAACAAGCCTTTAAACCCCTTGGTGTCCCTAATGGACGAGTTATAGTCTCGTGAGGGCTTACAAGAGGTATACCCACAAAACGTACTCCAATCTCTCGCCTTGGAAGAACCACTGAGGATAGACACAAAGTAGAAAGCCAAATAATTAGCTTGCAAATGTTCTTTAGCTACAAACATCCCACATACATTCCAATCAACACACATAAGCAATTACTTGCGTGTGACATTCAACCTGATTGCAAAAATCTACTAAGATAGTCATCATGCTTGTTGCAACATTTGTCACAACACTCGCATACTGAAATCACATGGATAAATAAAAAAATAGAAATATAAAAGTGAAGTGTGCAAATGTTGACTTAAGTGAAAGATGTTACCCACAATACTTGTATGAATGTCGTCAAATGATATATATTTATAGCGCACTAGTTAAGAGAAGCACCCATTTAACTCGACCACATGATTAGATACTCTAAGCGCATGTTCATTTTCAGCAAGTATGTGATAGTTTCCTTGGATCCTGCGTTCCACGCTTGTTTAGGCGATGGAGACAGGGACAACATTTCACACATACTGCTATCAAAGTTTCAAGAACCCCATCAATAGTCTTTTTGACTTGCTATATAATGATGATATGGTTTTTGTTTCATCAACTATTATTATCCGAGATTCTGGACCTATCATTTATTAGTGTTGATAAATGAAGAGGAGCCTTATTTATTTATTTTTATTTTTATTTTTTCCGGTTCACTCTTTAGACTTTATGAGTGTAAGACAATTGTCTTTTGGGGCTTTTATATAAACTCAACCAATGATTACCTTCCTACAACATCCGCGGTAGTATTAGGATCCCACCAAATCACTTTAGATAAACATAAAACTGTAAAAATAAAAAGAAAGTGATTCAGTAATGATTAATTACCAGGACGACTCTTTCAAACGACTACCATAGCTTAGTTCTGCATTCAATTATGAACATATATATAATTAAGGATTTTGGAATGATAAAATGGAACTTAATCTATAGCTGTAAGAACTGTTTCAACCTGAAAGTTTAGAGTGTCATCCTAAATAGCTCATAAGTAACTCCAAAATATGAAGTCTCAAGAATGCAAGAAATCAAAGAGTTTTTTTTTTTCTATATATGCAAACCAAACATGCTTAACTACTCCCCCGCGCTGAAACTCAACATTGTCCTCAATGTTCAAAACCGAAAATTATGATTTCTGACATAACAACCCTGAAAAACTCGAAAACTGTACAAATAGGTAGGGAACTAGGAAAAACATCTTAAACGAAAGTTGTTCGCCTAAGTCTTTTCTATAAGTTATCAAAAGGGAACAGTGTTTCGATAAAAATTCTGACTTTGATGGCCTCCGGACTGACTGACATGCAATATGAAAAAGTTCTGGAAAAATACAGAAACTCAAATGTCCATGCCTATCGCTCCAACTTAACAGACTCTGAATTCAGATTTTATTTTTGGAAAATAAAGCTATGTCTGTCCTATTTAAAATTTTGGGTCAACCACTCAAATCGGACTCCGTATGAAGTCTCGAGAGCTATTTTCGTAACAAGTGCGCAGTCAGAATTTTCTGACGAGAATTCGTCAAAACTTTCATTATAGATATAGGACTTTGTGAAATCTAAGATGAGAATGCAAGATATGATATGCAATACTAAGAAAATTAAAAACAAAAAGGATAGAGATACAAAACCGAGGGGTTGCCTCCCATTTAGCGCTTAGTTTAATATCCTCAGCCCGACTTGGCATCCTTTCAATTACTCCTCCATAGGGAGATTCACGAATCCTTGCACATCCATATCCACATAAGCAATGCTTTCATAATATGGATTCAATCTATGGCCGTTCACTTTTAAATTTGTTCCATCTCTAAGACTAGAAATTTCAACTGCGCCATGAGAATAAACATTAGTAACAAAATATGGTCCAATCCATCTGGACCTTAGCTTACCAGGAAATAATTTAAGACGAGAATAAAATAAAAGAACTTTTTGTCCCACAACAAAATTCTACCGAGAAATCATCTTGTCATGGAAAAGTTTTATATTCACCTTATAAATACGAGAACTCTCGTAAGTATCATTACGTATCTCCTCTAGCTTGTTAATTGTTACTTCATTTGATTACCCGTATTGTCATAATCCATGTTGCAAATCTTTATTTCCCAATATGACTTGTGTTCAAGTTCAACCGGAAGATGACAAGCTTTGCCATAAACCAACGGTGTTTTGTACGCCGTTCTATATGCCCAAAGTGCATCGTTAAGCCTATAACTCCAATCTTTCCGTGTAGTGTTAACGGTTTTCTCAAGAATGGATTTAATCTCATGGTTTGAGATTTCGGTTTGCCCACTAGTTTATGGGTGATACGGTGTACCAACCTTGTGTGTTATGTTGTACTTCTTGAGTAGAGCATGGAAGAATTTTTAAAAATGCGAGCATCCATCACTGATAACCACTCTTGGTGTACCATGTCTAGAAAAAAAATATATTCTTTCACAAACTCACAAACAACTTGAGAATCATTAGTAGGGGTGGCTTTAGCTTCCACCCATTTAGAAACATAATCCACAGCAAGAAGTATATAAAATTTTCCATAAGAATTGACAAAAGGACCCATAAAATCAATTCCCCACACATCAAATACTTCAATCGCAAGAATTGGTGTGAGTGGCATTTGATTTCGAGCACCTAGATTGCCCGTTCTTTGACATCTATCACAAGATTTGCAAAAAATATATGCATCCTCAAATAGGGTAGGCCAGTAAAATCCACTTATAAGTATTTTGAAAGCGGTACGTTTAGAACCAAAGTGACCACCACATGCATAAGTATGACAAAAAGTAAGAATAGATTGAAATTCATAATTAGGTACGCACTTGCGGATGATTTGATCAAAACCTTATTTTCACAAGTAGGGCTCATCCCACACATATTGCTTGGCTATTTTTTTAAGCTTAAGCTTTTGAAAATTAGACATCGTACTAGGTACTTGTTTTGTAACCAAGTAGTTCACTATATCCGCGTACCAAGGTGTTGAATCTTCAATTGATAAAATTTGTTCGTCTGGAAAACGATCTTGTAAAGGAAGTTCTTCTTTGGAAACAACAAGTCTACTAAGATGATCCGGCAACAGTATTTTCAACACCTCTTTTATCCTTGATTTCATAATCAAATTCTTGTAATAGTAGAATTCATCGTAAGTCTTGGCTTAGCTTCTTTCTTCTTTAATAGGTACCTAAGTGCTGCGTGATCAGAATACCCAACCACTTTTGAACCCACCAAATAGGATCTAAATTTTTCTAGTGCAAACACTATAGCCAAAAATTATTTTTTGGTGGTAGAATAGTTGATTTAAGCATTGTTTAGGGTCCTAGATGCATAATAAATCACATGAGACAACTTGTCTACTCTTTAACCCAAAACGGCTCCAACCGCATAGTCATCTGCATCATACATTAATTCAAACGACAAACTCCAATCCGGTGACTTGATAATTGGTGTAGTTGTCAACAATTCTTTTAATTTATCAAATGCATTCTTGCACTCCTTGTTGAAGTAAAAAATAACCTCCTTTTGCAATAATTTGCACTTCGACATTGAGATTTTGGAGAAATCCTTGATAAACCGCCTGTAAAAACCTGCATGACCAAGAAAAGAACAAATTTCCCTCGCTGAAGTGGGATATTGTAAGTTTCTTATCAAATCTATCTTTGCTTTTTCAACTTCAAGCCCTCGAGAGGACACAATATGACCAATCAATATGCCATGGTTTACCACAAAGTGACATTTCTCCCAATTTAGAACAAGGTTAGTGTCTATGCATCTTTTAAGCACAAGTTCAAGATTTTGTAAACAATTATCAAATGAATTTCCATAAACACTAAAATCATCCAAAAATACTCAATGATGCATTCCACATAGTCAGAAAATATACTAACCATACACCTCTGAAAAGTGGCAGGTGCATTGCAAAGACCAAACGGCATCCGTCTAAAGAAAACGTACCAAAAGGACAAGTGAAAGTAGTATTCTCCTGATCTTCTAGTGCAATAACATTCTGATTGTAGCCCGAATAATCGTCCAAAAAGCAATAATGTGAGTGTCCCTCTAGTCTATCTAACATCTCATCAATGAAACGCAAAGTAAAGTGATCCTTTCGGGTTGCGGCATTAAGCTTTCTGTAGTCTATGCATGATAGGTGTCTAAAACACCTTATTTTATATCTAGTATTTATGCTTTCTTTGCGAGTTTTCATGTAAATTATGTATCTTATGTGTGAGTTCGAGTTTATTAGGTGCTTTGGAGCTATTTGGAGCGAAAGAACAAGAATCCGTGTATTTTGAACAAAAAGGGTGAAATTGTCATTTCAGGGGCAAATACTATCGGGAGCCGAACAAGAAGAGATATAAAAGAGAAGACTTTTCTCTAAACAAAAAATCTTTTATCTTTGATATCTCATATCATATCTTCTTATACTTTTGTTCTAGGGTTTAGAAACATGATAGGGTTTCTCTTTCTTCTTGTTATGAACTCCATGAACATGAGCTAGAGTTTTATTATTGGTTATGGAATAGTTGGATTTCACAAAGCATGATTCTTTGATTCAATATATTAGTTTTGTCTCATATTTATCGTTCACAATTCTCTGAAAATATAGTTGCATGATTTGATTGATTGTTTTGTCGAGTTGCAAATTGGTAGAACTTCTAATCACATCTATTGCTAGTTTAGGGTTTATTATACGTAAAAGTGATAATCCTTGAATACAAGTAGCATAAATATGATTATAGTTTGTAGTGATATATTGTTATGATCATATGTGAATCGTGACCTTTGTTAAACTGAATTAGTGCGCTTTCCACGTTCAATTTCTTTGATTGGCCTGATTTCATAGAACTTAATGCATCTAGGGAATTAAACTTGATTAGTGCTTTTACACGTTAGGTTGTTCTCTTAGATAGAACTCATACTCGCATATTTTAATGTGTTTGTTGATGACAAAAGGAGATTAGCGGGATATTCTTGCAATCAAGATATTCTAGGGCTTTTGATAAAAGTTGAGATTAAAATATCAATTCTAGTTATTGTGTAGGAAACATATTTGTGAATGAAGATGAATCCTTAACCAATATTCTCACTACCTTGATTTGCGTGTTACTTTTTATTGTTTTGCTTTTATTTTATTTTAGTATATAAAAATAAGAAAAATACCCGGTGTTTTATATAAGGAACCGAAAATATATTGACAACCTAGACCTCTCTGTGGGATCGATCCTTTCTTGCCCTTGTTATATTTATATTTTGAGTAGTAAGAAAGTGTAATTTATTTTTGACGCATACGACAGCGATCAATGCACACTCTCCATCCTGTTTGAACTCTTTTAGGAACAAGTTCATCATCTTAATTTCTAATAACAGTGACACTTGATTTCTTAGGCTCCACATGAACTGGACTAACCCATTTGCTGTCATAAATTGGGTAAATTACCCCCACACTTAGAAATTTGAGGATCTCTTTCTTCACGACCTCCATCATTGGGGGGTTAAGCCTACACTGAGCATCACGTACTGGCTTGGAATCATCTTCTATTAGGATTCTATGAATGCACATGGACGGACTAATGCCTTTTATATCAGCAATTATCCAACCAATAAGGAGACGTTCTTCTTGTATTGGGGTGAGGTTCTTTGCAATAATCACCGGAAGTTCTTTTTTATCACCTAAGTAAGCATACTTTAGGTGGTCTGGAAGCGGCTTCAATTCAAGTTTCAGTGCCTACACAATAGAAGGTAAAGGATCCTCATTAATTATGGGTAACGAAATATAAGAAATATTACTCGTTTTTGCTTCTTGTAGTGTTGTTAAAGCACCACACATCTCCACCAGTTCTTTGGATATCTCAACGTCCATGTTCGGATGTCCATGAACGTCCAAATCAATGCTATTCCATAACACAACTCCAAGTTCATCCTCGTTATTCAAATCTACCATTTGTTGTGCTAATGAATCAATAACATCAATAGAGAAAGCTGAGTGAACATCACTAGGATAGCGCATGGTTTCAAAAATATTGAACCGTATGATCTCCTTATCAAATTTCATAGTGAGTACACCACTATCAACATCAATCTTCATATTTTCAATCTTTATGAACGGTCTCCCAAGAAGTAGCGAAGTAAATGAACAGTTATATCCATTGTGCATATCCACAATGTAGAAATCATCCGGAAAGATTAACTGATTCACTTGAACGAACACGTCCTCCACGACTCCCTTAGGATATATATTAGACTTGTTAGCCAATTGAATAGTGATCTTTGCCTCTTTTAAAGGTCCAAGATTCAAAGAATCATAAACATCGGATGACATAACACTTATGGAAGCTCCCAAATCAAGCAAAGCATACTCGAATGGTCAGTTACCAATGGTAACGGGAACTGTGAATCCGCCAGGATCTTTACACTTTGTAGGCATATTTTTTAATAACATAGTTGTAGCACTTTCTCCCACTTGAGTAATCTCATTATCAATCAACCTATCCTTTCTTGTGAACAAATCCTTCAAAACCTTGGCACACCTGGGTACGGTTCTGATGGCCTCAATAAATGGAATATTGATGTGTATCTTGCTGAAAATATCCATGATCTCCTTTTATTGAGCTTACTTCTTTGACTTGGCAAAATGACTTGGGAAATGAGGTAGTATGGTAAAAGTGAGAACCGTGTCCTTAGGTTGGCCATTTGAGGTTGGCTTTTCCTTTGGGAAAGTTTCCTCCTCTACTTCCTTTTCGATGTCGTTACTAACCTCTTTTTGTTGATGTGGCTCTTCAGTTTGTCTCTTACTTCTTAGAGTTACTGCATTAATGTGCTCTCTTGGGTGCACAAAAGGTTGTGATGGAAACTTTGTTGAAGCTTGCGCCTTCATGAGATTTATATCAGTAGCAAATTTCCCCATTTGAGTATGCAAATCTCTAATAGCGTTATCAGTTTTTAACTGATTTTGTTCAGCTTTCTATTGATTTTGTTGAACTGTTTCCTTGAGACTCTATGTTGTAGATGCAACACCATGCATGCTTTGTAGTAGCATGTTGAACTTATCATCGATATAAGTTCCCTGATCTTTAGCTTGTTGTGGTTGCTGTAAGTTTTTTTGAAAACCACTTTGTCTTGCATACGGATTAGGAGCTGCAGATTTCTTGTTAGCGTAACTGAAATTAGGATGATCTTTCCAACCAGGATTATAAGTATTTGAGTATGGATCATACCTTGTCCTCTGATTAGGAAATATAGCATTTACCTCAGCTTCTTCTTCATATGTAGGAATAACTGCAGAAGCTATCCGTTGAACTACCTTTTCTATGTTGTTCATTCGTTGCTCTGATTGTGATGTTTCCTCCATATTGCTAACTCTTCTGACATTTGAGTCATTTCTGGTGTAAAATTATTAAGCATTCGAAGCCATGCTCTCAATTAAACTGGTTTCCTGCGAGATTGGCTTTTCAGTAAGTGAACCACCACCAGCCGCATCAATCAAATTTCGTTGTTCTAGAAGTAATCCTTCGTAGAAGTATTGAACGATGAGTATTGGAGATATGTTGTGATGAGGGAAACTCGCCACCAAGTTTTTGTAACTAACCTAGTATTCATAAAGAAACTCCCCAGTAATTTGAAGAACACCAATAATCTCCTTACAAACAGAGGCTGCTTTAGAAGCAGGAAAATACTTCTCTAAAAATAGCTTTTTCATCTCATTCCATGTTGTAATACTCCCTGGAGGAAGGTAATACAACCATTCTTCCGCTGAGTCTATTAAAGAGAATTGAAAATCTTGCAACAATGCCATATCATTGTCTTCGGTGCTTTACCTAAGACTTGTCATCTTTTGTTGAAATTGTCGAAGATGACAATTCATATCTTCACCTGGAAGTCCCTTGAACTTTGGTAGATGGTAAAGAACATTTAACTTCAGCTCCACTGGGTTAGTGATTGTAATACACAGTGGTTGCGCATCTAAGCATGGATATGTCAACTCTCGGAGCTTCCTCTCCTGAGGTGGAGGAGGTGGGTTTATTCCGTCGTTCACCATTGTTGATGTAGAAGGTTCTCCTTGCAACTGTGGACGTGCTTGTAACACCATTCCCATACGAGTTTGGATTCCGCACCTCTGGCATTCCCAGTCTTTTGGTGCCAGAGATTAAGTACCTGAAAACAAAGATCTAGAAAACGAAATTAAAAACTAAAAAGAAATTCTAAAAACAAGATTAAAACTAATAAAAATAACAACTAAAGCTACCGACTGCTCCCCGGCAGCGGCGCCAAAATTTGTATGGGCTGTCGTAGGCTCAACAAATTAATAAATATATTTCCCACTAATTAACTGGCAATATAGCGGTAGTAAGAGATCGTTCCCATAGAGAGCTGTGTAATTGATAGGTTATTTTTATTAGAAAAATAAAGTAAATAACAAAGGGGGGGGGGTTTGGTTTATAAGATGAATAAAGATAGAATAAGAAGAAAGGGATGATTAAGGAATCCTTCGTCGTTACCAAGCAATAGATGGATTAGTATACTAATCTATTGTTCGTAAGAACCATTCATCACCAACCGTAGAATAACAGCTAGATCAGTGTTATCCCCAAAACTCCTTCAATCACTGGATATGGAAGTTCTCGACTACCAGATTCTATCCAACGAACCAGCAAGTAGTAGATCATTCAAGGTTTAATCCAATCGAACGCCTTAAGCTTTGTGAATTTATGTTAATCCCAGTAGTTAAACTCTTAGATCAAGGTTTACTTTCTGGTGTTGTCTTCACACACGATTCCTGCACATAATCCCTCTGCAAGGTCTCGTGATTTCTACTTGTGTAGAGAGTCAATCGACGATTACTTATCTCATAACTTCTACTAACAATAGAACGATCAATAGACTAATCTAGTATGCATCCCAAATCAATCTAAGAATCACTCATAAACCCTAGATACGGTAAAGACAAACGATGAAGATAAAAACTCTCAATAGATTTGTATTATTAATAAATCTTCACGCTTAGAACATTGAATTCATCCTTAATCAACAAAGGATTTAACTACTCATATTACAAAGAAGATGAATAATGGTGGTTTCCCCCTAAATGGGTAAACCCTAGGTTTTGATATAGAACTTGTGATATGAGACGATATGATTTTTATCTCTTTACATAACCTAATACCTTTTTATAGGTTTACATTGCTTGGTCTCCAAGTATTTAGTTCGGTTCAAGAACCCGACCCAAAATAACGAAATAACGCTCCCAAACGTGCCCTTAAGCCTTCCAAGGAGTTTATACACGTTTTCCACTTGCTAAGTTCACAAACCCAGCCAGAAAACTTCAAATTCAGCAGATATTTTCGGAATTAGAGTGTGAAACCCGTCCGCAAACTTTACTGTCTTCAGTATTCGATAAAATCTTGTTTTGGACACAACTTCTTCATCCAAACTCGGAATGACCTCATTCTTTTTGTATTCTTTTTTATCTTTCAATTATATTCAAGATGATGATGATGATAAATCCTTAATTTGAATTAGTTAAGATCGGTCTTTGGTCCTTCTCTTTAATTTGAGCGTTTTGCTCATTTTCGTCGCTTTTCTTCCACTTCTCTTGGACTTGGGCACTTGGATACTTGGAATACTTCTCTTCTTAGATCTTTACAGAACTTTGTAGCTCCTTTTTGGATGATTCACCTATTAGAGTCAAATAAGAGAAAACAAGAGTAATAATACGAAAACATCGATATGTACACAGATTTTACTGTCCATTACTTGGGGGTGTACCGAAATCCATATAGGACAAAACATATATTGGTAAGGGATTGGTACACCCCCAGGCAATTTGGTACCCCTATTAGCAGCCTTGGGTAAATCCAATTGTTCAGAGATGGTAATGAGAAGATAACCTGCATATACATGGGTAAAGTAGGCTTGCATAAATCTAAAACTTTACTATAACCATGTAGGCAACTTCTTTTAATGTACCTAGTCGAAGCAAAACTAACGTACATCTATTTTGATACCACCTTTTATTTACTTAAATGCTTGAAATCCATGAGTTGAAAGTAAGCGAAAACCAAAATGCTCTTACAAATGGAATATGAATCTTTCTACTCCCTCCGTTCCTTTTTAATAAGCTGGTTTCTATAAATAAATGTTTCAAAAAAAAAATAGGTTGGTTTCCTAATTGGGAAAGTCAAATATTACTTTAATTTTTTGGGTTCACTTTTCTCTTAACTTATTTTGATGACAAGTGTTATGTGGACCATTTCACTTTACTTTTTTTTGCTGACAAATGTCATGGGGACTATTTCACTTCACTTCTTTTATGGACAAGAGTCATGAGGACCACTTTCAATGATTAGTTCTCTTAATTTCCTTAATTTTCTCTAAAAACAAAACTAGCATATTAATAAAGAACGGAAGGAGTAGTATTCTGGACAAGTTACAGATGTTGCCTATGACACTGCGAAATGAGAGCTTCATTACCTAGACAGATTTAATTCATATTCCTGGACCAGGGATCAACTTTGATGAACCCAATCAGTCTAAGAAGATATCTCTAGCAATTGCGGAACTATAAATACTACAAAAAATCGTCGAATTCGTTTGTTCTTAAAAAAAAGCTTTTAGGCCTCCTCAACACCAAATCCTAGTTCTGCCAAGAATCACTAGAAGCCCGTGAATTTAACATGTGAGGGAAATTTCAGGATTCCTTACGTTTCCAGATAAGCAGACCAAGGGAGTAAACTGTAAGTTTTCCTTCTTCTCGAATTTGGTATTGAAAGTGAAGCCATTGGCTGTTAGGTAAACTGCCTTCCCAACATTCGATCCTAATCAAGAACCAAAAGTAGAAAGGGGTCAAAGACTACCACTAAAAGATCGACATCTATCACTATCTACAGCAACTTTTGAAAGGAAAAAATTGAAAGGGAAAAAAAATAAAGCTCATTACTACACAGTGTCGCCAATTTGCGTGGGATGCACCAAAACCTATGCTTGGAGCTGCTTTGTTAAAACTCATTTCAAGTTCTCAACTTTCATCATTTCTTAAAAAAGTCTAGTGTGATCCCAAAATTACGATTTAGTTGGGATTTATTTATTGGTCCTGATTGCCCTGGACTAGTCTGGAAAACACGCAATCTAACAAAAGAGCTGGCATAATCATCATAAGTATTACTTTTCCACATCTATATAATCTCAAAGGAGTTACCCTTAATGTTCTTTCACATCAGAGCATATCCTTTTTTTTCTTTACCCAAATCACTTGAGTAAATCCTAAGCCTTCCGAGCAATTATCAATACATTTTCGAAGTCATAAAATGGAGATTCCAAAACTGGAACCAGAAAGATGGGAAGAAATATTAGGAAGCAACCATTGGGAAGGGCTACTGGAACCTCTCGATTTGAACTTGCGGCATCTTATTCTCCGTTGTGGCGACTTCTGCCAGGCAACTTATGATTCATTTGTAGGCGATAAGCACTCCAAATATTGTGGTAGTTGTCGTTTTGGAAAAAATTCATTTTTCAAAAAAGTTGCACTGGAATCAGCTGCAAATGACTACTTTGTGGATTCATTCCTCTATGGAACTTCACGTGTGGTAAGATCCTGCTTTTCTTTCTCATACTCAAAAGAAGCCTGGGATCGTGAATCAAACTGGATCGGTTACATTTCTGTGAGCACTGATGAAGTTAGCAAAATCCTTGGAAGACGGGAAATCTACGTAGCATGGCGTGGTACAACAACAACTCTTGAATGGATGAATGTGTTTGATGCGGAAAAGGCATCAATTAAGCCATTATTGAAGCCAAGATACCTTGACGCTGAAACAAATGCTACTGAGAAAGATACTACTGAACAACGCCAGCGCCACTGGTATGACATTTTGATTTGTAAACAGAGTGAAGCTACGGATGCTGATGACGAAGAAAATATACCTGAAGTTATGAAGGGTTGGCTTACGATTTACAATTCTGATAATCCAAATTCCCAATTCACAAAGCTAAGTGCAAGAACCCAAGTTCTCTCGAAGATTAAAAGACTAGCAACCATGTACAAAGATGAAAATGTAAGTGTAATACTAACTGGACACAGCCTCGGTGCAAGTTTGGCAATCTTATGTGCATTTGATTTAGTTGAAAATGGGTTATCTAAAGTACCTGTGACGGCTATCGTATTCGGTAGCCCACAAATTGGTGATAAAGCTTTCAGCAGTAGGATTACCACATTCACTAACCTACGGATATTGCATGTGAAGAACACGATTGATCTTATACCGCATTATCCAGGTAGGCTATTGGGTTTCGCTCATACAGGGACAGATTTTGAAGTCGATACTCGAAAGTCGACGAATTTAAAGGATTCCAGAAATCCAAGCGACTGGCATAATCTGCAAGCTATACTCCATACAGTTGCTGGTTGGAATGGAAAAGAAAAAGAATTTGAATTGAAAGTGGACAGAAGTGTTGCATTAGTTAATAAGTCTAGCGACTATCTGAAAGATGACGAGTTAGTCCCAGCGTCATGGTGGGTAGAGAAGAACAAAGGGATGGTGCTTGAAGACGGGAAGTGGGTTATGGCTCCACCAGATGAAGAGGACATGCCTGTTCCTGAGTCTTACTAACTACTAAGCCTTCATATATTGTCTGAATCCATTTTCTATTTCTAAGTTTTTGCAGTTACGACTTTGAGTTAGGAAAAACAAGTTTCCCATGCTTGCAGCTTGATCAAGATTGATATTGGATTCTCCAGATAAAAAGGACATGTAAGATGTAGTCAGATATTAATTATGTATTTCAGATGAGTTGCCTGGAGAAAGCTTCTTCATCTTTGCTCTGTGACAGCAAGATTGTATTTCTTTTGTCTCCCTATGTTTACAATGTTGCTTTACTTGGAATCCATAATAATTTTGCAAAGTTAAATCTATCTCATAAGATAAATCCCAAAGCTGTTTTTTTTTTCTCATCGTCAAAAACTCTAGATTTAAGCAGAATAGACCATTGCTACCTTTGAACTGCACAATATTCCTCAAACAAACAAAAACTCATTCGAGTTAACGACCACCATTAGAAAACAACAAGATATACAGTCGAACCTCGATAAACGAATGTTCGATAAATGAATAATCTCACCAAATGAATAATTTTCTCCGGTCCCGACTTGGGCCAAGGTGATAAATGAATAACCTCGCTTAATACATCTATCTTACAAAAACAAATGGGTTTGGCCTAATCCGATGGTTTTGAATTGCCTTTTTTCAATGATGGACGGTTCTCATTGCTTTCAAACTGTAGGGAAGGGAAGGAGATAAATCATGGCTGAAAATGCAGCCTTCTCCCACGCCCTCATCCAACGTCCCAGATTCAATTTTTAAATCTTTTCTCCCTTAACTTCCATCTATTACGCCTAGGGTTTTATTATCCCTTATACGGCTCCAGCTTTTCATCCGTAATGGATGAATTCAATTAGCACCTCCAATCAATTGTTTAGACGTTACCAAAATAAAAGGTACCCATTAACAACACCATTATGTGTGCTTACAATCTCTTGAAATGTTCCACTATATAAACCTTTTATTTCAGCTAATGGACAAAGTGAAATGCGGTAAACCGAATAAGGCCCAGGATTATTCCTAATTGTCAAAAGTGGCTGTCGTACAGTTTTTTTTTACCTCTGTCCTTTCTTTACTTGTTCACTTTGTGGACGGCTGAATCCAATGACACCATGCATTTTTTTGTGTGGATGTCATTGACATAGCTATTATAAACTCATGACTCCCTTTTTCTTTTGTCGATGACTATTGTTGTTCAACCCATGACATTTAGAATTTGGTTGCCACATAGGCTCCACATCGGTATTACGTAGGATCATATCATTTTAGAATATTTTCATATACACCCCTTATTGCTTTTTAGAATAATTACTTAGACACCCCTTACGTAGTGTCCACATCGGTTAGTTGGCGTGTCCAATAGGCTCCACATCGGCAATAGTAGGGTCATAGCATTTTTGAATATTTTCATAGACACCCCTTTTTATTTTATTTTCTTTGTTTTCATAGTCCCTCACATTTCCTCCTATGTATTTTGATAGTCCCTCACATTTCCTTCTATACCGTTATATTCACTACTTATACCCCGTTTCAGCTCCTTAACTCGTATTTCTTTTACTTTATACATTTTCTCCTCAAATCACCTAGCCACCTTCAAACAAATCACCACCACCTTAAATTAGTGTTATTCTCAACTCAAGTATCTCCATTATCTTTTTCAAGTTAACTTCTTTAACTTGGCAAGATCAGATACATTTTCTAAACCACTTATATTCTTCGAATCATTTAGGTAAGGTGTTCGATTCATCAATTTATCTTATTGAATTTATTGAAAACTTTGATTGCTCGTTTGTATTTCAAAATTAGGAAACCCTAGGAGTATTGAACAATTTGGGGATTTTTAAATTTTGGTGTCAATTAGATTTGAATACTGGGTTATGTTAGATTTGATATTCTGTTAACGTCTGTTGCTTGATTTTCAACTGCAGGCTAATTGATTTTCAACTCCAAAAATGCCAACGAAAAGAAATGTTTTTCTTCACTGCAATAGTGATTGGATAGATCTGAGTAATTCTGGTGATGATGAGTATGGCCGCTGCGGTGAATTACATCTCGTGGCTTTACCGTATGACTTCACTCTACAAGATATAAAGAAAAGGGCAATGTGTCTAGAAAATTTCTTGGACGGGCCGGATTTTGATGTCTACGGTCTTATGCGGGTTCCCAACATGGAACGAAAGCAACGCATTAAGATTAATTCAAATGATGCTTTAAGGATTTATGTTCAGGAGACAAGAGGAATGACAAGTTTTTTTACCGTAAAATCCAAATCCAATAATGAAGTAAATCTTGGTAGTGAAAATCGTAGAAATCCCGCAACTCCTCCAAATGCCGATCAACATGCAAGGCACGGCGGGGCCGGAGTCACTAGTCCGTTAACCCCTCCCCAAATGAATTCCTCCGAGGATGGCAACCAAGGTTTGTGATTTTGTCCCTCTTATTGTTGTACTGTTACTAGTTAACTGAAAATCGAATTCTGTGGATTTAATCTCTACACATAACATTCACATTACTTGTTAGTATCTTGTTGTGGTTTCTGCTCTTAGGAGACTCTGAATTTTCTTGTTAGCAGTAGATTAGGTTATTTTTATGTGTTGATCAGTCTGTGGAAAACAACTGGAGCCTTGGTCTTCGTGGTTATTTTTGTTGTCTATAAATTACCAAACACATATCTTGTTTATTTATTACAGGGACTAAAAGAGTTCCACCCGCTAAGAGGCGCATAATAACAGAAGAGCTCGGTACACCAGGCAGCAAGAGGCTACGCAGCCTGCATGACGCTCTGTGTACTCCCGAACCGGAAGACGACGATACAACACCGTTTCCACCAGCAAGGAAAATGACGCACGATGAACTGTCTAAAAAAAACACATTCAAGAACAAACAGATACTTGAAATTGTCTTAGAAGTTTCCAAACTTAAAGAAAGATTTAACTGGTGCACTGTAAAGTCCAACCGAAAAAGGCTGGTTGTCGATTGCAAAGATCCGTCATGCAGGTGGCGTCTGCGGGCATCCAAGGTGGGTGCTCTATCCTACTTTATAATCAACTCCATCAGAGCTCCTCACACATGTGATCGCGAAAAACTCCTCATCAAATTAGAATCAACCATAAGTGGCTTGGCCAAAGTTTTCAAGAAAAAATTTGCACTGTGTCATAGCATTTACACACCCAGACAGCTTCAGTATGACTTGGAACATACTTACAAAGTGGAAGTCACATACAGGAAGTCATTTAAAGGTTATAAGCATGGGATAGAATAGATAAGAGGTTCCACAGATGAGTCATACCAACACCTGGTCGGGTATTGTCACATGCTTGCGGACCGTAACCAAGGAACTCTTACAGCAATTCAAACCGATAAAGATGATGTTTTCGTGTACTGTTTCGTGGCTCTAGGAGTATGCCTAGAAGGATTTAAGAGACATTCGAGGGTAGCGTTTGTTGTCGATGGTACGCATCTAACAGGCGAACGCCTTGGACTCGTACTGTCAGTCGTGGCATTAGATGCTAATGGACAAATCTACCCAATTGCGTTTGGCATTGTTGATTCGGAGAATAACAAGGCATGTTCTTGGTTCAGGGAAAAGTTGGCCGCGGCTTTTGGGGATGATTTCTCAAAACGGAAGGATCTGGTTATTGCCTCAGACAGATCTCGGCCCATCCGTACTGCTGTTGAAAATGCATTTCCTGATGCTACCCATGTTTTCTGCGCCTACCATATTAAAGGTATTAAACGACAACACCTTATAGGATGTGACTGCAACCGGAACTTTTACCATGATACACTTTGCGTACACATTACCGTTGTAGATCTTCTCTACGATTTTGCATTTGTATATGTTCCATATTACATGTCTTGTATTTGCTCATATGTAAATTGTGAGGTTTTAGAATGAAGAGAACATCAAAAAGAAATACCACAACAATGAAGCGGCTGGGTGGTTTTGGAGGGCTGCCCAAACTTACACTGAGCATGAACATAAACAAGCTATGGCTGAGCTTCGAAAATTGAGCCCAAACGGTGCAGATGATGTACGGAATATTGGAGCACACAAGTGGGCCAGGGTTTATGCTAAAGGAGCCCGTTATAGTTTCATGACGACGAACGCCTGCGATACTTGGAATGTGAAAATACTGAAAGTCAAAGATGTGCCCAAATGTCATTTAAAACGGTCATGAAATGGTTCTCTGTTCGTAGACAACAATCTAATGATTGGAACCATGCCTTCAGTAAACACGCCCATGAAGCTATAGAGGAACGTAGAATATTGGCTGTGAAGTGTAGTGTCATCCATGTGATAGATGAGCAATATGAAATAAGTGAGAGTGATAACCAGGATCATAACATCGTCGATCTTGAGCGAAAGTCTGGCACTTGCGGAGTTTCTACATTTGAGCATTTGCCATGTGGTCATGCGATGGGGGTATGCCAGAAGATTGGGGTCAGGTGGGAGACTCTTTGTGGGGAGTACTACCGAACTTCCACCTGGAGAGGTATGTATGCGCCTCCTATCTATGGAGTCCTGGCTTGTGATTGGGATCTCCCAGAGGATGTGGATGCTACTGTTGTTTTGAATCCCAATACAGGCAGAGGTCCTGGTCGTCCAAGTGGTGGTCGATTTCGGTCTAGTTATGAAAGACCTGCTCCATCTAAAGGGACAAGATCTTGTTCAAATTGTAACAAGCCAGGTCATTATGCCAATAACTTCCCTGATAAATAAAACTTTGTTCCATCTGAGTTGAATGCTTTTTTGTTCCCTTGAATACTTTTTGATTCTGTTTTCAAATGACGGGAAAATATGTTGCAAGTCTGAATGTGTTACAAGTATTTTGTATCTGTAGGTTGTTTTCTGTTGAAGGAGTAGAGGTATAGAAAGACAATAGCGGCATGTTACCCACCCTAGATGACACCTGACATCGAATTCCCTGCATCGTTGATAAGCAAAAGTTGTAGTTTTATTAAATAATTGCTTTGCCTTGCTCATATGAATGGACTGATGAATTGGTATAGACAACTGAATGAATGATAAATACCCAGAGTTTCCATTTTGATATTCAATTTGATGGTGTTTTTTTTTGGGAAAGTCGTTTAATTGCATTGTAGAAGCCAGAAGTAATGAAAACAATATCGATGAGAACTTACCACATATGGGTAGGGGGCATATTGACGAAGAAGACCCGCTTCAGGATAGGATCCACCTTCGTAGAAACACATTATGCCAATGCCTCCATTGCTAGTTGCATTGCTCCCAGTTGTAAATACACTACACTATCAACATATACACGTTTGTGTTCATTTAGTTTGCAAAGTGGTTCAACTGTTTGTAGTAATTTACAGATTTTTATGTTGATTGGCTTTATCAGTTGTTATGCATATTTGTTTGGTGATCTTAGAACGTATTCCATCATTGTAGATGATGATTGAAGGAGAAGGTCATATGAAGAGCTTATGATGATGATATTCTTATATGAAGAACAAGGTTACGTGAAGATCATGGAATTATGCTGGGATTCATCGTCGATTTTGAAAAGAATAGAACTTTTGTTTCTTGAGACTACAAATGGCTTTGTGCTTAGCAGGATGTTTTTGTTTGCTCATTTTTCCTTAGTTAGATTGGCAGTAGCGTTGGGTACATATTTAGATAGGCTGGCTCTTATTTACTTTGTTGTTGCAAGATTTTTTTGGTTTTTTTGGGAAGCATCCTACCCGCTTAATGGCGGATAGAGTGGCGGGTAAAAGGTAGGGAGGTGAAATAGGTCATATCCTACCCACCCTACTTTGACATAATATCTCTAGTGTAGGGGTGTAAATTGGGCCGAGCCGGGGAGTCAGGCCTAATTATTAAATGGGACGGGATACGGCGGGCAAGTGCATCTCTTACCCAACAAACTAAAAGGGTCGGGCGGGTAGGGATGAACGGGCAAGTGCAATTGCAACCCCTGCCCAGCTGCCTCCAAAGCCCATTTTGTAGTAGCAGGATTTACCACACTACACCCCTATTAAGATCTTATAAAAATCTAAGTGAAACTAATTGAAGATTAAAGAATTAAACGACGCTTTTATTATTTAGATCTCAGAAATGTTTACAGAAAATATTCAAACTCAGAATTACAACTTTCTTTTCTGGAGTTTCTCTCTCCTCAAGATTTTCTCAACTCTAAAAAATACATCATCATCATCTGGACTTACTTGAACCCTTTATATAGGAAATTACATTGTGGGTGACAGCTAAGTTTTCCCCTTCTTTCGGATATATTCTGCGATCTCATCGTGGTATTTGCAATATTAATCTTTGCCAAGTTTTGTAATCCTCGTGAAACAACACTCTCATAACATGTCTCTTCAATCGTTAGCTATAATGATGCTTCCCTGTGACGCTCGCCAAATGTTGCTGAAGAATCCTTACGACACTCTCGTGAACAATGTCATCTATACTTATAGGAATATTTGACCTTCTCGTGAAAGCGTTGTTCTTACTACGAGAATATCGTTGTGGCGATATTCTGGTACTACATTTTGCCTCTTCTCATGTCTTTTCTGCGAAGAAGAGAAGATCGTGAGAATAAATTGCCGTAATCTCCTATCTTTTCACCTCCACCTTTATTCTGACACGTCTCTAAACCTTTCACCAGCTGTATTCATATAATTTTATCACCCATATATTTTTCGACACGTCATTTTAAACCGCTGTTATTTGACCATTCACGTCCTTTCATTGTATTAACTATTTTGTTTTCTCGAGAAACTTCTTCTGCTATAAATACCTTCTCTCATTCTTCTCTTTTTCTTTCTTCTCATTCTCTTTCCTTCTTCTTCTCTGCAAATTTCATTGCTTTCCCGCAAATCGCGCATCTAATATCTTTCGCCATTTTTTCAATCTCCTTTCATTCCCATTCTCTCAAAATGGTTGCTGCTGGTGCTAAAAATCTTATTGCTTTCAATTTGATGCAAGAAAAACTTAAAAATCAAGGATTTGAATTATCTTTAATTCCAGATCAAAGTCCCAAATCAGTTCTTTCTCTTGAATTATTTTCTAACTTCCAGTGTTCTCGTGAAAAAATTATAATTTCGTTAGGCCAACTTGAAGCTGGTCTTCCACTTCCTCTCTACAACCCTGAACTTCCACTCTTTTACCAAATAATTTCTGATAAGAGATTTTCACGAGCGGTGTATCAACTTGGCGGGGATTGTATTAGATTATTACTGGAATATACCTCTCGTGGTGCTGGCAGAGGATCCCAATATTCCGAAGAACATAAAAGTCTTAAATATAAACATATTCCGATTATCCCTGCAAAGTATACTGTAGATAACTTCTTTCGAAATTACCAATTAATCCCCATGGTAAGGGATAGTACATGTTGGGGTGTCCGTTTGCATAAAAAGAAGGTCACTGGTGAAGATGCTCTTATGCAAGATATTGATTTTCATACCAATACAAATGATGGTCCTCGTCATTCTAATGACGATAAGTGGTTTATTTTTCCCTTATGCCTTAAAGGTCCTTATATATCCGGTTCTTTCCAACTTCCTGCGAATCTCTCTCACTATGAACCATGTACTTTCAACTGGCCTGATAGGTCTTCCGATGTATATTCTCTCATCTTCTTATGCTATTATTATTTATTCCTTCACACTCTCGCTAACTTTTCTATTATCTTGCAGGTTGCCAAAATGAAGCTTAATTACCAGAAATATAGGAAACCCAGCACTCTTCTAGCTCTTAGATCTTTCACAGATGAAGTAAGAAATATTCCTTTATTAATTAACAATATATTGTTGCCCCTATTTCTTATCTTTATCTGTGTTTGTAGGTAATTGAAGAATTACCACCTTTAGAGCCAAAACCTAAGGAGAAACCTTCAACTAATCGTAAAGGGAAATATACTGCTTCAAGCGAAGGAAAACGCTATGCCCCTCGCGGTAAAGAACCCAGCGAGCCTCCTTTGAAGAAAAATAAAACTCAGCATTTTTCTTCTCAACATGCCCAATTGGATTCAATCGTTAGTAATAAATCTAATGATGAATTTATCGAAGAATTTGACGATATTAGAGAAGTCCCTTCTGTGAAAAATTCTTCTTCCTCTGATTCTTCCATGACCCAACTGTCCATGCTTTTTGGCGATTCTTCTCGTGGAACTGCGAATGAGTATGGCGATGAGACTCTTAATTGGCTAGCTCAAGCGCTCTTCAAAGTGTGTGATGCTACAATCTTATCTGATAATAATTCTCTTCGTGGAATTTCTGGAACTCTAACTCCAAGCTTCTTGAATGCACTTGGTATTCTGGTATGTTCTCTTAGTTATTTCTTAAATCGCCAGATTTCTCTCGTCAAATTTTTTGTACTTATAAAACTCTGTTCCAGGTTGGAAGAGCTTCTTTTGCTGCTGCTGCTACTGATTTAGATAATAAATGTGCTTCATTTAAGAAAAAGGTTGTTAACCTTCGCCAAGATAAAGAGAAACTAGAGGCTGAAATTGCTGTGCTTCGTGAGAAAAATAAACTGTTGGAAAGCTGAAGCTTGATTGATAAACGAAAGATTTTGGATCTTAACAATGCCAACAAACAACTTTATGGTATGATTTACTTTTTCTTTCTTTTAGATTTTTATTTTTTTTATATAGCTTATCCAAGCAATCATTTTTGCAGATGTTTATGGTCTAACTGACGAAGCTACGTTCCTTCAAACCTTTCCCGAACCTGTAGATGATAATACTCTTCTTGCTCGCCTTAATAACTCCTTAAGTAATTTTGCTGACGAAATTAAATCCCTCTCTATAGAGGAACTTAAATTTAAGTTTAATCTCCTAACCATTGAACACAGACACACTTTAGGATTATCTAATAAATTTAAGCGTCTTTATCATGAATCAAAAGAAGTGATCAATGGATTAAGAAGTAAAAATAGTGATCTTGTTGACGAGAAAGATCAAGCAATTATAAATGGCAGCGAAACTCTAGCAGATTTCCATAAAATTCTTCTCGAAGTTCAAATGGAAAGAGATAAACTCCTCTGCGAAAATAAAGATCTTCTTGCAAGAGAAACTCAAGTTCGTTCTCGCCTTCTTATTACTAGCGATGATGAGTTTTCTTGGGTAGCACAGGTTCTTGATAATGCTAGGAATAATTTAGGTATAGATGCTAGTCTTCATGCTGATCATTCGGCCTTAATTAGGGACTTCATTTCTGAGAAAGAAGGTTGTTAACCACTCTATTCTATTAACCTTTTTCTTCTTTTATTATTCTTTCTTATAACTTCTATCTTATCAGTGCCTTATTCTCGCAGATTCTGAAGACAGATGACGTGTAAGGATGAGAGAATTAGAAGATATTAATCATCAACTCGCGAACGATCTTACTGCTCGCAACAATAAATACTCGCGATTAAAAGATCAATTTGGGATTACTTCTGCAAATTTTAATAGAACCCTCCTCATTACTCGTAATGATACCACAAAGCAAGTTTGTGACGACCATGGAATTCCTCATTATTTGTATCCTGATCTTGCAAAGGCAATACCATCAATAATTCCAGATCTTGGTATCTCTGACTCTGATGAAGATTTTGATGAAAGTGAAGAAGAAAATAACGACGAAGAAACAAATTTTGGCGATGATGAAGAACCCATCCAAGATAATGAAGAAGAGAAATCCGGTGAAAAAGAAGAATCTGATAAAGATAACAATGTTGATAAATGAAACAATATATCTGTCTGACTTCTTTCTTTTATGTAATCAATCGCGAGTTTCTTCAATTTGTTGCAACTTTCTTCAATTTAATGTGTAAATTTCTTTGCCCCTTTATCTGTATGAATGAAAAAACATCCTCTTTTTTGCAAATATATCTTGGTCAATATAGTTTGCACCTGCTAATTATCTGCACTTTAATATCCATATAAATTTCTCATATGGTGATGAATAATAATCTTTACCATTCTATTCATTCCCATGCTTGCCTCTATTATTCATCTGCAATATGAGAAAGTTAATAAACGAATATTTTGGAGAATTTCATAATTTCTGCGATATTTTCGCAAACCTTGATATTCTCGTGTTATTATTTTTGCGATCTTATGGTCTTATCATGCCTTCCTACTTAAAGGCTTTACTTTGCCATAGTATTCTTTCCACGACAAGATCGCAGGACGTCTTTACACTCTCATGTATTGACCCATTGATCTTGTCTTATCTGCATTTGTTTATTGTATTGCGACAATATGACAAGACTAAGTTTTCTCGCGAAAACAAAGCCTCATGACATTGCCGTCTTGCGATGAAATCGCGGGACGTCTTCACATTTGCATGTAAAAACCCCTTGATCTCATCTTAACTTTTTCTTTCTCTTATGGATTTTTGCCTCTGTATAATTTACGCGACAATATGACATGCCTAAATGATCTTGCGATCTTAGAGGCCCATGACATTGCCATCTTAAGACACTTATCAGATCCCTAATGGAGGGTGCCGCCCTTATCTTCCCCCTGGTTGCCCCTTCAAGTAGGGCACATCGGCCATACAAGACTAGCTCCTCCCATCCAGATTTACCAACAACCAGTTGTTTTCGCAGCCTCTTGTCCTTTATGCCTATATGGCTTATAGTTACAAGACTACACCCTAGGTGGGGTTTTCTTCAGGCCAAGTGCATTGTAGCCAAGACTTACCAAAGATGGTCAGGGTAGGTTCGTCCGTCCCGGGCACCTTTGGCTAAACCATGTACCTCGGCGCCTTGGTCATACTCTGCACTTCTTGGAAGAGACTCTCAGTCGTCCAACCAGGGTATAACCTTATAAAGTTGGAAATCCAAGATCTCTCTCCCGGATAGGTTTTCTTTAACCCCTACATCTGTATGACTCAGGTTCCAGTAGCGGTATAACCTTATCCCTGAATCATATAAAGAGATACCCCCTTTTTGACGTGCTTGTAGGTCTTACATTTGCCTCTTACGAAATTGTATTCGTGAACTAAGGTGCACGCCATAAAGGTTTGTCCCATTCTCTTAATCTCTGCGAAATTATATTCGCGTTTCTTAAAATTTCTTGCGAGCTTAAAATCTCAATAATTTCTTTTCTTTAACTTTTCAATTTCATTTTCTTCACTCAAACAGAAAAAACAACTTTACCTTTCTACTTCTAGCGATCTGCTCGTCATATTTCATCTTTCTATCACTTTATTCTTCTCATCTTCCTTATCATCTGTTCTTTTATTTAGTGTTTTCCCGCAAGTTGCTTGTCATTTCCTCCTTTTATGCTTTTTATACCTGTACCTTTGCTGCATTTTATTTTTTGCTTGATTTCTGCGAGAGGCTCGTTAGTTATTTCTTCATGCTTTTCTATTGAATCAACCATTAATTTGTCACTTCTCTGTTGTTGCTTAATTCTGTATTTCCAATTTTTGTTCTTCCCTGCTCTTTCCTCACAAGACTTGATATCTATCTCATAACATTTCTTACTTTCTCCCCAATCTCCTTTAATTACTCCAACACCATTTGGATGAGGGAATTTAATGCACTGATGAAAGGTAGATGCAACACCCAATATCCTGTGTAGCCAAGGTCGACCAATTAAGGCGTTATATGGTGATTCAATATCGACAACACAGAATAAAATCTTGTAAGTCATTCCTCGTAATGGAATTCTCATTGTGATCTCCCCTTTAGGCTTGTTGGCAGTTCCATTAAAACCATAGATTCTGTATGTCGATGGTATCAAATCTTTATCTTTCCCACCCATGGTTCTGTAGGTGTGGTAGAACAGGATATCTACGGAACTGCCAGTATCAATTAGGATTCTATCAATGGCCCAAGACTCCTCCATTTCGTTATTGTTTTCTTTACCTTCTTCTTCTTCTTCTTCTTCTTCTTCTGCTTGTTCTGGTTTTATTTCCAATCTTACCACCAATGGGTTATCATGCAGCTCGCCAGGCTTTGGTACTTCTTGTGATGTAAAAGAAAGGACTTGTTTCTGCCACTCTTCTAATGGCGAGATTCTCGCTATATTCATTATTTCTTTTCCATCCATATCTCTGGCGAAGACTCTACTTAAGATATTATCGTGGAAATCTTCGATGGTTCTGAAAGAATGCACAATAGAATTACAAAATAAATTCTTTGCTTTAGTTCCAACCTCTATAACAAAAGTTTCTGCTCCTTTTACATTAGTCATTCTGCGATCGTCTGGTGGTGGTGGCAATTGTTGCGATTGTTGATGCCCTTTTAGAAAATGATTTAGCTTCCCCTGATCAATCATTCTTAAGATTATTCTTTTTACATTTCTGCAATTATTTATCGAATGCCCATGAAAATGATGATAAGGACAGAATTCTTGATTACGAGTGTTAGGATGTGGTTCCTTCCCCATGTTCCACAGTGAGGGTATATCTTCCATTAAAATGATAGCTTCCCATATTTTTTCTACACTAGCATTCAATGGTGGCATCTTAATCTCCTCCCATATGGTTCTCATGTTCCCCTGATTTCTGAAATTATTTTGCTTTTGTCCACCATAAGTTTCTTGAGGTTGGTCAAGCCTTTGGATTTGACTATTTCCTCCACGATTGTAATAATTCTTCTCTCTTTCAAATTCTTCTTGATCATGACTTCCCATAGCCACTAGTTTTTGTTTGTCATTATTCGTCACTTTCTCTGCTTGAACTTGCGAGGTGCTCGCCACGTTATTAATCATTTTGGGAAGCAAACTTCCATTAGCCATTACAGAACTGGTATTTGCAATTGGGTATGACTCCATTTCGTTTTGCTTTTCTTCCAAAGCAATGTACTCTTCTTGTAGTTCTCTTAGTTCAGTCATTGTGATGGTTTTTTTGATTCTGAAAATTTGTATGTAGAGCAAATTGGTCGCAAACATTGCATTAATAAAGGATAAAATAAGATATCTCTCATCTACTCTTCCCGCCATCTCACTACACATTGTCTTCCATCTTATGGTTAGATGTTTTAGACTCTCGCCAATTCTCTATTTTAATCCAAACACATCTTCGATACCTGGTCGTGAAGAGTTGTTGCTTATGTATGCACCCAAAAATGTAGCTTGTAAGTGATCAAAAGAAGTAATAGTATTTTTCGGCAATCCCTCAAACCATTTTAGCGCCTCTTGATCAAACTGGATGCAAAGTACTTGCATAAAACAGCATCATGATTCTCCCACTGCAGCATACACCTAACATAAGCTTTAATATGTTGAATAGCATAAGTAGTCCCATCGAAAATACTGTTTAGTGCTGGCAAGTTGCATTTTGGAGGAATTTCTCTTAGTTGTACTTCCTGTGTGAAGGGAGTTCTAGCTGCTTCTTCGATTGCTTCATCAAGTTGCCTTCTTACACCTTCTCTTCTATTATTTATCATCCCTCTCATTTCTGCTAATTCCCTCAAAATTTGCTCATTTGCAGTTGGGCTTTGTTCTATTGGTATTTTTAACGTACTTTCTCTTCTCCTGCGATTTTCCTCCTCATTTCTATCCGAAATTCGCAATTGATTTTGTCTCCTAATTTCTTATCCACCAACTTCTTCATTTCTCGCCAATTCTCTTTGTTGTCTTTCTATCCTTCTCTTCGTATTCATCATATTCTTCCCGAATATTGCCATTTTCGCGATTTTGTGTACGTCTTCTTTCTCGATTATCATGATTGTTTTGCCTTATTGCTTCTTGAAACTCCTGTTTTTCCATTTCTGCCCTTAGTCTTTCTCTCTCGCAAGATAGGCGTGCCTGTTCAGCATAATGTCTCTCTATTTCATTCTCAATAATTCTTTGATTTATGACATGCTCTCGGCCATGTAATACTCTTCTACCTTCTTCGTGATTTTCTTCACCATCTTGATTACCTTCATTTCTTTGATTTTCAATATTTTGTCTTCCATTTAGAATTTCTCCTTGTGGATCGTTACAATCATTATTTACTCTCTCTTCTCCCTGACGTTGTCCTCTATTTGGATTTTCAGTTTCTTCTTGTGCATTTTCTCCATTATTTCTTATGGGAGAATTTCTCCTTGGTATTTCTCTAAATGATCTTGAACTTGATCTAGTAGTACTTCGTGATCTTCTTCTTTGTAACCTTAAATTTTCCATTCTCAACTCATGATTTTGTCTTGTTAAATTTGCATGTTCCACCGCCTCTAACCTTCTTTCTTCATGTATTCTTTGCCCTAATTCCTCTGCTGTTTCATCTTCATCTTGATGAATCGACCATTTTTCTACCTCCTGATTTCTTCCTACTCCATTTTCTTCTCTTAATTGTCGATTTGTTTCTTCTCTCATTGAATCTGATCTCCATGTATGCACGCTTACTCTATCATAATCCACTCTTCCATTTTGTACCGATGTTGATTGGTTTGGTTGTTGAATTGAATTTTCCATTTCATTCCTTGTTCTATTCCTCCTAATTAATTCTCATCCTTGAAGATTCTCCTAATACACTTGTTTCTTCACCTGCAAGTCTTTTACTTCTTCTTACTGTTGTTGGTGGTTCTGATGTATTTCTTCTCCTTCTTCCAGCCATTTCTTCAATTTCTCCAAATCTTCAAATTGTAATTAGAGATTTTGGATCTTCGTTCCCCTTAGCCGGCGCCAAAATGTAGTAGCAGGATTTCCCACACTACACCCCTATTAAGATCTTATAAAAATTAAGTGAAACTAATTGAAGATTAAAGAATTAAACGACGCTTTTATTATTTAGATCTCAGAAATGTTTACAAAAAATATTCAAACTCAGAATTACAACTTTATTTTCTGGAGTTTCTCTCTCCTCAAGATTTTCTCAACTCTAAAAAATACATCATCATCATCTGGACTTACTTGAACCCTTTATATAGGAAATTACATTGTGGGTGACAGCTAAGTTTTCCCCTTCTTTCGGATATATTCTGCGATCTCATCGTGGTATTTGCAATATTAATCTTCGCCAAGTTTTGTAATCCTCGTGAAACAACACTCTCATAACATGTCTCTTCAATCGTCAGCTATAATGATGCTTCCCTGTGACGCTCGCCAAATGTTGCTGAAGAATCCTTACGACACTCTCGTGAACAATGTCATCTATACTTATAGGAATATTTGACCTTCTCGTGAAAGCGTTGTTCTTACTACGAGAATATCGTTGTGGCGATATTCTGGTACTACACATTTCAAGCCCAAATAGATTTTCTTTTTAACATCCAAGCCTAAATTTGCATTGTTGCGCCCCCGAAAAAAATGTTTGCACTATATAGTAGAATTTTGCATCCCCATCCAACATTTCTTGGCTCCGCCCCTTTATTTGATTCGCTTAATAATTGGCACTCCTATACATTTCAGCATGACCATAACCTTGTCACCATAGGCGTATATCACAACCCCAAATTACATTATAGCACCTTAGACTCGAGTCATATACTTTTCTTTTTCTTTTTCTTACTCACAGTACATTTTAAGGCAACGAGATAAGTCATATACTCGAGTCCAGGTATTAGGTGAAAGTATGAAATGAACACCCGCACATGGGCAATGACACCAACGTACGGGTGCACTGTCCATCCTGATCTAAACAAGAGTAAAGATCCGAATCTACTTACGAATGTGATCTTTTTCGCCCCTCCTGATTGATCAAATCAGCTACTTCGATTGAAATCCCCCTCCTAAGCCACGCCATGTTCCATGTGAAGGAGTACATTCTCCATAAAATAATAACGCAAACTTTTCCAGGCGTCACTGATACTACATCCCAGTGTCACTGATACTATATCCCGGTGTCACTGCTATAAGTAGCTTATCCTTCACCACTATATTATCAAGAGTTATATCTCCTTGTTCATTTAACACAGTTATATCATGATAAGTCAGAATGACAGATTCTAACTAGTAGGTTCACGAGGCAAGGCATATGCTTAAAAAAAATAAAAATTACCAATCTCGAGGAGAATAGGAAAACTCTAAGCAATCCACTTAGCCACTGACTAACGTAGGGTAATTATTTTCACTAATATAACCATACCACCACATTGGGTTCGAGTGTTTCAAAATCAACGGTAACTTTGACTAGTAAGAGCAGTTATTGCAGAAGTAACCATTTTTATTCCAAAAACAAAACTAGCCGTTGGGTACATTTTTGCTATAAATAGCTAGACACCTATCTCTTCCAAACTTACTCACCCATCACTTTCAATCATCCTAAATCATCCATCCATCACTTTCAAACCCTAAATATGGCTCCAACTCAGTTCAGTCATCTAGAAGATGTTACTATTGTTAGAGAACACACCACTCTCACAAAGCACTCCGTTGAGGAAGCGCAATGGGTGACCAGTAACGAAGACCCAACAATAGAGCCTTACCTTGGGCATGATCAAACCACCAATGCTTGGTGGAAACGTGTGTTTAAGGTTTTTAAAGCACTAAACAGAAATCATTATCGGAGGACGCTCCCGCAGATAATAGAAAGGTACGCTTATTTATACAATGAATGCGTATTGCTGAGAAACGAATTGAAAGCTCGAAAGGACGCTATGCCAAACGAAGACCGCATGAGTAGAGTAAGTTTGTGAATCAATTGACCATTCATCAAAAATTATTTATTTGGTTATGATTATTCAACAACGCAAACTTATTAAAATAATTGTTTTTCCAGTGTTCTTTGGGTCGGACCCAATACGAATTAAGGTACGGCCATGAGTTTTTGCACGAGGAATGCTACACTCTCTTGGAGGAAGTTGAATGGAAATTCGCCCAATATAATTAATCTCGTATAGATTAGATTTTCCATCGCAATGTATTGAACAATTTAATGTGTTTTCCTTCGTAGATGTTTTTTTTTTTCAATTCAATAAAACTAGTTCAACTATCTTTTCAGTAAATATTCCAAAACAGGGTGTCATTGTTTATACATAAATAAATGACGATTGTAAAGGTATTGAAATTATTTGCATAGAGTCGCCATTTTTGGACAAACTCTGATTATATTAAAACACTCCCAACATTAAATAAAAAGAATAAATTATAAAATATCATATTACACGTTTAATGAAAAAACAAAACAAAAACACACTACATGTTTCACCGAAGGATTGTGTTAGTGGCATCGACATCGCGAGTACACAATTCTGAGTGTCCTCCGAAATTATTTAACGAGACGGCGCTCGGCATGTGAGGAATAACTCTAACATTTATCATCCACGGTATCCCCACAATTTTTGTCAAGGTTCTTGTGTGTTTATCGTAACGCGTTAAATATCCGTGGCTCTGGAATAGGATGTCATCATTATTTCCAAAGGCTATCGTCATATAAGGAGACCAAAATAGTTCCCCAGGACCTTGAAGGAGAATACTCCTCTCAAGATTCCAATTCCATTCCCCGCCAGGAGCCCAGCCACGAATATTCTTGTCGGAAATGGGTTCCCAGAAATCAAACAAGGGATCATCTTGACAAGACCATTGCCCATCATAATTGTAGTAAAATAAAAGGCGAGATCCAAACAAGACCATCCCAAGTGTTGGCGCCTGAGAACCTAACCGAGAATTTCTACCAGGAATTTGATGCGGGGGCGGTGAATATGAATGGAACGCCTCAGTGTCCAAATTGAAAGATACAATGTGAAAATTCCCCTGACATTGATCTATCCAAAAAATACACCCATGTGCATATACACATGAATCCCAGAAAGTATAAGGAATTTTCCTGATGTTCCTCCATCCCATTCTATCCCCTAGTGTGTGTACTTCCACATCACCATCCACGTGAATTCGAACTACCTTGTATTGACCGGTACGTTGACAATAGTCGAATCCCCCTATTACGTTCTGCGGACTCCAACCAATATGTGGCGCTGGTCTAGGATCGCTTATTTTGGGAAGATGGAGGTGCTCACCCGTTGTTAGAATCATAATATAATTAGGATCTTGTATGTGGTGGTGTGAAACATAAAAACATATCAGACCGTTGCAAGATCCGACAATTGGGTGTGAAGTCGTTTTATAATCTCCGAGACGATTCCAGCCATAACTGTTATCTTTTAAAATCTCTTTGAAATCTTCCTCGATAATTTTTTCTCTGTAGAAGAGTCGGGTAAAGTTATCGTCCCCCGCTGTTGGTGTCAAACCGAGAAGGAGACCAAATCTTTTTACCGAAAGGTAAGTCTTCCATCCTTCGCACACGAGTTTGCTTTCCAAAACAGCTTCTGTTGTTGGGAGGCGGTTTAGTATGTCATTCGTTAATTCATTCGGCAACTTATCCATGACTACTACTGATGAAAGATTTTTAATTTTTCTTTACAAGCATTAAGGATTTTTTTATTGTAGAATGTAGACATGAGTAAACCTTATATACACATCCAATGGGTGCAATGTGTGTCCCCTCCCATAACACCAGTTGGAAATCTCATCCCTTTTGGTGTTTCAAATTCTATTCGGTTGATAACGCCGGTTGGCATTTTCACGCCTTTTGGTACTTCAAACTATCAACCGTTATAAGAAAGTGTACGAACCTTTTTTTTTTTTGCAGTGGAATAATTTTTTCTGACCCAATGGACGCGTCACTGATGGGCTTTCCTTATATAAGCTATCCTACACCACTGTATTATCATGAGATATATCTCCATGTTCATCTAACACAGCTATATCATGATAAGTCAGATTGACAGATTCTAACTAGGTGGTAGGTTCACGAAGAGAAAACTAATGCTTAAAGAAAAAAATAAACATCAGTTACATAAAACACGTTTAGGCTGCGGAGGAGATTATCTACAACATGGACAACCCATTGAAACAAAATCGAAGAACTCTAAAAGAAGACAGATACTATATTTATCACTTAGTTAGCAACAAGCGTAGGAATAGACAAACCCAACTAATTACAGTGTCTGGAAACCCTTGATCTAAGCTATTTTTTATGTCAGTGTCATTATGCAACCAGTATTACAGGTGTCATGACCCTTGATATATAATGTCACTGACATTTTTAAAAGTTGGCTATATTATATATGGATAATGTGGACTCCTTGACATTGATAAGGTTGAGGAATCAAATCTAAGGTGCTAGGGGTAGTTTGGGGCCAATCCGCCAACCAGTTTCACCGGTGTCGTGACGTCTAGTCTCCAATGTTCGGATTATATTAACTTATTTACAGCAAACCATAATTCTTTTCCGATTATTATTTGTAAATATTAAAAATAAGTTTATAGCAATATCTAGATAAATAAAAATACTCCTAACCTTAAATAAAAATCATAAAATATCATATTACACGTTAAATGAAAAAACAAAACAAGAAAACACTACATGCATCATTCACATGAGCTTGGGAAGTAAAATATTAGAGGCATGATAGTCCAAGTAAGTCAACGAGATAAGACAAATTGACGTAATCAAAACCATCTTCACGAAATAATCAAACAAACTCTTGTCCGACACTGCTATACGTAGCTTATCCTTCACCTCTGTATCATGCGCTATAGCTCCATCTTCAACTAACACAACAATGTATGTGTTATTAATATCTGCCCACAAGCCACTCTGAACAATGAAATCAACGTGGAAGAAGATTAAAAGCACCAAAGCAGCGTGGTCATTTTCAACTATCGGCTCAAAAGGTAGAAACAAAAAACTGTAAACCCTAGCTATCGGGTGGTGATGAATAATCGGGAAAAGGGCATCCGTATATATTTATAAGGGTTGTTAGTAATCTTGGACCGTCCATCTTCTACAAAAAAAAAAAAAAACCAAACTGTTGATTAAAATATTTCTCAGTGTCATTGACACTGTGAACACCCTTGATAGAGTAAAACACACCCAAAATTGAAGACCCCATATATAACCATTTAAATTATTTTCAATCTTGAGGAAAATAGGAAATTCTAAGCAATCCGCTAAGCATACCACCACATTGGGTTCGAGTCTTTCCTTCCTGTTTTTTTTCTTTCTTCCTATTCCGTTCTTTCACTCTGTTATTGTGGTGGTTTCTGGATGGAGCTTGCAAACCCGAGAAACATGCCTACATAAGCATATGCAGGGATGAAACCACTTCTGCACATGAGTTGTGTCCATTACCAGTCTCAATGAAATTTATTGAGGGTTGTGTCCATCAAAAAATTGACATATATAGGTGATGTAATGACAGGGTACCACCAGTCATGACGTTCAACCGAAGTTGTGTCTTCTCAATGAGAAAACAAAACTTGCAGGGGAGAAGAGACAAAGTTGCACAAAGAATGTTGGCCACTACAAATCTTGCCTGCATGTGATACGAGATAAGTCATAACTGAATCATATTACATAGACAACACAAGTTGTAAAAACGGAGGAAAAGTATCAACGGGGAAACTACAGGTATAATCTTTGCGCATAAAATCGCCAGACTTAATAAGTTCAGAGACGTTAATTAAAAAAGAAAGCGCCTAATTTCCAAACAGAGTATTCAAGAGAACCATCTAAGTTACTAGTAGTCTAGTAGGAATCAAGTCTAAGCTGCTATGACATGAAATGGAGGCTATCTCGCAAACAATTTCAAATGTGGCATGACGTTTGGTTTCGTTGACATTAAATAAAGTTTTCGATTAAGGCCCAACAGGAGGGGAAAAATAGTGACACAGCACTACTACAAAAGCAGAAACTAGGTTTTGAGATTAGCCGAACCCGAACCAGTAAGCTCATCGATATAGGCCTTCACACACTCTGTGATACCGTCAGTAAGCTCCATGTCGTGCTTATTTTGCGCCTCATCCAGTTGGCGAGTCAACTCATCAGCAGCGTCACTAAGCTTAGCATTCAAAAGAGCCTCATTCTGCTTCAGCTGGACGACCCGCTCCTCCAAAGCTTTGACCTTTCCTTTCTCGGCTGCAGAAACCAAGAATGGTGAAAATGGTTATGACCCGAGAAAATGAAAGTACGAAATAGCGAGAAAAGAGAATAATGCATGCTTAATTATGGACCTAAGAGTGTGGGTAAAACTAATTTTAAGCTTTCTTCTGAATTGATGGGTTATCGGGAACCAAGGTACACACTTTACTATTTATAGGGGTTGAGACTAGTGTTTCCACCGTACGAAATGTCCCCAACCGTCAATGAACATACCGTGAAGTCAATGACATCTTCAAGTGACTATTATAAGATACCTAACCAGGATTTACAGTCAAATAATAGATAATTTACAGATATTAAACAATTCTTCAGTGATTATAGGCTCTAGATTACTCATTCTCATTCATCAATTTACAATACAATTCATTCTCATTCATCAATTTACAATACAATTGTCGTAAACATAAGGATGGTTTGACACTAACAACATCAGAAATGCAATTAAGTGAAGACATTTAAATTAAAAAACAACATATCATAGAAGCATAAGGATTGTTTGACACTAACAACATCAGAAATAAAAACATACAACATTATTAAAAAACTGGAGACAGGGATTTCAACAGCAACCCTGGATCATTACAACACCCTCCATTTTCCTAACTGATCTCAAAATAAATGCTTGATAATACATTGAAGTTTGCCTACAGATCACTTACCTTCTTCATAGCTTCTCCAGTTTAGCAGTGGCTTATGTCCCTTCGCTTCGATTTGCGACCTCATTGTTAATGTATCCTTCTCCCCTAATACTTTTAACGATATAAAAGTCCTCTTGTAATTGATTACTTTGTACAGACTGGACTTGCCAAAATACAAATCCTTTTTGGCGGGTGAAGATTTTGGATCGTAACTATAAAAATCACCAACCCCATACACAAGCTTACCGTTGTTCGTAATCCCAAATGGCCGCGGTATGTAAGTGCCAACAACACTAAACTCTTTACTCCACCTCAAATCATCATAATCATGATTCTTCTTCAGTGACAAAATTTTACATTCCATGACAGCTTTACGAGACATGACCCTTAAAAAGTCATCAAAAGCCTCTAGTAGATAGTAATTCTTCGGTAGAATCTCTGGTAATCCAAATTCAGTAAACCTTTCATCGGTCAAATCGAACGAAACAACGGCGTTTCTTGAGCTGTGAAGCCAATAAAGAGCTCCATTAGCAAACACGCCAATCCCCTTTTCCAAATGCAAGTCCATATTTCCCACCTTTCTCCATCCATTCCCGCTACCGACAGTGTAGACGTGAACGATTTCCATTCCATCACCAGAGTGCACCCTAACAACTTTGTACTCGTTGGTGGAATGACTGTAACCAAATCCAGCCCACTCATTTAAATCTTCAAACTCTGGAAGGATGACATACTCTCCGGTGATTGTATTACAGATAAAAACATGGGTTTTAGGATACATTTTTGTTCCACCTTGGAAGCAAATCAGACCATTAGAAGCACCAACAAACCGATATTTCTCAAATGGAAGTTTTAAATCCATTTTTATTTCTTTATTGAAGGTTGTCGAATCATCATACTCGGTATAGGTAGGTTCGTTGAAATAAGGTTCATCAGAAAAGAAAAGAAAACTTAACTTACCAGAATCAAGTTGATACTGCTCTTGGAACTTCAAGTGATTTTGGGAGAAGATTGGATCACGAACAACGTTTCTCCACTTTTGACATACTAATTTACACTCCAAAATGGATTCAGTCGGTAACCTGCTCAATGAATCTAGAATGACATCAGATGGGACCATGTCGATCCTCGCCATCGTGAAACCCTTTGTTCAGAGTCCAGCAAAAGATAGAGAGATTGTAACTGAAACGACTATCTTTTCACAATGTTTGGGAGAGAAGTTGCGTATCTTGTGCATATCTTGAGGTCCCCATGGTTCAAATAAATAGGCAGAGAGAGGCAGAATTTCGCTTTTTGGGGCGGTTGACGTCCTGCAAAAGAGATAGAGACTGAAAACTGAAACAACTTTCTTTTCACACGGTTTTGGGGAGAAGTTGCACGCACGGTCCCAATGGTTCTAGAAAACCTAAGTAGGGAGAGAGAAGCTGACTTTATGGGGCGATTAATACCTGTTCAAGAAATTGGAATTGACGTCCGTTGACACACCCGTGCAATATTATTTCTACAAACCATCAGCTATCTGTTTATCAGGAGATGCAACCCTTAATTAGAATTATACCCTCCTCGAATCATTTACATTACGTCAATACCCTCCTTCAAAAAAAAAATCATTTAAAAAAAAACATAATACGTTGTTTACGTTTATAAGAGCAATTCCAATGCTAAGTGTGGAAGTCATCCTCCGTGGGGGGGGGGCTTATTAATATTTTTTTTATAATGGGTGATTCATATGTGGGTAAAACAAATAAAAATTTTACTATATTTTACCTCAAGTTTAATCTACAATACTAACGTCTATTGTTATCCTAAAATAAATATTGGAAAGGGGTCATAAATATGGGGACAAAATCAACAATAATATTTTCTAATAAAGAAAAATCAACTTTGGAATAAAATATGGGTGATGTGTTAATAGAGCCAGGTCATGAAGAAAGTGAAGATATGACCTTTTCCTTTACCCCTTCTCATGAGATGGCATCATTGTCATGATTTTCATTAACCTTAACCTAAGCATTAGAAACTAATTTTTGGCTAGGTGTCATGCATGTGTTTTTAAGACTTTCACCCCTTGCATTAAAGATGTTCTAATAAACGAATGGGTGCTTTGTAAACGAGCAGGCACATGAAAAACAATAAATGAAAGGATACAATTGTTTTTTGTTTTTTGTTTTTTTGGTGTGTCAGAAAAAATAAAAAAATAATAATGAGTCGAAAGGATACAATTGCATCATCTTACAATTGTTTTTTTTGGTGTTCTATCTATCCTTTCTCACGCCGACAAAAGATGCCTCCTCTAATTAAGCCCCCTCTCTCTCACCTAGGCAAAAAGCATGCGTGCTCTACTTAGGCATGTAACACCTACTCATAAATGGTCTTGTGACTCTTGTCTGTTCAGATGGTGGTTTACCGTGTCAATCATGCGTCGGTTTTTCCGGGGATAGAGAAGTGGTGCATGGATAAACACGTGTTTAGAATAGATAGAGAAGAAGAGATAGTAGCAGAACTTGTTCCCTCCTTATCCATTGTTCTGTCGCAGTTAACCATTTTCCGTCGGAAATGACGATCGTAGCAATTCTTACTCACTCTTTCTCTCTCATCACTCTTCGGTTTCAACTATCTTACTACTCCATAAAGAAAATAAGTAATTGTTGGGTCAGCCTTACTTTGGTGAAGCCTTTTCACATGACAATAATACTCCAATTAAATAAGCTTTTAATCAATGTTTATATATTCATAGGATTGCCATTGTTTTAAAAATTGATCAAAAAATATAAAACTTAAATATCTTTAAAAATACATATCGGATTTTTGTAAAATTAATATATTTGGAAAGCTTTTTAAATTATCTACATAATAAGTACAAACAAGAATATTAAAAAAAATTAAGATTTTTTTCTTCTTCATTGTTATCAAATTTGGTGTTGTTAAAAGAATCAAATTCAAGCATGTGCATCGCAAATGTCATGAGTCCTTCTCCAATTGTCACTGACACATCGGAAAGTTGGCTTTTTATTATTTTATTTTATGGAGAATGGGAACTCCTTCATATGGATCAGGACGTGGCTAAGGACCTGAGGTCCTATCTTGGTTCCGAGTCTCGTATTAAATTGTTTATTTATTTATTTGTTGTTCTTTTCATACTTTCCTTAAGCTAATTTTGACTAATCATGACTCAGCTCGTGGCATTACAAAAAGAAGCGAGTAAAAACAAGAAAAAGAAAGAGAATTTGGATAAAGTACCCCGCTTTTTGCATACCCACTAAAAAAATACCCCCGTTTTTTTAAAATTAATTAAAGTACTCTTACGTTAGTTTTTCCATCTAATGTTAGTTAAGACTATTTTACTTTACATATTTACCCTTTTATTATTGCCACATTGATTTTATACATCATTTTTCAGGTTCGTCGAGTCTGGTTCAAGATCGTTACACCGCTTTCAGGTTCGTTACATCATTTCCCAAAAAGGGTTCATCATTTCAAGTGTTTTGGGGTTTTTGGTTGGAAGAAAACGACCTTCTACAACATTTTTTTAGGTTCGTCGAGCCTGGTTCAGGATCATGACAACGCTTTCAGGTTCGTCGAGCCCGGTTCAGGACCGTTACACCATTTTCAGGATTGTCGGATCATTTACCCTTCCCACCAAGGAGATGTAGTTCAGGGGTAAATATGACTTTTAATTGGAAAGATAACTTCCACCTAGCACTTAACTGGATGGAATTTGCCTTTTGAATAAAACGGGGTACTTTAACAAATTTCTAAAAATCGGGGGCACTTTTTTTAGTGAAATCTGAAAAATAGGGGTACTTTATCAAAAAACCCAAAAAGAAAAGAATAGGACTCCAATCTAAGGTGTTATAAGCCCATGAGGTAACTTGGAGCCTATCTGGAAACCAGTGTAACCAGTGACATGACAACTGAAGAAAACTGTCACCGACATTAATCAGAGTTTTCATCAACGGTTCAGATCGGTTTGGTGAAGATGGACGGTGCATTTTAAATTAAGGAACGCTCATTAGTGACGCGACCATTGCCTCAAATTGTTTAATTTTTTTAATTTTTATTTATCCTCTTATTGTTCGTTTGATACTTTCCTCAAGCTAGTTTTGTATTTGTCACTACTTCAGTTTCCCAGAGGCAAGGACACTCAATCAAATATGTGCCTTTTCAATGATAAAACAAAACCTGACATTGTCAAAACTAGCTTGTGTAAAGTATCAATCGAAAAATATACTATAAAAGACACAATTTAAGAAAGAAAAAAGATACGGAAACGGAAGTCAAACCCAAGACACAGAACCCCGGGTAATGACATTAATACTTAAATTCATGACACTGGTGAAACTAGTCGCCGGATCAATTCCTCATAGCACCTTAGATTCGAATCCTATACTTTTTTTTTCTTTTGTTTTTACTGATGCAACGAGATAAGTCGTAATTGACATTGAAATAAATAGCTTGAGGAATGGCTCAAGGCCTGAGCCACTGCACAGGCCAGAACACAATCTTTCACCATCATACCTCAAACATCTCTACTACTAAATTCTGCTATTCCGGTTCAACTGAGTCAAGGTCTGGTCAAAGTATGGATTAAACTGATTCAGAATATAGTGTCATACAACCATTCAGGGTCGGACTGCCTGAATGGCTCAAGGCCTGAGCCATTGCACAAGCCAAAAAACAATCTTTCACCATCATACCTGAAACATCTCTACTACTAAATGATAGAAGTGTGTGGGCTTCCAACTCAAAACCAATTGGCAATGAGTGGAGTGACTCCACACCTTATATATTAGGATCATAAGGAGGTAGTAAGCAATGTGGGACTAAAATGTGACTAAGACTTTCCTTAGTCTCCACTTAGTCTCCATTATGCCCCCTCCACGTGTAGGGCTCTGGAGGCCTCTACAACGTGGATCCCTGCATGGTTGCCCGTTTGGCTGCCCTGCCTTTGTAGGTATTCCAGGTCTTACACGGGTATTATGTCGCAATACAGGGCCTAGCTCTGATACCATGATAGAAGTGTGTGGGCTTCCAACTCAAAACCAATTGGCAATGAGTGGAGTGGCTCCACACCTTATATATTAGGATCATAAGGAGGTAGTAAGCAATGTGGGACTAAAATGTGACTAAGACTTTCCTTAGTCTCCACTTAGTCTCTATTACTAAATTCTGCCATTCCAAATCATCCATTCCACATATACTTCATCTCCTCTCTGGTATTGTCTACAACTGCAATTCACTATTACAGAAACATCATAAACGAAGATACTAAGTCTGGAACATCATATACCCAATTACAAACATTCAAGCAAAATACAACCAAACCAAACCAATGTTATATCCAAAAAACGACACACACAAAAAACAAACTAGGATTTCAATTTTGAGCACTGCTATGTCCTGTGCAATGGCTCAATTAAAGGAACCAAAAACTAAAACAGAAGGTGCGACCCTAAAATATATGCCAAAATATTAAGAGAAATAGTTTTTCCAGATGCTTGTGCATATTGCAGGTAACGATTCACCTGCAAATCCAGTCACTGCTGCTGATGGGATTGATAATCATGTCCACTTCTATTCCTGCGATTCTCTGCAGCGGTCTGTCCTCTGGTAGCTCTAGGTGTCCGGGGAGGAGGATATGCCCTATATTGATGTGGAGATTGCGTGCTAGAAGCACCAGGTCGCCGTGGTGGTGTAGGAATCACTGTTGCATGAGCTGCTGCTGCATCCGGGTGCTCTTCTCCTACAGCTGGAGGTGGATTCCTAACACCGTATCCGGCATTCACAATTACAGCAACATACGCGGCCATTCTCCCAACCGCTGGACGAATAAGATCCAGCAAAGGGTATTCCGTTCCTTGTACAGGGCCTTACGATGCACAAATCCTCCTAATCGCCCTCCTCACATGATGGGGCATGATAGTTAAATCAAAAACAAATCGCAGACCATCAGTCACAAGATATCGATCACGCACAAGAACAACACCTTCAGTTACAACAATTTCTCCGGCAACAGGATGCCTAGCAAACACAACCCACCCATCATCTTCTTGACATTCCCTGTTCTGGATTACATCATCTTCGGGTACTGCAGCTGCTGCTGTATCTGGGTGCGCATTTCCTGCAGCTGGAGGTGGATTCCTAACACCATATCCGGCATTCACAATTGCAGCAACATCCGCGGCTATTATCCCAACCGTTGGGCGAATAAGATCCAGCAAAGCGTATTCCATTCCTTGTACAGGGACTGACGATGCACAAATCCTCCTAATCGCCCTCCTCACGTGATGGGGCATGATAGTAGTTTCGAAATCCAATTATAGACCACCAGTTACAAGATATCGATCACGCAAAAGAACAACACCTTAAGTTACAACAAATTCTCCGGCAACAGGATGCCTAGAAAACACAACCCACCGACCATCTTCTTGCCATTCACCATTCCAATCATCTGCTGTAGTTCCCTCTTCAACTCCATTGCTCTCACTGCCTCCACCGCTACCACTCTCTCCTCCGACCTCAAAAGTGATATCCCGAAACAAAGTCTCATTATCTCCTCTAGCGGGAGGAGATTGGAAGTGGAATTCATGAGGGGTGCCATTTTCGTCTCTGAAAATAATGAACCCAGGAGGAATTGAACTTTGTGTTTGATCAAATTTCTCTGGTACAGACTCAGGAAGATCAATAGATTGCAATGGAGGATTGATATCTACATTGCTTACGGTTCTTGAACTGGAATTGTTCAGTCCTGGAGACATTCTAATCTGACTTCTTAATTGATGAACTGTTGGATTAATCGTCTAATCTGGATTGATGAGTGTGCTGCTGAAATCAATTTTAAAGGTTTCTGAAAGAAAATTGGTGAAATGAAGACCTTTGGTTATCTCTGGAAATTTTAAGGATGGGTTAGGGAGTCTTAGGGTTAATGAGAAACACAAGGATCAAAGTGCTTTAATTTGGACGGTACCCTAAGCATTTCCATCTGCATTGAAAAAAAAAAGTATATTAGTTTTCCCAATGCCGGCGTTCGGCTTTACTCTGTTCCATCAAATCAGTTCCTTTGCGTATGTAAGTAGAAATTTGACAAGTGGTAATCGTTCAAATGGCGGCAACAGTCGTGCTATCCCTTTTTCAGATGATGTGATAGAGCAAATTATAAGAATGCAGGTGAATATTCATTCAGAAGATATCATTAGATGGAAACCAACTAAAGATGGCCTCTTTACAGTCAAGAGCTCTTATAACACACCAAGCTATCAATAATGTCCCTAAGGAGGTTTGGAAAGCCCTCTGGAAAATGAAAGTACCTCACAGAGTGAAATTATTCATATGGAAGTGCCTTAAGGACATAGTGCAAACCAAGGATAAGACTTCTAGGTTCAATAATACCATAGCAGAACACTGTGGTATATGTAACCATTCTCTGGAGACTTTGTTTCATCTGCTTCTAGTTTGCAGCCATGCCAGACTTGTTTGGAGAAGTCTAAACATCAATATAGATGGAGTTGCTGCAAATTGTGGAAGTGTTAAGGAATGAATAATATCTTGGTTCAGTAATTCTAATCACAATGGGGAATAAGTTAATAACACTTGGATAATGACTTTAATGGTGGGATGCTGGGTTATCTGGAAGGAGAGATGTGAACATGTATTTCAAAACAAGTCTCTGAATCACTTTTCCACTGTGGAAATAATTCAGTTTCATCTACAGAATTTCAGTCTCACAGCAAACAATATGTTGGTTGTGTCTCCTCAAGCTAACACTATAGTTACTTCAATTCCTAATACTGTTAAAGTTTTTGTTGATGCTTCATTTGATCATCTAACTAACACTGTTGGTTCTGGTATGGTATTGTTTTCTTCTACAGGTACCTATGATGGAGTCAAGGGATCATATGCAAACGGAGTGATAGACTCAGAAGCTGCAGAATGTATGGCTATCTTGGAGGCTCTTAGCTGGATTAAAGCTCTAAACATCCATGAAGCCCACATTCACACAGATGAAGAAGTTGGGGTTCACTCTATCATTTCAGACAGTATGCAAGTTAGATGGGAAAATAGTCACCTCATCAAAGACATTAAGTCACTTATTTCTTCTATCAAATTCTATAGCATCTCTCATGTAAAGAGATTTTAATAATTTAGCAGATTGTGTTGCTAAGAAAGTCAGGAGAAACAAGCTCTTTTTAGAAGAGTATCAGGATTATTCTCCTTGGATTTCAGCATTGTTAATTGGGCTTACAGTGCCTAGAACTACATAATCAATACCAATTCCTTGTTATCAAAAAAAGAAAAGAAATGGGTTGTGCTTAATTCGGGCGAAAGCTGGCCCAATTTTGGAAAAAAGGTAGTGAACCCCAAAGGATCCATACCCATTTCTAGACTTTGAGACCTCTTCGATGGGGATTAAGGTTTAAAGAGGATTTTATCATCTAGATTATCTAAGGTTAGAATGAAGGCAGAGATAACGGATGAGAAAATGAAATTCAGAGAATGCGATTTGCAGACAAATCAGTATATGGAATCCCCTCATAAGTTTTTATTGCAAACAAGGATTGTCAATGAAGCAAATAATACCAACAATCAAAACCCATCGAAATCATTAAAACAAAAATGAAATGATGTGATCAATCAATTCTGAAATGTTAACTGAAACCCTAGAATTTTTATCAGAATCAATTTCGAGAGAGAATCAAAGGTAAGATGAAAATGTATTACTTACGAATGATGCCAGAACCCTGAAGCTTCCCTCCAACTTATGAATGTCGCAAGAACCCTAAAACCTAATAATTATCGGCTGAGAAATTATTATCGGCTTCAAAGTTTGGTAACTATCAGCAATTATAGATTTATCGGGACAAAGAAGGATCGTTTTGTATTTATCGACCATATCCTAACATACTAGGGGGAATCGGCAATTACGGTAAATTTTGTATTTAGGAGCTTATCTTATATAGTGTCAATGACATTGTGTATCAGATGGCATGACATTGGTGAAACTGGTTGCCAGATTGGCTCCAAACTACACAATGGCAACTTAGATTTGAGTCATATACCAATCTTTATCTTGTTTTTACCCACTTGCATTTGTAATGCAACGAGATAAGTTATAATTGACATAGTCGAAACTATCTTGAGCCTTGAGGTAAGTATGAAATGAACAATTAAACTCGGTGCAATTGAGCAAGCAGTTTCTTAGTGTCTTGATTCTTGGTTTAAGTCATTGGGTGATGATACCAGTGACCTGAGTTCGAAACACCCCAGCATCAAATTCTTTACCAAAAAAATTAAAAAAAGTGTCACGAATTTTTTGCAAAGTTGGCAATAGTATTTATGGTAAATGTGCACTCCTTGACAATGAGAACCTTCCAATGATCTTTCTTTTGGACACGTGATTAGATATTGACCATTACGTTTACGGAACCAATAATATTGGTAACTGGGATGGTAAAAACGTGCAAATATACATTACTTGATTGGATCATGCATTTTCGCATAAGGCATGCTCATTAACGGCGCGAACATTGGCTCACAAAACTTTGTTGAAGATGGACGTTGAAAACACACGTATCAACCCGTATAATTAGATAAGTACTGACTTCTTTCCCGATAAATAATCACCACCCGATAGCTAGGGTTTCCTTTTTTTTTCCCATACCAGTTACCCGATATTTGAAATTGTAAATGGGGATTTTATTCTTTCTTTTTTTGGCAAATCTGTTATGACTTATCTCCTCTCACATGCTTATGTTGGGAATATATGTTTTAAAAACATTGTTAATTTCCAATAAATTATTGTCTCATTTAAATGGTTTTATTGTGACATTTATTCTTCCTTTAAAGAATAAATTTATTTCGCTTTTAATGTCAAAAACCGTTTTTTGTTGAATTGGTTAATGATGCTAATTACCAACTTATTAATTCATTTCATTTAATCTTATTTAATTCTTTGACTATGATAAATCAGTTTTTTTATGAAAAGAATTTGAAGAGTTGATAAAACCTATTTTCTATAGAGAGAGATTTTTCTTTTAAGTTACTTGAGTTTAGAAAATGAATTTTGAGAGAAAGAAAAAAAGTGTGTGATCATCCTTGGTTTTTTCTAAAATAGTTTCTGAGCAAGAACGAAGTGTAGAAGTTTCACATCCTCTCACTGTGCAAGAGTGATTGTGTAAGAGATTGATCTTGGCTGTTTTATCCTGGGGACGACGCGCCATTGAAGAACTGCTTGCACAATCTTGGGCAGAGCCGCGAAACGTCTTAAAGAAAGCGACCTAGTCCACGACTCAGCCATAACATTTGTTTCGTGTTTGGTTTTTATTTTTTTGTGCAGGCAAAATTCAGCAATTGTTCCAACAGCTTATGCTTCAGTTATGACTTATCTCGTCTCGCATGATTATGCAGGCAAGTTTGGTACTGCCCAAAATTATTTTTTTCTTCTGCCCTGCAAGTTTTGTTTTCTCGTTGAAAAGGCGTAAATTTTCTTGAGTGACCTTGACTCTGGTATCTGGTAATCATGAGAAATACAAAAAGGATAATCCAAAAAAAAAAAAAATCCATTGTAAAATTAAAGTAGAAAAATTACTAGTATGGATAATGTGCACTCCTTCAAATATAAATCAATTTTGGTCCGGTTGTGGACCAAAATTCGTCACAGCGAGAAAGTAAGTGAGTTCGAGATCGTAACCTGGCCACGACCGGACTACTATAAGTCGGAAACTTCGCCAGAACAGACACAAGTTTGTGAACTTCGATAAAGAAACTGGCTCCGAGATCGAAACCTGGCTAGGAGTGGACCACTATAAGTCTGAGAGTGTGCATAAATAATAAATCCAACCATTTAAGGGTAAGATTTCATGGGAATATTAACATAAATCTTAAACGCACAAAGATTCCTCAACTTCGATAAATAAATTGGCTCCAAGATCGAAACCTGGCCAGATGCGGACTACTATAAGTATGAGAGTTTGCAAAAACGATGTATCCAACCATTTACGGGTAAGATTCCAAGGGAATATTACCTGAAACCTTGACAGAGTATAAACTAATGTCAGTGTCATCATGCAACCAGTTTCACAAGTGTTGTGACTCATGATATATAATTTCACCGACATTGAGAAAATTTGGCAGTATTATTTATGGAGAATGTGGACTCCTTGACATTGATCCGGTATAGTTGGTGTCAATGAGAACCCAAACTGGAGTCGTAATTCATTCTTATAAATGACATTTAGAAAGGTTGGCAATATTTTTTTATTGTTCGTTTGATACGTTCCTCAAGCTAGTTTTGAATACGTCATTTATGACTTATCTCGTTGCATATGCTTATTTAGGCAAGTTTGGTAATGGACAAAAATCTTGTGCAAATGTGTCATTGAAAACATCTATTTTGTTGAGTGTCCTTGACTCTTGGAAATGGAAATAATGACAAATTCATAAAGAATAATCAATGGTAAAAATAAAGTAGATAATTTTCTAGTATGGATAATGTGCACTACTTGAAATACGCTGAATTCCTTCAAATACGCTGGCAACATCATAGTTTTCCCATCAATAATTAATTCGATCTAAAAAACCTACAATCAGAAAGATATAAGGGCTAATGGGTGGAGGTGCGAAAGACTCCTCAACGTGTAGCAGTAGCAGTAGCAGTAAGGCGAGACTGAAAAAACCCCTAAGAGCATATCTTCGATCCACAACGTGCAACTGAAAATTATGGGAAAATGATCTTGAAGTGTACTATTCCTACCCGCACCTACTTCAAATGGTTTGAAGATGCCTGTGACCCATGTAATCCAAAGTTACTCGTGTTACCATCACGGAATAGCTGCTATGCATGTGGAGAAGATGATCACTGGATGAAAAATTGTCCACTGCAGAATCAAGCTTGCTTCGTATCAACCTGCGAATCCAATCTCAAACTAGAGTCATGCAACAATGAACACAATAAGAATATATCATACCTTATCTGCAGAGAATGTAATGCATTTAGATGGGCTTCATAAGTTATTTTCATCGCTGCAAAATACAAAGTCAGAAACTCAAGTGCCCAAGTGGCTTCACTTTGTAAAGAAATTGAAAAAAATCTTCAAATGTAATCTGCAAATCCTGTTTTAAATGAACAACCACTACATTTCATATATTGGAGATCGACTACTACATTTTATAACATAACCATAGACATGAATTGAACCTGGTTACAAAAAGATGCCTAACCTATAATTTCAGTCAGAATATTCGTTGTTACATATGCAAAATTGCAAATTAAACATGTTTAAAAGGAAGGTAGCGTTTAGTTGCAGAGGGTGTTTTCCTAAAGATCTGCTCTTATCTTTTCTATTGGTTCTCCCTAAAGAAACTAAAGTATTCATGTGAACATATGACTGAAGTGTTCAATTTATACTTCTACTTTTAATCCAATCCGTTCACATATTTTGTTTATATCGTATTTCTTTTTTAAATTGTTAGTTTTGAATTATCAGTAAATTTCTCGTTGCATTACAAAGATAGGTTTCATCAGTGTAATGACTCCTGGTATAAATGTCATTGACACCGGTAAAAGCTATGGTAGACGCGGACTAGACTCTAAAGTGTGCAAGCTATGGCGAAGCCCCGTGCACACCAAGTGACACCAAGATAAAATTTACACATATTATCCACCTATTTAATGTATTTTCCCCTCCACACCAACTAAAAAATACTTCGCCACGGGGCGGGGCGAAGCCAAATGAAAAATGCATTGCTACGGGGAGTAAAGAAACCACGCGCACACCAAATTAAAAGAAAAAATATTCCCGGTATGTAGCACGGGAACAAATCTAGTCTAGCTTGTGACTGCCTTTTTCACCGTTGTCATGACAAACAAGTACTTACCAGTGTCAATGATACCAGGGTTATTTTCATCAACGGTTAGGGACAATTTGTTGAAGATGGACGGTGGAAACACAGGTATCAACCCCTATAAATTGAAAAGTATATGCCTTGTTTCCCGATATCTCATTTCTATCCGATAGCTAGTTTTTTTTTTCCCAAACTCCTCAGCCGATAATTGAAATTGTAAGGGGGGGTTTTGTTTTTTTTTTTTTTGCAGATCTCTCTTGGGGATTTTAATAGAATTTCCTGATTTCATAAACGCTGAAGCGAAATACATCAAACTCGTCTTAATAGTATATCCACCTATTTTTACTCTTGAATCAATCTAGTACAAAGCTGTTTTAGTGATTGAAAGTTGGTTGGACTTTTCATTTGGTTTCGATTTGCAATAATGTTGGGTTGGTATTTTATTTCTGGTCTTATTGTTCTCAGTTTTTGTGAGTGTGTAACTAACATACATATTCAATTGAATGATTACCCATGATTAAATGATTGAATTTGTGTTCTTTTATGTTGGATCTCTTCAACAGTGTTTATTGTTATTTATGTATGTGAATCCAGCCAATTTTGTAACTCCTGTTATTATCCAATAAGTTGTGGATATGGTCCTACTTTTGAGGTTACCCTTGCCGTCATATGTCTCTTGAATGGTCCCTGATTTCCGATTTAGTAACCAAAATGAGGGATTCTCCAGATCAAGTGGCCTTAGTAATATTTGTATGTTTTCTATGGAAATATGCTTGGTATATATTGTAGTATAGGTGCCTTGAATACGATTTTGTATTCAGTTAGGTTCACCCATTTGCCCGTTTACCTTTTGTGCCCTAAAGGCATCTGGAGAATAGAAGAGAGTAATTGAATTATAGTGATTGTTGGGTTGGTTGTTTATTTCTTGTTTTATGGTTGCATTTATTCTCACCAGGTAGTGAGGGAGTGTGTAGCTAACAAGTAGACTATTCAGATTTCTGGTTTTATGGTTATTGTTAAAACCCATTGTTAAATGATTATCAATAGTATCCATGAGGGTGAAGTGTTTAATACTGATTTTCAGATCTAATTGGATGATTACCCATGATTAAATGATTGAATTTGAGTTCTTTTATGTTGGATCTCTTCAACCGTGTTTATTTCTAGGTGTCCTTTTTGTCTACTTGAACTAAAAAAACAGTAAATCTGTAGACTTAATTTTGTAAAAAGTCTATTAGAATGGGGGGACAACTTTAATTTTATATTCTTCTCTGTAACACATAAGGGGCTTATGGGTTACAACAGATTTTCTTTATCAGGAAAGTTGTTATTTGTTCTGCCGCAACTTCCAAAACATTCACGTGTATCCCACCTGAAAACCCAAAATATGTTTCACATTTTGTCCGTACCATTTCGTACAACAGTTACATATTAACCGAATAGATTTTAAACACCAAAAGGCATGAAATGCCAATAGTTGTCTTGTGAGGGGACACGTATTGCACCCATGATATCTATATAAGGTTTACTCATATATCATGCATTCTACAATAACAAAATCCTAAATGCTTCTAATTATTATTATTTTTTATTGAAAATCTTTCATCGGTAGTGGTGATGGATAGGTTGCCGGATGAATGTACTACGGAAATACTACAACACCTCCCAACAACAGAAAGTGTTTTGGAGAGCAAATCCGTATGCGAAGGATGGAAGAATGTCCTTTCAGGAAAAAGAATTGGTCTCCTTTTTGGTATCACACCAAGGATGGGGGAAGAGAACGTTACAAGACTCTTCTACAGGGAACAAATTACCGAGGAAGATTTGAACATGATGTTACTAGACAACAATCATGACCCGGATGACGGAACCTACAAACTCACTTCACACCCAATTGTTGGATCTTGCAATGGTCTGGTATGTTTTTATGTTTCACACCACCGCATACAAGATCCTATTTATATTATGAATTCAACAACGGGTGAGCATCTCCATCTGCCAAGAATAACTTACCCAGCACCACTTTCAGTAAGAACGTGGTATCCGCGAAAGGTAACAGGGGGTTCGGCTACTGCGAACGTACCGGTGAGTATAAGGTTGTACGAATTCACTTAAATGGTAATGTGGAAGTACACACGCTAGGGGATAGAAGGGGATGGAGGAACATCGGGGTAATTCCTTACACTTTCCGGAAATCGGGTGTATATGCACATGGGTGTGTTTTTTGGATAAATCAATCTGAGGGGAATATTCACATTATATTTTTCAATTTGGAAACCGAGACGTTCCAGACACATTCGCCACCGCCGCATCAGATTCGTAGGAGTGAATCTCCGGTGGATCATATGCCATCACTTGGGATGGTCCTTTTTGGGGTTCAACTTATATTTTATTACAAACATGAGGAGGTTGAGTACCGGATAGATTTCTGGGCACCCAATTCCGATGTGAATAATCATGTATGGGCACCTGCAGGGGAATGGAAATGGAATCATAAGATGAGCATTCTCTTAGAAGAGCGTAATAAGCTATTATGGCCGACTTATTCGCCGATACCCTTGGGGAAAAACGACGACATCCTATTTTGGAGTTACCACCATTTAGCGCGTTACAATAGACTCACCCAAACTTTGACAGAAATTTGGGCGACACCGTGGAGGACAAAGGTTGCAGTTATTCCCCACATGAGGAGCGATGTCTCGTTGAAGAATTTTGGAGGAGAATCGAAAACGTGTACTCACGATGACCATGCCTCCAATACATTCCTTTGGTTATCTGAGTAGTTTTCTTTGTTTTGGTTTTTGTTTATTTTCTTTTATGAGAGTTCTGCAGTTTGGTGTGCAATTTTCGTTTGATAACTTCCTCGAGCTATTCTTGTCTCTGTTAACTTAAGGGTTGCATCTCTCGATGAACATGTAGTTTCTCTCTCTCTCTATCTCTCTCTCTGGACTCTGAACACACGGTTTCCCGATGGGTAGGTTCGACATGCTCCCATCTGATGTCATACTAGATTTATTGAGAAGGTTACCGAAAGAATCCGTACGGGACGAAGGTTGCAATAGACTCACCCGAACTTTGACAAAAATTTGGGGTACTCCGTGAGGTACAAAGGTTGCAGTTATTCCCCACGAGTAAAATCAAGAAAAATAAAAGTATAGGACTCGAATCTAAAATGCCACGCCCTGATCCATGTGAAGGAGTTCGCATCCCCCCGTCTAGTGTTACGCTCCCAACCACTCGTTCATCTGACCGAGTGCATGAACGGGTTTGGGGGGAAAGTGGGGTAAATACTACCCATAGGCCATATCAGCCTATAATCTGATCAAATTGGTAGTGCACTCTTTCATTTGAAAGAGTGACACTACCCATAGGATTTGCTGTGAGGGCAGCAACTGAGAACCAAATCTAACAAGGAATGCCAATCGAAGCCACTATATTGTATAGTGAGATGCCTCCCGGCTTTGAATATGGATACGTGCTCAAGATGGAGGCAAGGTATAATTGGAACAGACGCAAGGGGAATTACGAGGCTGCAGAGGAGGCTGATGCAAGAGGATAAATTGCATACTAAGTTTATGAAGGGTTAAGAATGAATATTTCTCTATATTAAGCATTTATGCTTTAAGAATGACCACTGGTAATTCTAGATAAGTTATGCCAATCTAAGAATTAATCTATGATTCTATGCCTAAGATGTTGTGTTCTATCTTTGTTATGTGTCTTAGTATTATCTAAATCAGTTTCAAGGGTTAAGTTTAAATTTTTGCTTCCACTCTATTTTACTAATTAATACCCACAAATAATTTAGCCGAAATGGGTCTCTAATTTCTATTAGTTCCTACTGAGGCAAAAATTTTCTCCTTGTTGAGACTTAATCTAAAAATTTATATCAGGGACGGAGTTAGAAGTTTTGTTTAGGGCGGACAAAGTATGTAAACTCTATAAATAGAGTCTTAATCTTTTGTACATATGAATAAGATTTCTCTCTCCTTCTTCTTCTCTACTTTGTGTCTCTTGTTCTCTGTACGTCTTCTGTTTCACAAGACCTTATCAGCCACGTTTCTCTTACCAACTTATTCATGGAGATGGAGAAGATTCCTCTACATTGACACAAGATTGTGCCCATTACCAAACTTGACTACATAATTGACTTATGATAGTGTCATGACAAGATAGTGTCTTGACTACTAAATAATAAATAACTAGAATTTTAGGTGCTACGAGGTAACTTAGAACCCATCTGTGATGGAGGATAACTTACGCGATTACTAGAAATATACCCCATATTCTCATTTAGATAACTTAGAATATTGTTGAGTTGACTCGCCAACTAGATGAGGCGCAACTGAAGCACGCCATGGAGCTCACCGACAGGAAATCCCGAACCTATATTCTGCCCATCGTAGTGCTGTGTCACTATTTTGCACTTCCCTTTGGGCTGTAATTTTAAAACTTTATTCGATGTCATCAACGTCGTTTTAAACATTCATGACACCTATGAAACTGTTTGCTTGATAGTCTCCAAGTCTCATCTCCACTTTGTGGAGAATTTGAAATCCTTGACATGGACTATGGCGTGACTGAGGTCCTGTCCAGTTTGTGGTCAATCTGGCAACTAGTTCCATAAATGTCATGACTTCTGGTGTATGATCTCATTGACACAGATTGGTATATTGATCGACGGTTTGGGACATTTTTTGAAGATGGACGGTGGAAAAACAAGTCTCAACCCCTATAAATAGAAAAGGGTGCCTTTTTCCGATAACTCTTATCTAGCCGATACCTACGGTTTATTGTTTTTTTACTTCCCGCCTAATCTTTTCTTTCCCTCCTTTTCTTCCCTCCAATTTTCTCCCCCTGGTATTATGTGGTTAGCAGGGACGGTACTGGGGGTGGCTTACCATCCCCCCACCCAAAAGAAATATATGAGAAACTCCTTATTAGACAGCCTATTCGTAAGGAAAACGAAAAAGCCCAGGTCAAAATTCTAGTTAGCCCAAAATAAACTCTTTATCTATGCAAAAATGAGAAACCACACGCCACGTATCCCACTAATAACTCTCTGTCTATACAAACATACAAGAAAAGTCTTCTCTTGTCTCCCTCCAACCTTTTTTTCTTCTCATCTTGCGTTTCTTTTTAGTTTCTAGGTTAAAACTTGGATCTAAAACAACAGTGACTGAGGTGAGGGTCAATAGATTCATATAACTATAGATTAGCCCAGGGTAAAAAAATTCATTAGCTCATTAGTATGACATATTCATACGACTTCTACCAATTTTATTGTTATGTTGCGTTTTTTTCTTTTTTTAAACCTTTGCGTCCTCTTCTGTTTCGGTTAGTGCTTAGAAATTAAATTCAACGGTGAAATTTACTCCCACTCCATCACAATTTAATCTATCCAGCCCATGTTGTTTCCAAATATTCTAAAATTTGGTCCATGCATACGTAAATTAAAAATTAGCCCAAATATCAAAATCTATTACATAATATTTCCCCCCTTTTCTTTTATTTTCTTTTCACAAACAATGACAAAAATTTGACATTTTAACTGTCATGATGTATCGGTTTTTAATGAACGCACAATTGGGGGATACTTATATTAATTGGGGGATATGATAATAAAACAAAATAGGGTCATTTTGAAGTAATTTTCAAAAACCCTTATCCATATATTTCTATTATTCCTGAAATGCCCTTATATTTTAATTTTTATTTATTTTTATTTTTAATAAAAAAATCATAAAAAAATATTATTTTTTTTATCAAAAATTTAATAAAGAATTAATATTTTTTAACAAAAAATAATTTTCATAAAATAATATTTTTTAATAAAAAATTAATATTTTTTTCTTAAAAAAATTATTATCATAAAAGAAAATCGTATTTTTTAATAAAAAAATAATTTTATAAAAAAATAATTTTATAAAAAAATAATTTTTAAATTGTTTTTTTTCTTTTTTTATGATAAATTAATAATTTTCACAAAATAAAAATTAATTTAAAAAAAAAATGAAAAAAGAAATAGAAAAGTTAAAAAAAATTAATGAGAAAAAAGTTTAAAAAATAAATAAAAGAAATATTTGAAAGGGGTAATTTTGACTTCTTACACTTTTAAGACACCCCTTAGCAAGATACTAAGGATGTGAACAGTTTTTCATATCCCCCAATTGGGTGTTCCTTCTTTTTAATTTCATGAACTGATTTGAAAACCATACAAAGATATAGAAGTAATATTTTAAAAATTCAAAATTCGGGCGTCCTTTGGCCGCATTTCAGATAATAATATTTATTTTTATAATATATGTTGTCTTCGCAATTTTAAATATTGTCACTGAGCTGAACCTTACTATACAGAAAATGTTAAGCAACATGCAGTGCTTTTATCACTGTGTTTATATTTGAGGCATTTAGATTGCTATAATCTGGGTGTACGCAAAAAAAAAAAAATTAGTCCGCCCGAACACAAATTCCTGGTTCCGTCGCTGGTGGTTAGTACATTAACCACATGTTGTCCTTTTTAGGTCCTAATCAAGGGTCGACGTAGGTTTAGTCAAGATAAACGGTGTATAAGAGCGTCCACAATGGACGAGTATAAAGTGGAGTAAAACCAAATTTTAAGCGAAAATCAATCACAGTGGGGCGTGACTAAAACCAAATATTTGGTTTTAGTTGGAGAGAGAGGGTGAATACTGAGTATATTTGGTATATACTCTGGAGTAAATGGATTATAGTCAGGCAGAATTTCTGAGTACGCCTGGGTGGGGCGCAACAATTCATCTCCGCCCCTTTTTTTTTTTTTTTTTCTTCCCCCATGGGGGGCACACTTTTAATCTCCTCCCCATGGGGGCGCAACAATTCATCTCCGCCCGTTTTTTTTCTTCTTTTTCTTTTTCTTTTTCTTTTGGGCGCATGATTTCATCTCCGCCCGAGTATAATTTTACTCTCCACCGCTGTGTTGAAACACCCTCAAACCCATATATTTTTAGTATTTGGTTATGGTTTTAGTTTTAGTATAGTCCATGACTGTGGACGCTCTAACGCGAGTATCAAATCTTAATAAGTAGAAAACTCACGAGTGGTGCCACGTGCGAAGTAGAGGCACATAAAAATTTTAAGACACGGTGGAAATTTGAAACGATGGGTTTGGAATTTGGAAGAGCAAGCAAACTCAATCACTGAAGAGATAAAAAGGTTTCGGGAAACGTCCCCATTAAAGTAAAGGGTGCTAGTTAGACATTTCTTCAACCATAGAGATTGATTTAAAAGGAAGGGAAACTAGATGTTTTTTTCATCTCGCCTCTGCAATCTTAGAGGGTCTTGGAGTGAAACAAGAATATCAACTTAGAGACTCAATTTCATTCTCATCTCAAAACAGCCATGGTAAATGAAGGAGATATTGTTGAGGATGGTTTCAACGAGAGTCCACCAATTGAATTGGAACCAGCGGAAACTCCCAAACCAAGTGAGACAGACGGGGGTTCTGGAAATGGATGGATTATAACTGCAACCCACCCCCGATTTGGAACTCTTACTGTGCTTGAAGGTGTTGCACTTGTGGGTGATCGATTTTTGGTTGCCGGTGGAAGGCAGATGGGTTTTCAGACGATAGTGTTGCCCTCCGAGACAAGATCACATATACGTATGCTAGCAGCGGGGTTGGAGATAGAGGGGGGTTATGGTAATGCATGGATTATAAATGGGACCCACCCCCGATTTGGAACTATTCGTGTGCTTGAAGGTGTTGCACTTGTGGCTGATCGATTTTTGGTCTCCGGTGGAGTGCAGATTGGATTTGAGACCATAGTGTTGCCGTCCGAGATAAGATCACTTATCCGTATGCTTGCATTGAGACCCAAAGCTCCTCGAAGTGGTCTTGTCTTTCCAATCTTGGATCTTTATTGTACACATATTACCAGGCTTGCAGCCGTAGTGTTAGCCGAAGAAGTTGTTTTGCAGGTACCCAATGTTGGCCCGGTGGTCAATCAGCCCACTGCAACAGCCCCAGCCCCGAGCCAAAGCAACACCACCAGCAGCACCAGAATTGAAGAAGAATGCAAATAAATTGGAGTGTGGACAAGGGTAAGCCATAGATCATAAATTTTTGGACGGTCTCCGACTCTTCTCTTGTTTAGAAGCAATGTATGTTTTTATTTGGAACAAAAACATTGTCATGCGCTTTAATCTTCAAGTACCCTTGCAATGTAAACTCTTCCGGTGTTGGGAATATATTTTTAAAACATAAATTTATTCTCAATTAATATCTTATTTTTTTAAAGTTAGAATTTAGTCTTTATTAAAAGAAATTAATTTTTGGTATAATTAATTTGACCGTTTCATATTTGTGGTTTTAATGGTGTTAACTACACCATTATAACTTTGAGAGTTTCATATTGTGGAGTTAATGGTGTTAACTACACCATAATAATTTCTGATTAAATTGTGTTTAAACCTTTTAATATAAAACCAGATTTTGGTGGGAAAAATAAGTGAGCGAGTTGAGTTTTTCTTTATGTTGTGGGTTTTCAAAAGAAATACTTTTTGTGGAAGAAAACAATGCGTGAGCATCATTTGTTTTCTATTAGAGATTCTGAGCAAGAATGAACTGTAGAAGTTTCACATCCTCTCACCGTGCAAGAGTGATTTTGTAAGCGATTGAACTCGGCTTTTTTATCCTGGGGACAACGCGACAACGATGAACTGCTTGCACAATCTTGGGCAGAGCCGCGAAACATCTTAAAGAAAACGACCTAGTCCGCGACTCATCCATAACATTGTTTTGTTTGATTCTTTGTCACTGTTTTTGCAGGCATAATTCATCAATTGTTCAAACAATTTTAAGACGTTTATTCTGCCACAGATATCAAAAGAATTCGATTGCTTGAAACGCGATAAGTATCATTGTTTTATTTTGTTTTATAAAACTATAATCGGTATAATTTTTCTTTGACGATTGAAAATGATGCTTGGGAAACTTGGTAACCTGATACCTAGAGTAATTTTATGTTATGGACTAGGATTGTATAATGGTTGATATCTTTTCATGAATTTTTAGCATAGAAAAATATTGTTGAACATACACGAACGTTTTTGACATGTTATAGAGTTTTATGTGCATCTCTTTAACGAAAAAGAATTGGGTCTTGAGATTTTAACCGAGTAGTATATTATACATCATGAGACCTGTAAATTTTTAGAATTTTTGGAATCCAGAAACTATTTTTAAAGTATTTTAGAAAACTACATAACGTATCGGAAAAATTATGACTGGCAGAAAATTAGTCATGATTAAACAACTTTTCCTTTTCTTTGTGTAAAAAATTTGAATCCGTATGTCACTCGAAACTTGTAGATCAGGAACTTATGTTCAAAACCCATTTTGAAATTTCCTATTTGGATATTTAGTTTGCGAGATTTGGTAATTTCAGAATCGTTGTGTATGTTTGTCCAAAATAAGAGAAGTGATACTTGAGATTGGAGATGTAAGAAACTAAATTAAAAAATCATGTTTTGATTTTATACTTCATACTCTTGTTTTGGTAATGAAAAGGAAAATTATTGTTAGCAATCAAACTAGTGCACCACATATGTGTAACACCCCGTATTTTTAGCATGGCGCATGCTAAAAGATGCGTCATGGCCTGAGATGAAGCTTCATCAAAAGCTTCCGTTGGTTGGTAACAGGTAGATTGGCTTAAAGGACAATACCACGCCAAAATGGTGTATTATGTTTGGCATTTGGCCAAGAGCCAAGTCTCGTGTCAAAGGATGCATTTGTCCAAGGGCCAATATTGGGGGGAAGGTAAGGCACATCGCGTATGCATATTGGCTAAGGCCAATATGACATTAGTTGGAAGTTACATTCCAAGAGTGCTTCAGGACAATTGGGTATATGGACTTGAGAATGTACAGCCATCACAGCTGGACATTGGTGTGGCCTATGGGCCAAAGTCGGAAATATAGCCACGGCCCTTCATTGGGATTGGCTCGAGAAATGGTCAGCCATCCTGGCCGAGCATAGGAACTGGCATGTGAGCCAGAACTGAAGGTATAGCCATATTGGCCGGTTATTCAGGAAAATGGCAACGGCCATGAATAGTAAAACGGGGAGTTGATGAAAGATTTTTCCTCCCCTAATCAGAGTTCTAAAAATTTCAAATAAACATATATAGGGAAGGGTAGTTGGTTGAAGGTGCATATGCGGACTATGCACCAAGTAAACTTCATAGCTTAGACGGAAGAGTATAAATGATGCATAAGGCTCATTTATAGTTGCTTAGCCTTGAGAGAGGGAATTTGATGCTTAGGCATCACTATGCAATTCCACGGACTCGATGATGCATCGCTTGGATGTATTTGACGGAACAACCTATACGAACTAGGAAATTACCACTATTGCTTGGCCACAGCCTAGCAAACGAGTTGGAATAAGTTGCTTGTCTCCTCGAGGATGAACTACGGTCTGTTCTTGATTCCTTTAGAGTAGGGAGGGATACGTAGGAAGCCGCAATGAGTTGCAGCATTGTCGGTCCAGCACGTTGGCCCCTCATATCATCTAAGCTCGGTAACTCGAAGCAAGAGATGATTGTTTCCAGACTTGATGAGGCTAAGTTGCATGCTAGTAAGTGGATGCTCATACTTCCTATCAAGTTATAAAGAGTTGGTAAGCGAAGTAACGAATGAAATGGCAAGGGCTTGGTGCGGCCTATGCCTAATTCCATGGCTTATGCCTTAAGTCTGGACAAGACCCGACGGTATGACGGTTTCTCAGCTAGCTAGAAATTCAGTGATGAATTCCCTACGTGGAGGAAAAGCCGGAGATGCATGCGAAGTGCATTGGCATTGGCCTTATGGCCATATACCCTGCTGCGGACAAGGGTGACTTTGGAAAGGTGTGGAAGCTAAGTTAGCTGCATCATGCTCCACGAGCATGCTTGCAAGGGAAAGTGAGCGTGCATTTGCCTGGGGAGGCCCGGATCATAGCTTCATCATGGCGCACCGGGGGAGTTGCGGCCTGCGGGGCGACGCGCCAAAGGCGTAATTTGCCGGTCCGTCACAATATGTTTGATAAAATGCTTGATAGAGAGTTATAAATATGTATGATATTATAACTATATAATTTTGAATCATTATTTGACACTCAAGAGAAACTTGGAGTACTATATTTTATTTGATTTTCAAGTAATTATGTAAATGCATACCTTACTTATTTTTAGTTTCAAATGCTCACATGTACATGATTGTGACAGGTGAAAATTCACTTACTTGAGCAAGTTTTTTAATTTCCAATGAAATAAAAATTGCGGGAGATTAATCGATGTGAGGAGCAATAGGGTTTCTGATTTCTTTGTTGGTGCGCAAAGAATGGACAATGGTTTATAACCAATTGATCTTTAAAAGCAATTGAGGTATGTTTGATGAACTATTTGTAGTTATTGTAGTGATCAAATAATGGCATTCTAAATTGAATAAATTGATTGTTCAATCTTAGAATAAATTTTATGGAAACAAGATATTGAGAATTATTGTGTATGGCAATAAACATGCGACTCATATGAGTTTGGAACTTATGAGATGGAATTTTATACGAACCCAAAACCGAAATAATTAGAAACCTAGTCAAAACTAATGTGAATATCAACTCTCACAAAGGAATGAACATAATATTGATTATGAATTTATTTGATATTCTTGCACGGAATTGTAAGGATATCAAATGTTATTAACAACGCTTTTCAGGCTAAGTTAATGTGAATTGTGGATACGGTGAGAAGTTGGTATATATTGGTGTTTTACACCATGTTTGTTTTGATAGGTTATGGTTCAAAAATTGAACCAAATCATTTGAAATAAAGTGGTGTTGAGATATACTCACATCACTAGGAAAATTCCGGTATTGGTATGATCTCAAAGTTTACTTTGGGTAGAACAATCTTGTTAAAGATGTTCATACTTCCGAAATGAGAAAGAATTCTAATTTCCACCTATCTTGTTAATTAGAAATTTGTTGAATTTGATCATTGCACTACTACAAATGATAGGTTATGGATAAAATGTTTGAATATAATATTACAATTTTATCATATCATGAATTGAATTTTAAATATTTGAAATATGAGTTTTTGTCATGCTTTTAAGAAATCAATGAGTTACTGATGAATATGAGCATGTTATATTTTCTTATTAAATTGGTGAATTTTTTGAGTAATATGTATGGAATCTTACCTAACTCATAAAAGCATGTACATTTTCAAATCTTACGCAACTTGCAATGATATTGGATGAAATAAAGTATTTGATAATTTTATAAAAATGCTTCGAGTAACTTGTCTTGATATCAAATTAGTGAATTAGGCAATGTTGCTTTCAAGAAAATTGTGCAAAACATTTTGGGTTTAAATCATTGGATCATAGTTTTTCACAATTTTTGGACTCTTTTGATATTGTTTTGAGATTCCTGTTTGAGTCAAAAATAGTGGGGGTTCCATACCCTATGTTTTACCAACTTTGATTTATATTAGAGGAACTAGAAAAATAAAGGTGACAAGTAAAATAAACCTAGAAAAGCATATATGGTGAGACTAAATTTTAGTCCTGAATATTTTGTTGCTTATATTTTGGAAAATAACTTCTTATAAAGAGTAACTTTTTTTTTTATAAAGAGTAACTTTGTTTTTCAAAAAAATTAATGGTGGGTTTGGATGTAGAATTTTAAAGATGGGATTCATGGGTTCAGGGGATTTAGTGGAATTACGTTTCCCTCGCTACATTTGGTTGCCCAAATCCCTGGAATTACGTTTCCGACGGGATTCACTTTTCCAGCAAATCCTCCATATGGAGTCCGACCCCTCCCCCCTAAGATTTGTTGGGAAACTTATCAGGGGATTTATGGACCCACTTTTTTTAGTCCAAATCCCATATATATACAATTTTAAGCTTCTTAGGGCAATGCCAAACAATACATGGATTTTAACACAAGAAAATTTTATGAATCCCAGGAATCTCAACTGAGTTACCAAACATACGAGGGATTTACATGAATCTTAGAATTTATAATCCTATGGAATTACAAATTCCTAGAAATTGTGAATTCTGCAACCAAACCCACCATAAATCTTTGGCAAAAAGGTTTTATGAGCCTATTATTTTTTAGACAAGCAAACAAAAAATTGTTGATTCTTGCATTCATGTCGCTAAATATATTACAGGCTCGTTTGGTTGATGTTGTTTATACGATGTATGATTTGTTATAGTCAGAAGTAGAAATATATGCTTTTGTTTAAGTTAATGAAGAGAATCTATGTAAACCAAGCATGAAAAGCTGTGTAGTTTCTACAGCAAAAAGAAATTATATAAGTTAGATAAGTTACATTTGTACTCTGAAAACAACTTTAAAAACAATTAAAAAATAATTGTTGACTTGATTCATTCGAATGATTTTAGAATTGCTGAAAGTGAAATGCACAATAATCTTTGTTTTGTATGCATAATAAGTGATTTGTTGAAATTTTAATTCTAACTTAAAGGATGAAAATGAAATTGAGAACATGCTTAGTTTACTATTTGACATGAAAGACTTAAGTGAAGATGGTGTATGTTTTTGAAATAAATTTTTCTTTATTTCTTTGGATCTATTTCATTTCCATGAAAATAGAATTTTAAAAGAAGATAAAAATATATATAGTCTGAATGTAAACTAGTTTTCACTCATTTGGTTTAGTGCTAATGCTTTTGAGATTGTGTGTGATTTCACTAGACATGAGTATGGTAGCTTAGTATGTTTGTTTGCTACGTGATTGACAAGGTATAAATATTTTTTGTAGTGGGGGTTTTATATTCATATTTACCAATCCTAGTATGGAAAATTGGTAAAATTTTGAGAAGGTTATGAGGTGTCTGAAAAGAACCTCAAACCTAGAAATGCACTATCTAATAATGTTTACCGTAATCCTTTAAGGATATTGCGATGCTGATTGAGATATCCTCTCAAATGAATCATCTAAGGGATGGAGCGATTCAATCCTATAATAGATAGAGGAAAAAACATATTAATCCAATGTGATAGTATCGCGGCTATTGCAAGAATTGAGAATGTAACGACAACGATAAGAGTTGATATTATGACAATGGATTATATAGTGTCTGAAAAGAGTTTTCGTTAATCCTTTGACGAAAGGATTGATCCCTAAGATGTATTTACATCTTAGGGATGAGGATATCTCCCATTGATATTGAGTCATCTGTGATGGATACCCAACCTAGAAATAGGTTCAAAGGGACTAGACGAAGTCATAGATGATAGCATCATTGAGATTGAGTTATTTATGATACGGTTATCAACCTATAGCTCAAGCTCTCAAAAGTAGGTTCAAAAGGGTAACCCTTACCTATAGAGTGAGATCCCAAAATATAGGTTCAAATGGGACACCAAGTCATAGATAATATGGAAGATGCGAGAATCATGCTTTTGAAGAATTCATCCCACGGCATGATATCCTGAATCGAGTAGAGGTTGAGTTTATTTTTGATTTTTAATTTTTAAACTCTTAATGATGTTTATATCTCTATTTAGAGTGGGGTACCTTCAGGAGTACTCTTGATAAACTCACCTATATGAATGTGAAAGTGTGGCCGCTTTCTATGAGAATATGGTCAGTTCTCTAAATCATTCATTAAACTGGGATACAAGCGCAAGGACGTAAATGTGGTGGCTTTAGACTTTACACTAGTATAGTCGTGTGTGTTAAGCAATCTTTTTATCTCTTAGAGTTCAAGACTTATGTTCACTCTATGGTATGATTTTAAGAGAGCATATTAACACTACGTAGAGGTTCAAGTCGCGAGACACCTTTTCTTATGCACAACTCTATACGTTCTTGCTCAATGTTTTTAAAAAAATAAGTGGGGGATTGTTGGGAATATATTTTTAAAACATAAATTTATTCCCAATTAATATCTTTTTTTTAAAGTTAGAATTTAGTCTTTATTAAAAGAAATTAATTTTTGGTATAATTAATTTGACCGTTTCATATTTGTGGTTTTAATGGTGTTAACTACACCATTATAACTTTGAGAGTTTCATATTGTGGAGTTAATGGTGTTAACTACACCATAATAATTTCTGATTAAATTGTGTTTAAACCTTTTAATATAAAATCAGATTTTGGTTGGAAAAATAAGTGAGCGAGTTGAGTTTTTCTTTATGTTGTGGGTTTTCAAAAGAAATACTTTTTGTGGAAGAAAAAAATGCGTGAGCATCATTTGTTTTCTATTAGAGATTCTGAGCAAGAATGAACTGTAGAAGTTTCACATCCTCTCACCGTGCAAGAGTGATTGTGTAAGAGATTGAACTCGGCTTTTTTATCCTGGGGACGACGCGACAACGATGAACTTCTTGCACAATATTGGGCAGAGCCGCGAAACGTCTTAAAGAAAGCGACCTAGTCCCCGACTCAGCCATAACATTGTTTTTTTTTATTCTTTGTCATTGTTTTTGCAGGCATAATTCAACAATTGTTCCAACATCTGGTTATGTAAGATGTTAAGCCTTATAAGGCAATGACCTTTCACAGTGCATGATGGTAATGTATTTTAGTGTTTAACTTATATTCTGAACATATCACTGACTTCTGAAGCATTTCTCTTGAGCTGATTCCAGATCAGCTGGTGCTGAGTCGTCTGCTCTAACTTTGGCAATCACTTGGGATAAGGATATGAATCTGTCTAAAGTCATTTTATTTAGTGATTGTCTTGTCTCCAGTTGGCGGATTTTGTGAATGGAGTCAATACAAATGTTCCGTGGAGAAACGATGATCTTCTTGAAGACCGTCGGAATTTAGTTTCTTAGTTGTTGTTCATTTAAAGTTGTGTATATAAAGCTTGCTAAAAACAATCTAGCATACCGGCTTGCACGTGGTTTTTTTTTTTTTTTTTTACTTGTGTTACTATCCGTCCACATTCACCAAACATAAGCCCCAATAAAATTCAAAAGAAAAAAAAATCGAAAATAAAGAAAAAATAAAACTGATAATAATAATACCGTTACAATTGTTTGGTGCAAAGTCGATTCTAGATCTAAAAATCGAACATTGACTTTAAGGTTTAGATTTCCTTCGTTATATCTAATCCATGTGAATGAGTTAAAACTCTCCATAAAACTAAAATAATAATACCAACTTTCACCGGTGTCATTGACATTACGCTCCGCCAAAACTATGGCAAGTGATGGTACAAAACCATATACGGCCCGCCAAATGATGCCAAACTTTGGAGTTTCTTAAATCAACTCATCAACAAGCGTTGGCTTTCCACGTATTATAAGTCTCGGGACACATAGGATTTTAAGGGAACTTTCCCTCGCTGGACATGCGTCACATGCCCTTATTAGAGACCAGAATGATTTTTGTCCCTAATCTAAATTCAAAATTGCCAGTCATGACATATTTTTGATCTCCGTTGAATTCTCTAGGTCTACCTAATTCATTTGAAAGAGAAGCATCAACCGTTAGATTTTTCATAGAAAACGAGGCGTCACCCCATGTCTGCAAACTAAAGGTACTTCCTCTTCCATTTTTTACTAGACCAGTAACGATGGATACATTCTGCTTTGGTGCTTTTAATCTTCATCCACATTAAGAACTTCAACTTGCACTAGAAGAGTTACTCATCAGCCATTAGGTGATATAACAAAGGGTACTTCCTATTCCATCTGTTACTTTTTGGTTTTTCAATTACAAATTCTTGGCTCTGCCAGATTGGAATTTAGGGTTTTTTGGTTTCTTCTCATTGCGAAATTGGAGTTTAGGATATGGCAAAACGATCCTTATTTCCTGTTAAATCTCATTTTTTCGATTATTAGGTTTTACAAAAATTTGAAGCCGATAAAAATTTCTCAGCCAATAAATGTTAGATTTTAGGGTTCTTGCAAAAATTTCTCAGCCAATTTCTAACCATATAAGTAGAACCTTCGTTCCGTAACTTATGTTGCCGATAACTCACCATTTTCTAGATAGTTAGGGTTTCCAAAATAATTTCTTCATTTTTGGCCGATAATCCATATACCAGAAACTCTCACTCACACACTCTGAATCCTTCACTAACCCCTGCATTCCGATCCAACAGAGAAAACTAATGCTTCCGATTTAACGAGGTAAATTTTACCGATTTCATTTTCTACCCAAAATTGGATTCTCTGGGCTACCGATTTTAACAATAGAATCAGTTATTAATTAGTTTAATCGTTAGAATCAGTGATTGAATGATGTTTGGACTGTAATTGAAGTCACGAATTGCTTATTAGTAAATACTTATGTTGGATTAAGTGATTGAATTTTCCAATTGTTCCGCAGGTATCGTCATTTCTGTTTCTCACCATTTTCATAATCATAAAATCCATTATCATCATCATCATCGTCATACTCCCACTCCTTAATTATCTTCGATGGCTTCACCATCTCCATCCAATATTGATCAGGTATGATTTCGATTGGTTCGGGTCTCTTCTAGTTCTTCCGCGTCGGGTGGCGAAGTTTTTTAGATAATTCATTTTTTGCAGAGTACAGGGAAGAGGGGTTCTAGTATGATCAGAGTTGAGGAAGAGCTAGTGAAGGTAACAAATATAGCTGTTCCTTTCTCGTTACGCTTACTTGCCCCTATTAGGAATCTTGCCTATTTCTTGCCTTTTTTAATGGTGTTATAATAAGTATAAGTCCGTCTTTATCCATTAACTATGTCTTTTATCTTTTACTTTAGTAAATGATGTATTAGGAGTGTTAGCTTTATTCTTATCTTTGATATCACAATTACAAAATTCTACCGCAAATTTTACAAATTTTTAACAAAGATTATCAAAATTTATTTGAAACTTTCACCAAGAGTTTCTACCAACACTTTCAGCATTGATACTCTATGATTGTTCTCATGTCAACTTTGGTATTGAATTGCATCTCAATTTGTTGTTTCTGCTGCTCAAATCATTAGAAGTGTTACTTTACTAGAGTTTGTAGCTTGATATGTGACTAAAATTTATGAACTTGCAAATACCAAAGCTGACAAAGTTTTATCTGGTACTAAGACTATAGTTGAGCAAGTTTTACCTTCTTCTACCTTTCCGCATTTTGGTGTTGGTTCATATTTCTTTCACAACTAAAAATGAAATTGTCAAGCTCCCACAATAAACAAAATTCTCAAGCTCTGATATTTCAGAATTGCAAGTTCCTCAATTGTTATTACTTTTAGTGAATATATGGTGATAACTCAAATGCTGAGTCAAATGTTGTTGCTGAGGTTGCGATTGATGTTGTTTCAGGAATGGAGTTGTCTACATGTGAATTGTTGTTTGCATTAACATTTCATATGAAGAGGAAATTCAATATTCTCATACAACTTGCAGCTAGAAGATTGACCTTTTATTCGAAAACAGATGAGTTACTCCCTACTTCAGTTTGAGGGGGAGTGTTAGAAGTATAAGTCCGTCTTTACTTCAGTAACTATGTCTTTTATCTTTCACTTTAGTAAATGGTGTATTATGAGTGCTAGCTTTATCTTTATCTTTGGGTCGCTAGGGTTAAGTCTTATATGTTACTTGAGTTGTTCTTATAAGTAGAACAACATGTTCTGTATCTCATGACAATCAATAGTAACAATATTATCTTTCACTGCAAACTCTTTCTAATGGATCTGACGATGTTGTTTTTGCAGAAGTCGAAGACCGGTGAAGATGGTGTAGAAAGTTCCTTCAGACAGAAAGTGAGGGCCAGTAGGTACAGTAAGGGTGCCCCCAGAGGACGGTCTAGAAAGAGCGTGCCTCTGACCCGAGTGTGCAAAGTATCTTCCTCGGGTAATCCATCCATTCACCAGAAGAAAAACGTGACTGTGGTGCTTTCAGATGATGATAGTGAGAATGACCAGCTCTCTGTCTCAGATACTGAGGTAGAAGGATCGGGTGAAGGTGGAGGAGGAGGAGAACGGAATCAATCCGAAGTTTCTACAAATGATGGGAAGGGATATCTAGCTTCTCTGGAGAGCGATCCTGCTGAAAACATTGAAAGGAATCCTCCTCTGAACCAAGGCTTGGTTGGTGGTTCGATGTCTACATTCCCGGGTGCTTCTAGCGATTTACTTGCTGCCCTTGCTACCCTTGCTACCCTTGACTCTCCTAGTTTCAGCTCGCTTACTGTCGACCAGATGTTGCAGGTTGTGCCCCCTTATGGTCCTGCCATGTATTCATCCCTCAAACATTTTGTGAGTAATACTACCCCGACCACGTGTTTGTTTTCTTCTTTCCCGTTCGGCCCCTTCATCCGTTGTGTTTGCAGGCCGAGAATCAGAAACTTCTTGAGGCTGCAATTTTTCAAAAGGAAATGGAAGAATTTCGGACTCAGCTGCAGGGGGAACATCACCGGTCTCGGGAGCTCGAGAAGCATCTAAATGAAGCCAAAGGTACTTTACCCAGTTCTTTTGTTTTCATTGATTGTTGTGGTGCCAATATTCTCAGTCTAGTGTTATCTTTTAGCCGAAATATCTAGCTTAGAACGAGAATCTACCTCCGAATACGGCCGATTGTCTCGAAAACTAAAGGACGGAGAAGGTCTTGTTGCTACACTTCAGCAGAAGATTCATAACAAGGATGGTAGAATTGACCGCCAGGCCTCCGAAATTGAGGAACTTCGAGCCGAGATTACTCGCTATCAAAGCTTTGAATATGTGCCTGAAGAGCTGGATAATCTCCGTGCCGAAGTATCTCGGCTTCAAAGAGTTTTTGCCGGGAGGCTCCTACTGATTGGGAATTTAGAAGGCTAGTGTAACTCACTGCGACTTTGGAATAGGGATCTTCATGCCGATCGTAAATGTCTCCTCCGACTGAAAGACGAAGCCGGGATATATGTTCAGCAATTAGAGGATAAGCTTCGCCTATTTGATCAGATTAGTCGGGACCTGGAATGGACTCAGCTCCAATTGTCGGGTCTTCAAATAGCACGTGATCATCAACAGGCTTGGTCGAGTGATCATAAGAAGCATCGTCCCTTGAATGAATTCAATGAGCAGGAATACGATGGGATGGTTTTGAAGATGTGTGAACTTGATACTTATCTTTTCAATTCAGAAGAAACCTTAAAATTAGTTTTACCCACACTCTTAGGTCCGTAATTAAGCATGCAATTTTCTCTTTTCTCGCTATTTCGTACTTTCATTTTCTCGGGTCATAACCATTTTAGGTTCCTATTTTCTGCAGCCGAGCAAGCAAAGGGTCAAAGCTTTGGAGGAGCAGGTCGTCCAGTTGAAGCAGAATGAGGCTCTTTTGAATACTAAGCTTAGTGATGCTGCTGTTGCTGAGTTGACTCGCCAACTGGATGAGGCGAAAAAGAAGCACATCATGGAGCTTACTGACTGGATCAAGGAGGGTATAAAGGCCTATATCGATGAGTGGAGACACAAGAAGGCTGCCGAGAATGCTGGTTCGGGTTCGGCTAATCTCGAAACCTAGTTTCTGCTTTTGTAGTGATGTGTCACTATTTTGCCCCTCCTCTTGGGCTGTAATCGAAAAATTTATTTAATGTCATCGAAACAAAACGTCATGCCACATTTGAAACTGTTTGCGAGATAGCGTCCATTTCATGTCATAGCAGCTTAGATTTGATTCCTATTAGTAACTTAGATGGTTCTCTTGAATACTGTGTTTGGAAATGAGGCGCTTTCTTTTTTAATTAACATCTGTGAAATCATTATACCGGCAGCTTCCCTGTTGATACTTTTCCTCCATTTTAACAACTTGTGTTGTCTATGTTATACGATTCAGTTATGACTTATCTCGTATCACATGCACGCAAGTTTTGTCGTAGGCCGAAATTCTTTGTGCAACTTTGTCTCTTCTCCCCTGCATGTTTTGTTTTCTCAATGAGAAGACACAACTTTGGTTGAATGTCATGACTCTGGGTACCCTGTCATTACATCACCTATATATGTCAATTTGTTGATGGACACAACCCTCAATAAATGTCAATGGGTACCCGTTACCCGGAACCCGGAATACCGTACCCGCTAGATCGGGTCCGGTTCTGGGTCCTAAAGTTGGACCTATTAGCAACTTAGGACCCGACGGGTAATTACCCGATTGGACCCGAATGTTAACGGGTCCAAACGGGTAATACCCGTCGGTTACCCGTTTATTTAACCTTTTGATCATATTTTTAGCAAAATTATATGTATTTTTGCTAGTTTCGGCTTTGAATTTTTTTCTTAACCTGTCATTACATCACCTATATATGCAAATGTTCTTGTTGTGGCAAGCTCATGGATATCTTTGGTTACCACGCCATCCATTGTGCTAGTGGCAAGCTCATGGCTTAAATTCAGGCATGATTTAGTTAAAGATATCCTAGCAGATATGTGCTACCGAGCTGGTGTTGTGTCCATGAAGGAGGTTTCTTTGGGAGTCATTAACAACAAGGGAAAAATAAAATTGACGAAATAAAATTGAGTTGGTGTTGTGGCCATTAATGTTAAAATAAAATTGATTGCAATACAAAAAAGAATATATACACGGGAAAAATAATAATGAAACTAATCAATTGACGAAATTTTGTTCAATCTAAACCTCATACATGGCATTTGTGATTGAAAATTAGAATTGCGTCCAACAACCTACATGGGATGGGCGGCAGTGATGGTGGCAGTGGTGGAGTCAAAAATTGACATTGAGGAGGAGGCCTATTTTCTTTTTTAAAAGAAACATGTAAACTTTGATGGACTAAACCATAAATGCAGATTCCCATTTATAGACCCCATGTTCTCATTTTGGTGAATTGGGGATGTAAATTACAGATTCTTGGAACTCGGGTCATCAGTCTACCGTAGATGGGACATATGTTCTCAATCTGATGAACCAGGGATGTAAATTATCAGATTATGGTTGTAGGTACTGAATATCGCAAGATAATAGTTCACGAGTATCGTAATAAATAAAGGAGGAAAGAGTTATAAAATGATACGATGATAAAAGTAGTGCGGGGAAATATGAAGTTTTGCGAGGATGAATTGCGATACTTCACAATTCATATACAGCTGCATAAGTTTTACTATAAATAGGAGTTCAAATGTAAAATTCAAGAGGTTCTTTTAATGAGTGTAAGAAATTATCTTAGGAAAGATAATAGAAAAAGTTGTAACTATTCTAGTTCCATTTTGATAATTCTATGTAATCAACTAAGATAATTAATAAGAAAATTATCATTCACCATCAAGAACTTCTTGAGTTTTTGCTAATTCTATTGAGGGTGTAGTTGTACATTATTCTGCAACTACATAATTGGCGCTAGAAACAGGGATTTGAAGAATTCCTGTACCAGAAAAATGACAAGAAGAAGAAACACATCAGAACCATTAACTGAAGTAAGAAGAAGTGTAAGACTCGCAGGAGGAGAAGCAAATATAACAGGAGAACCTAGTAGGAGAAGGAGTAATCGAAGAAATCAAGCTCAACAAATAATAGATCATGATCGAGTGAGTATACACACTTGGAGAACTGATACACCAGAAGAATAAGATAGAGAACCACAAATCAGATAAAATGGGAGGTTGATGGGAGGAACAATTCTTGAAAGAGAAAGGGAGATGTTAGAAACATTGAGACAAGGAATCCAAGAAGAACGAATGATCGAAGATGAAGAACGTGCCAATTTAACAAGACAAAATCAAGAATTGAGGATGGAAAATGAGATGCTACAAAGAAGGAAATCTCAAAGTGTTGCAAGATCAAATGTTAGAACAGAAAGAGAAGGACAAAATTCACCGATAATCAATAATGAAAATAATATGCAAGAACAAGCGCAGAATAAAGGTGAAAGAAATCAAGAGAATCGTTTCATTTTAATACCAAACCACGAACAAAACATGGAGAATTTACGAACAAGGCCAAATCTTAGAGAAAACAATCATAATCGAGAGGAAGAACAACAACTTATGGAAGAAACTGAGAGACAACAAGCATTACATCAAAACAATCACGATAATGGAGTAAGAAGATATGAAGAGGCTCGTAACAAACAAAATGTTGAGTATGAAAGAATTAAGAGAAGAATTGTAAATCAACAAACAGAAGTGGAGAGGAATGAACCAAACTCTCGAATCAGAGTACAAGCAAATCAAGAAGAAATAAATCACAGAAGGAGGAGAAATGAAGAAGAAGAAATTCCTGATATTCGCATGAGAAGAATAGAAAGGGAAGAACAAGAATTCCAAGATGCTCTGCGACTGAACAATTATGATAATTTAGAAAGAAGATATTTTCAAAATTATGCAAATGAAAACATTAATGAAGAATATGATAGAATGCGAAGGATCGCAAGGGAGGAAGCGCAAGAACGTAGAAGAAGAGAAGCTGCATTAAAAAGACCAATGGATGAGAATTCTGAGGCAAATGCACGGATCTTTCGAGAATTAGCAGAAATGAGAGGGATGATAAACAATAGAAGAGGAGGAGATAGAAGGAAATTAGATGAAGCAATAGAAGAAGCTGCGAGGACTCCATTTGCTAGAGAAGTACAATTGGGAGGAATTCCACCAAAATGCAATTTGCCCACACTTACCAGTATCTTTGATGGGACTTCATGTGCTATTCAACACATTAAAGCATACATAAGATGCATGTTACAATGGGAGAATCATGATGTTGTGTTATGCAAGTACTTCGCATCGAGTTTAACGGGGAAGCTTTAAAGTGGTTCGAAGGACTCCCTAAGAACACTATTACGTCATTCAGTCATTTGCAAGCAACTTTCCTTGGAGCATATATCACAAATCACTCTTCAGGGCTTGGTATTGAAGATGTATTTGGTTTAAAACAAAGAGTGGGTGAAAGTTTGAAGCATTTGGTAAGGCGATGGAAGACTATGTGCAGTGATATGGCAGGGCGCGTGGATGAGAGATACTTGATTCTGTCCTTCATAAATGCGATGTTCGCAACTGAACAATTATATGTTAAAATCTTCAGAAGAAAGAATTCCATAATGATGACATAGTTACGAGAATTGCAAGAAGAATACATTACACTAGAGGAAAAGCAAAACAATATGGAGTCATATCCAGTAGCAAACACTAGCAATCAAGATGGAGGAGCAAATTTACTTCCCAAAATAATCAATGTAGTAGCAGGTACTTCGCAAACATCCTCACAAACTTCTTCGCAAATTTCAGAAGAGAAGAAAATCAATGATAGCCAGCCAAAAATGGTAGCAATGGGTAGTAGAGATCAAGAAGAGTATGATAGAGAGAGGAATTTCTATAATCGAATAGGAAATAACCAAATTCCAAGATTAGATCAACAACAAGAAAATTATGGGGGACAAAGGCAAAATTATTTTGGACAAAGGAACCAGAGACAAAATTATAACAACGGTCAAGGAGGTCAAAGAATGGTAAGGGAAGAGATAAAGTTGCCACCTTTGAATACAAGTGTAGAAAAGATATGGCAAGCAATTATCCTGGTAGAGCATGTACCAACTCCATGGAACATGGGAAAGGAACCACCAATGGGTCCAAGAAGTCATGAATTTTGTTCATATCATCATTTTCATGGACATTCTACAAATAATTGCCATAATATCAAGAGGATAATCTTGCAAATGATTGATCAAGGAAAACTAAATCAATTTTTACTTAAGGAGACACAGTCGCAACAATTACCACAGGCTCCAGCCATAACTCGCAGGGAGAACACAGCACAAGAAAAGGGAGAAGAAATCCTACATATAGAAGTGGGATCAAAAGCAAGGAATGTTTTCTGTAATTCCATTGTTCATTCATATAAAACCATAGAGGATTTTCATGATAATGTGTTAAGCAGGGTATATGCGAGGGATGGTGAAGGAAAGGAAGTAATGAACATCGCAAAAATTTCACGACTTGAAGATTGGCAGAAACGTGAAATTTCTTTTGAAGCCACTGAAATTCCAGAAGGTTGTGAAGAACATGATAATCCATTGGTAGTAAGATTAGCAATCTACATGAATATGGAAGAAAACGAAGATGATATGGAGGAAGAATCAATTGGTCTTAATAGGATTTTGATTGATACGGGAAGTTCTGTCAATATCCTCTTCTATTCTGCTTACAAAACTATGGGGGGAAAAGATGCAGATTTAATACCTTGTACTTACAGAATTTATGGTTTTAATGGAACTGCTAACAAGCCCAAAGGAGAAGTGAGCATGCGAATTCCATTAAGTAGAATGCGAACTGAAATTTTGTTCTGCGTTGTTGATGTCGAATCACCATATAATGCTTTGATAGGAAGAACATGGCTTCATGGAATTCTAGGCGTAGCTTCCACTCTACATCAGTGCATAAAGTTTCCTCATATGAAGGGTATTGGAATTATCAAGGGTGATTGGGATGAGGGAAAGAAATGTTACGATAGAAAGTAGAAGTTTGCGAAGGAAAAACTACTGAGAAGGAAAATTGGAGAAAAAGAGCAAAGGCTGTGAAAAGAAGTGAAAATTTAATGGCGGAGGATTAAGGCAAAAGAGAATAAAATTATGATGATAATCATACAAGAAATTTACGATGATAATAAGGGGTTGTGATTTTTGAAGAAAGAAGAAGGAAAATATAAAACAAGAAGGTAATCAGTATGTTTGCTCGTGGAAATGAGGTATGTTGCAAAACAAATTTTTTTATTTCGTGATAAATTTTACGAATATTGTTTGCTCGCAGGAAATTGGGAAAAGTTACGAATTTCAAAATTTATATTGCGATTAAACTTTCTTTAATTTGCGAATAAAAGGCCGCAATCTGTGATCAGCCTCCAAAAAAGAAAGAGAGCCGCAGAAAATTTTATACAGGCAAACCTTTGTGGCGTACAACCTAGTTCGCGAAGCTATATTTCGTAAGAGGCAAAGTCTAAAGTACGTCATTTAAGGGGGTACCTATAAACGTGGCTAAGGGTAACCGGAACACCACCAAGGGCCCTTAGTACATGGTAAAATTTTAGGGGTACAACCCAATAATGGGGTACCTATCCGGGTTAGACACCTTGGATTCTCACCTAATCTAGCGACATTACGCAATATAAAATGTGGTGTAAGAGGATTTAGGTTGGGCGACTAAGGCATACTGTCTTTCCCAAGAAGTGCAGAAAATGATCAAGGCGCCGAGGTACACGGTTGAGTCAAGAGTGCCGGATGAGGTTGAACCACATCTGCCATTTTTGACAAGTCTTGGCAAATGATGCACTTGGCCCAAAGATACCCCATAGGGTGCAACCTCGTAACTATAAGCCCTATAGGCAAAAAGGATAAGAGGTTGCGATCAAAAACTGGTTGTTGGAAGAACCGGATGGGAAGAGCTAACCTTGTATGGTCGATGTACGCTTCCTTGAAGGGGAAACCGGGGGGAAGATAAAGGGCAGCACCCTCCATTAGGGAGCTGATACGTGCTATAAGACGCAAATGTCACGAGGCTTCTTGTTTGCGAAAACATAAAGGCTTGTCATATTTGTGCAACAAATGAAGTTCTGCGAGCATTCTAAAAAAAAAAAAAAAAAAAAAAAAAGAAGGAAAACATACAAAAAGAACTCGCAGAATGAAACAAAGAAGTTAAGATGAGATCAATGGGTTATTACATGAAAGTGTAAAAACGTCCTGCGATTTCATCACAAGACGATAATGTCACGAGGTTGTATGTTCGCAAGAATGTTCAGACTTGTCATATTATCGCAAATACAAAAATTTACTACAAAAGAGGTGGCAAAATAATACCTTTACTTAGGAAGGCATGATAAGACCACAAAAATTAATGAAATTCATTACATCAAAATCATTGAAGAAATTATACAAGAATATACATTATGAAGATCTGAAAAGAAGACAACTTCGTCGATATCATTGAAGAAATTTTACAAGAATATACATCATGAAGTTTTGAAGAGAAGACAGCTTCGTCAATATCATTGAAGAATTTTTACAAGAAGTCCTATCAAAGAAGATAACATCATTGAAGAATTTTCATGAAGACTTAACAAAAGATGCGATTTTGATAGCAATCAAATACAGATAAGTTCATACTCGTAAAATTTTACGAGAATTACATACTTCTTATACTTCTCCATATATTGAATATTTCTCCACAAATTCAATACTATTTATACTTCTTCAAGAATATATCATATTTATTATACTTCTTCAACGGATATTTAATTTTAGAAGGTTAAGTACTTATTATACTTCTTCATACAGTGAGTAATAATTCTTATACTTCTTCATATATTGGGCAATTCTTCATGAATTGAATACTGATAATACTTCTTCAAAGATATTTTATACTTCTTATACTTCTTAAGGGTATTTCATATTTCGTATACTTCATACTTCCTATACTTCAAGGGGAGATTTATTATTTACTTCGTAACATTCCGCAAAAGGAAAAAGGCTTATATTTCTTATACTTCAAAGGGAGGACTTTTTATTCATAATCACAATAAGACGAAACTTCGTAAGATAAATTGAGAAGGATATTCTAATACTTCCATCGATAGTTGATCATTTGAAGAGCAATAATAAGGGGAAAGGGAAATACTAAGCTAAGTCTTTAAGATATATTATTTCTCTCCACATGATCAAGTTATGCGAATAAGGGAAACAATCAATCAAAGAAAGATTAATTCAAATTAAGCTTTGAAAAATAAATTGTTGGATTGATTAAAAGTGCAATCAAGAAGAAAGTGTTGTATTGAAAAGAAACAGAACAGACATACAAAAAAGAGTGAAGTTACAGAACAAATATAAAAAAAAGAGTGAAGTTATTTTTCAGGCGATCTATTCCCATCAAAATTATCTTCTTCTTCAACTTCACTATCAGATATTTCCAGATATGGAGTATCTTCAGGAATTTCTTCAGAAAGGAGCGTATGGTACTTCTTGAGAGGAATTTCATTATCTTCGCAAATCTTGCGAGTCATCTTAGCTCGAAAACGCTTGACATATAAACTATGGTTATGCTGGGAAATTAGAAGCTGAGATCTCAAATCAGAAATTTTCTTATTACGGTTAGCAAGGATAGTTTCCAGATCGTCATTCATCTTCGCATAATTTTCTGCAGCAAGGATAGAAATTAAGGAATTGGTTAGCAAATTACGAAGGAACAGTAATCAAAATAATTACCATCGCAAAGAATTTACCTTCTAATTGCTTCTTATCATTATGAAGAGAAGAATTTTCAAGCTTTAATTGATTATTCTCCTCAAGAAGAGAAGAATTATCAATTGCGATGCTCGCAGATTGTGAATTATCTTCGTGACGGGATGTTAATTCTGCATTATCAATACTTAAATCCTCTACTTTCTGACGGAGATTTGAATTTTCAACCTCTAACTTCTTACAACGATTCAAAGTTTTCTTCTCAGCAATAGAATGACGTCTTTCCCAATCGAAACAGTGCAAAACTAACTCTTCCAACCTAAACAAGAAAAAAGGGTTAGAAATCAACAAAATAAGGTAAATAAACAAGGAATAGAGAAGAAACTTACCATGCTACCTAAAGCATATAATGAAGCAGGAGAGACGAATCTTGAAATACCTTTGAGGGAGTTATTATCAATTACAGTAGGAACTTTACAAGCCTTCGCAATAAGTTTGCGAGCATTCGCTGTAGGAGAATTTCCTAATCCACGAGAAGAATGGAGGAAAGCCTCGGATATGCTAACCATTGCTTGAGGCAAAAGTTTCGGGATACTTGCAATCTTCATTTCCACCTTCATCAACATCATTATCATCATCTCCTTCGTCAGAAAGGGTATCGGAATTAGAACTAAAGTCCTTATCAGGAAATTTATCATCTTCATCACCAAGATCTTCCTCAATATTCTCATTAGAAGAGATTACATTGGAATGAGACTTGGTTGAGAGTTTCTTCTTTTTCCTCCTCTCGTAAACAACATCTTGAAGTTTCCTTTTCCCTTTGCGAAGAGCATCATCTTGACTACCAGAAGCTTGGGTAACCTTCGCAGAACGAAGAGTTTGTTGTCTTGCAGTAAACCTTTTAGAAGAAGTAGAACTCTTATTTTCACTCATGACAATCTCAGGAAGAAGTGGAACCTGCAAATTTAAATAAGGATAAGAAACAGAGGCAACAATATATTGTTTAGAAAAATACAAGAGTGTTTCTTACCTCATTTGAAATTAAAGGGTAACAAAAAGATAAGGAGATGGAAGTACATACATTTCTATAAACCCAAGGTTGATAATGGCGGTTACGAAGGTTCAAAGGAATTTCTACTATCCCAGAAGTATAAGAACCCGATAATATTAAAGGGTACTTATACCAATCTTCATAGTTAGAACGACGAGGTGTCTTATTATTTCCTGAGGCATAATCAATATCGTGCATGAGAAGATCATCTGCTGCGATATTAGCTTTACGATGAAGACGAACACACCAACGATTATCTTCTTTCCTCGCAGGAATTAGTGTGTAATTTTTGAAGAATCCCTCAACTGTATAATTCGCAGCAACAATTTCCATATTTTCAAATCCAGGTTTCCTAAGATCAACTGAATACAAAGATTTCCCAAAAGCGGCACGATTTGCGAATTCAACTAAGAGGCGAATACAATCACCAGTCAATTGGTAAATGGCACAAGAAAATTGGGGTGGGAAATAATTTCATAGAATAGAGGAAAGTTAACATCATAAAGAGGAAGAGGAAGACCTGCGAGGATTTGACCTCGTGAGATTAAATTTTTTTGATCATCCCAAACATAGTTGGTAAAGAGATTCACATAGAGAGAAGATTTATTATCATAACCTTCAATCTCAGAGAGAATGAGGTCCCTATCAGCAAGTTTCGCATTAATCTGTTCAATAGTTTTCTTCTTTGGTGCCATTGAATATAAGATGGAAAATAGAAAGGAAAAGAGATAAAAGAGATTGCAGAGGCAGAAGTGGTGAAGAAGATGAATAAGATAAGAGAATAAAAAGCAAAAACAAAGGATAATATTTATAAATAGAGAGAGTTTGATGAAGATATAAACTCATTAATATGAATAAGCGTGAACGGTTGAAAAGAACGGTTACGAAGAAACGTGTCAAAAAGATAAGGGAAAAGTAAAAAGACGTGTTGCGAACTTGATGGGTGGTAATAACTACACTAAATTTACGAGAATAGAGATTCTCATGACATTTCTTCTTCGTAGAATTGACATGAGAAGAGGCAAGATGTAGGTACTGAATATCGCAAGATAATAGTTCACGAGTATCGTAATAAATAAAGGAGGAAAGAGTTATAAAATGATACGATGATAGAAGTAGTGCGGGGAAATATGAAGTTTTGCGAGGATGAATTGCGATACTTCGCAATTCATATACAGCTGCATAAGTTTTACTATAAATAGGAGTTCAAATGTAAAATTCAAGAGGTTCTTTTAATGAGTGTAAGAAATTATCTTAGGAAAGAGAATAGAAAAAGTTGTAACTATTCTAGTTCCATTTTGATAATTCTATGTAATCAACTAAGAGAATTAATAAGAAAATTATCATTCACCATCAAGAACTTCTTGAGTTTTTGCTAATTCTATTGAGGGTGTAGTTGTAGATTATTCTGCAACTACAATGGTAACTCGGGTGATCAGTATCCCG